>JAUMHP010000065.1:14240406-14260018 GCA_032361065.1 Enteromius trimaculatus
AGCGGGTCATTTTTGAAGTGGAACTACCAATCCCTGTAGCGCAGACGTTGGAGCCCTCTGTCGGTAGGGAATAGTAAAATGGCAGATCGAACACTTCCGGTGGCTTCCTTGCCTGACGGCAGTTTAGAACGCAATGAGCGATCCAGTCATTATATATAGATCAGTGGTTATAACCAGCGCTCGTGTCCACTGTTGCGCTCATGCACAATGCGCGTCTTCACAGAGGATTGAGCGCTTTGTTCTGGTTAAAGCACAAAAAAACATTCACACGAACATGCCCTTGCTCTTGACATACACTTAAATGAACAGGGTTTTAATTAGAAAAAAATAGACCTTCACGAGGGTGGATTAGAATTCGCAGCCTCAAAACCCTAATCATTATTCTACCACTAGACCACCAGAACGCACAAATTGTATCGGCAAAATTCTGGATTTTTTCACTGTTTGGTTACTTTTCATTTCGGCCTTGAGTATATTTTATTGTTAATATTTCTATATATATATATATACTAATAATAGTAACTTTGTCGCCATGTGCCCGCTTGCGATGTGGGCCCCCCGCAAACAGAGGCACGTCGAGTCGTTTAGTGCCCCCGCTTGGCGACGGGCCTGAACTGCTTGCAGATGGGTTTTTGATGAAAAATGATGTTACGCTTGTCATCAGCCTCAAAAACAAAATACTTCCACACGTGGCTATTTCCTCCTTTCTTTTCAACGAGCAGATTTAGAGCCGCCTAATCAATAGCACTGCAATAGCAGTTGCACCTTTCGGGTAGCGCAGCAAGAACCAGATTGACCCGTTGCTCGGTATTACCGGTACTTCAGAAAACGTGGTACCGTAACATTTCAAATTTTTTAGTACCGTCTTGGTACCAAAGTACCAGGTCTTTTGACAACACTACTAGTAATAATTCAGAAACCACAAAAAAGTGTGACGTCACTTACTGCATTGTATATAATACTTTATATTGCAATTTCTCATTACAACAGAAAACTTCTTCCCTCCCAGTGTTTCGTTGCAGTAAAATATCTTCAAACTTTGTTATATACTGTGTCATTTGTTTAGACTGTGGTTTATTTATGTGTGTGTGACAAGTAAAGGTTTGGGTTCACATTAACTTCAGGACATCATTCGCTCCTTTGATAACATCTGCTATCATGGTTCCATAAAAACAGCATGAAGAGGCTTTATTGTTCCCTTGAATTGTGGATGATCATGAAGATGCCTGTTTTTCGCTGCAGACTAATGGTGTGTGTTTGAAGTCCTTTTAATAGAATCAAATGACATTCAAATATTTGTGCATAAACCAGCAGCTTTGTGATTTTCCTGAGTGAAGCTGTAGTGACCCGGCCTCACTTCTGTCTGCTGTTCCCGCTGGCAGTTCATACCAGTTTATGCTGAACCACAAACAGTGGGTCTTCGTAGGCTTGCTTTGTACTCAAACTGAGCAATTGACTCCAGAATGACACAATTAAAACTATAAAGGAGTTATTGTCTGATTTTGAAAGCTTCTAGTTTACTTTGGTTAGTACGATTAGCATTATATATACATTATTGTGCAAACAGTACAATACAATATAATTATACCAGTACCAAACAGTATAGGTATAAAAGATCCGTTAATTAGATAATTTGCATCTATCTTAGCAAGCCATGATAATGAGAGGTCAGTGAGTCTACACCATAGGTGACAAATGTTGTTATGAACATACTGTCTACTGATCCTTAACTAATCTCACCGCCAAGCTGTAAAACTCAACCTCACCAATCTCTACTTGACCTATTTCTGCTGTCAAATCACTTGTGCTGCACACTGAGTTTAGCAACAAACACATTTGACATTTCTTAGACAGCAACACTGACACCTTCAGGGAAGGAAACGGTTTCATTGTTGAAATTGCTAATAATGAATCTCGTCATCTTTTGATGGTTTTTATTACTTTAATGGAGAAGGTTATATGACTAGGAAGGAAAAAATTATATTTTACATGTTACTTGAAAATAAACGTGTGCTGGTAGTGTGTGTACACAACCAACCTGAAATGATAAAAATCCTACCCTAGAAATTAATATGATATTTCTTATTATTAATGCTACAAAAGTTAATCAGTCTAGAGCAGTAAGTGATGTTCCATGGTTATTTTATTGTTTGGGTCATATTAACAGCAGTATGCTGTGTATTACGCTGCTTTCGCTTCATTTTTGCGTGTATTGGACCATTTAAGTGGAAAAAGACATGCAAGAGCACTTAGTTCAGTAACTTGCATGTGGTTAGACAGCAAACGTCTAAGTTTACGAAGGTAACCCACGTTCCCTGAAGGTGGGAATGGAGACGTTACATATGGTAACTCGCATGAGAGACCAATCGTCTTCGAGTAATAAGAAAAGGCCAATGAATATTGGTGTGCATTTAATTACAGCCAGGTGCACCTTATCACAGCGTGGGGGCACGGATGTAATGCACTTGCAGCTTTTCGCTGAGGAGCCGAGTTGGCGTCAGCGAGGCCCAGGTTCATGGCAAGGGGATGTAACGTCTCTGTTCCCTCCTTCAGGGAACGTGGGTTACCTTTATAACCTTAGACCAGGAGTAGGCAACGTCAGTCCTGGAGTGCCAATGTCCTGCAGAGTTTAGCTCCAACCCTGAAAAAAACCTCACCTGCCTGTAGCCTTGAAGACCTTGATTAGCTTGTTCAGGTGTGTTTGATTAGGGTTGGAGTGAAACCAGGGTGCTCTGCTCTTTTTGGGCACGATGAAGTAGGGACTCTAAAACCCTGAACTCATCCTTCGCCAGTAGGACTGCAACCGTGTCTGAATGGACAGTGGTGTAGAGGATGCCTCTGTACCTGGGCGGGTGCCTTGCGAACTGAATCGCATAGCTGAGGCGTACCGTCCGTATCAACCACTGCGAGGGGTTGGGAAACTGTAACCAAGCCTAACAACCGGATCGCCAGGGGTATCAAGGGTACGATAACAGCCGTGCCCGCGGTGGGGCAGCCTGGTGGGGAACGTCCTGGGAGTGAGTCCGGCTGCTTTAGGCAGCCCCTACATGCTCTAATGGTTCCCGCACTGGCGATCCAGGTCTCCGGGTCCACATCTGAGGAGAGAAAAGATATTTGGTTAGATGGGAACCTCGGGGCACTGGGCCCAGAGGGATGGAAATTAGGTTTTTGTGATTATTTGGGGTGTTCTTGTCAGGGCCCTGAGGTGTCCACTGTCCCGCACCACAGTGCGCCTTGTCGCCCGACTCTCCCTCTGATGCTGCGGATGACATCTCAGCCTCTTTGGGTGCACCAAATGAGACGCTGGGCCCGGTGGCATTTGGGGGATTGCTCTGCTTTGGAAGCACCACGGTGGGTCTACGGGGTGTGGCAGAAGTCCGCAGGGAGAAGAACATTCTGGTCCGCCACCGTGAGGTCCCCCAGGCGTCTCACCGCAGCAGCCAAAAAGCCTTTACAGCTCACCGAACTACCACGGGGAGGACGCAAGGGGAGCTGTCTTGCGCACGAGAGGTGCAACCTCAATGTAGCGATGGTCATGCGCTCACAGTGAGCGCATGAGTCATCCACAAGCGCTGCCTTGACTTGCTCCCGTCTGAGGAGGAGAGGAAACTCCCGGACCCAGAAGCGCACGGTCAGATCGTCACCCTCTCCAACCACAAGAAATTTTAATTCTTCCTGAGTTTTCCCAGGGAGGACCTCTCGCGGCACGCAGGTATGCAAAGGCTGGTGTCTCAGCAGCCTTTAAAAAGGCTCCAGCCCGCGGGTATCCCCGATCAGTCGCCCAGTCACTCCTGCTGACAGCAAAGAGAGATCGTGAACTCGCAGGAACTCCTTGTTTTTTTGGATGTTCTCCGGTGATTCTCACTCTAGCAGATTTGAACAGCATGCACTGCTTTAGACGAGGCTCCAAAGTGAAAAGCTGCAAGTGCATTACATCTGTGCACTCTTATACTCACGCTGTGATAAGGTGCACCTGGCTGTAATTAAATGCATGCCAATATTCATTGGCCTTTTCTCACCATTGAAAACATGGGAGAGAAAAGTAAGTCAGCTTTTTTCTCACAGCGTTTCTACTTGTTGGAAATAATTTTTCTATTTTCTATTTCTTTTAATGTAGATTACCATTCGAAGACGATTGGTCTCTCATACAAGTTCCCATATGCAACGTCGGAGTGACTCGACTGAACCATATGTATAAAAACTCATATGGCTTTGTGTGATATATATCATCTATATTGTTGCATTAACAATGTGCAGTTTGACAGTATTTTGTAAAAACCCATGCCTATGCATGCATGCAAACAGTATGTGATAAAGTCTAGTTGTGATAAACAGTGCACGTGTGTTCTTTCACTGCATGTTTCAGTCTATTAAAATGCATTAAAAGATCACAAAATTCAAGATATAAGGCAGAAAAAACCTTATAGTTAACACAATCTTCATAAAACACAGTGAAATGTGATCTAGGGGTTTTATACAGTGTATGCCATTGTTAAGAGGGAGTAAGGCCCAATCCCAATTCTATTTTCTACCTCTTTGCCCTTCCCCTTGCCCCTTGAAATAAAGTGGAAAGGGAAAGGGTTAAATATTTTCCCCTAAGAAATGGGACACCACTACACTGTTATACGTCATCATCCATTGTCACTAGCTCACTAACGTTACGTCAGAGGACATGCGCCAATGTAAGCACCGTTCATTTACATGTACACATATGTAAGCGAAACAAAACAATGCGTTACCGGGTATATGACATAAAAATATATTTCCTAATATTGTGCAATCGGTGCTATCTGCTTCTTTACAGAACATCACCGTAAACACAAACACAAGACCGATAGTAATACACATATAGTGAAAATTTGTCATAAAAATCCTTATTAATGGCAAAGACTACTTACATTTATGGGTCTGCTTGCTCAATTGAGCAGCCATGTTAGACGTTTCTCTTAGCTCTTTCGTTTGAAGTGAGGTCCCGAAAAATCTTCATTTTGAGGGCTAAACCAAAAGAGAATTGAGACAGGGAAAGTGTAGGGGTGGGGTAGAATTGGGATTGGACCTAAGTCTATCCTTCACAGCCTCATTTTCATATGTGTTAAATTAAAATGGTGCGTCACCTGACTAATGTCTATGACAGGGTATTATGATAATGACCTTTCTACAATATATAATGTGTTCTCAGACGTGCAGTAACTGCCTTTTGTGTAAAAATCAAGAAAATCTTTATAATGCCACAAGCGCATCACAGTTTTTACATTTACTGAGTGCTCCCTAGGGTACACATACTTAATTAAAATATCCGTTTGGAGGTGCATTGCATTCTGGGATTTAATTTCTGCTCTGCTTCAGAGGAATTACAGTTTTTTACTTTAGTGCCAGGCACTATCATCTTTCAAAGAGCATATTTTGGATAGAGAGCAGTGCAGTCCAGCCACATTAAATAAGAGGATAATCTAATGAGGCTTTTAGGACACTTCACAGTAAACTTAAAGAACTAGATATTTATTGAAGAAACTCTCCGAAAAAAAGGTACAAAGCTTTCACCGATGTGGTACCTTCTGTGTCATCTGGTTGTATCTTGTTTTTGAATCTGAGCTATTTTCCTGTGTGGTTGTGTATCTCTAATCTCATCACCAAAGTATCGTTCTGAAAGCACACCAGTTGAAGAGGTGCAATTATGAGCAAGTGAATTTGGGCATGCGACCAAGAGTCTACGTATAGCGTGAGTTCCAGCAACAGCGTTCAGAGAGCTGTGCTGAGAACCATCTGCTGCTCACTGACCTCCTACCAGATGCACAAGGAGTTTCTGACCTACTGTTTATACAATAATAGCCAGTGCAGAATTCAAATCATACAGCATTAACAAAGTTGTAGAGACAAAGTTAACTTTCTCTTTTTCATTTCTCTGCAGAAACCATTGAAAACATGGGAGAGAAAAGTAAGTCAGCTTTTTTCTCACAGCACAGAGTACTTGTTGGAAATAATTTTTCTATTTTCTATTTCTTTTAATGTAGGTTACCATTCAAAGGATTGAAGTCAGTAAGATTTAAAAAGAAAAAAAAAACTCATGCAGAAAGGAGGCTGCACAACCATTTTCAACATTGATAATAATCAGAATTGTTTCTATAGCAGCAAATTGGTGTATTAGAATGATTTCTGAAGGATCATGTGACACTCAAGACTGGATGCTTTGCTACCGTGGCAATGAGATTTTAATCAATATAAATCATAATTAACAGAAAATTGTAATAATATTTCACAATATTACTGTTTTACCATATTTCGATCAAATAATTGCATTTCAAAAATGCAAACTTTCAAAAATATGTAAAAAATGTTACTGACCAAAAAATCTTTTAACAGTAGTGTAAGTCAATGAGACATCATAATCTTCAAAGGATAGTTCACCCAAAATTTTGTTATTAATTACTCCTAATTGTCGTTTCACGAATTCGCACTTCTTCATTAACTTACATAAGCAAATTTGGCGTGCTGTCCGGGGAGTAGTATACCCCCGTAGTAGGGGATATAAACTAGGGGGTAACCCTAGCGAGGGCAGATCTCGGAGCGAGGCTCGGTCCCGTTCGCCCCTCTTAAAAGGTGCGAAGGAAAAGGCGGAGAAGGGGAGGAAGGCTGGATCATGCGAAACTAGATACTGAGAAGAGTGAGACGATGGCATTTATGTCGAGGAGGATAAATGAAATTAGGAATAATTAATCTGCTAGTGGGCGATTATACTAATGAGCGTCAATGGGTACCGGCTGTGCTGACACTCAGCGTGCTCTTCCCGAAACTATGTTAAAACATCCCTTCGAACCCATAAGACCTTTGTTCATCTTCGGAACACAAATGAAGATATTTTTGATGATATCAGATATCAGAGAGTCATCTGTCCCACCATAGACAGCAACACAACTGAAATAATCCCAGATCCAGAAACGTACGGTACAAACCATGTGACATAATTGGATCAACTTTAGTTGCGACGAGTAAATTATGTTATTTTTGTTTTAATTTGCACAAAAAAGTATTCTCGTAGCATCGCAAAAGTGAAGTTGATCCACTGATGTTTCAGATGTCACATGGACTTTATTTTTTTGGTGTTCTGTATTGGGTCTGGGATTATTTCAGTTGTATTGCTGTCTATGGAGGGACATATTGCTCTCTGATATCATCAACAATATCTTCATTGTTCAGCGCATCCTAATTGTCCTTCGGTGTTCCGAAGATGAAAGAAGGTCTTATGGGTTTGGAGCGACATGAGGGTGAGTAATTAATGACAGAATTTACATTTTTGGGTGAACTAACCCTTTAAGCAAAAATAATAATAGGAATAACAATATTAGTGAAACGTTAATTGTAATATAATAATTAAATTAAGGCTAAATGTATTTAAAATTATAATAATGATTTTTTAAAAACATTGTCCATGTTATATCTATCTTTTATTAATCACTTTTTAATATTTGTTTTGTATCACAGTAGTTTACCTCCTGGTATATCACGTTCTTTTCATCATGTTTGCGTGGTCATACTGCCAAACCATCTTCACAAAACCTATGAACCCACTCAAAGAGGTTAGTATATTTAATTATGGAAAAAAAGTTATTTATGAATAGATATTTGTTTCATAGTAAACATTTTGAGTAATGAATAGAAGACACCTGAAGAGACTAGAATGCGTTTGTCTCTATGTAAGAAATCAATTTAAATATTATTGCACAGCATATACTCAGCATGATTTATGAGATGTTGGCTTATAATGGATTTTATTTCCTGCAGATTACTCTGTAATATTTGTAGATATATGGTATGACTCCCATTAGAGTCTTTGGTTACACATATTGCAAAAAACAGCATGTTGGGTTGTAAATTGCATGCGATTGTTGCTGTAACTATAGCACCTCACTGCAAGCGGTTATTATGTTAAGCCGAGAGAATGAGAAACAAACTGTAATAGAGAAACCACATATGGCTCATACTGGCAATCAGTCATACTCCTCTGTCATCTCTGAGTGCAGAGCGTGCTGCTTGTCACACAGAAATATCAAAATGTTTTGGTTATTCGTCTGTTCCTTTCAGTTCCACCTGTCACATTCTGACAAAGAGCTATTAGAGCGTGAAGATCGGAGAGAATCTCAACAGGAGATCTTGAGGAGAATTGCTAAGGATTTGCCCATTTACACACGCACCATGTCTGGAGGTGGGCACTTTTCTTTAAGTTCAGCGCATCCTAATTGTCCCTCGGTTAGCAGGCCCAGTTTGCAACAGTCCATTCAGCCCAGATTTTGGTTCAGTAACAAATAATGGCCGCAGACAATTGCATTTGTTTCAATCTGTATTCAGTCTTCAGCGAATCCTATCGATCTGTGTTTTAACAAGCTGTCTTGATACAGCTATCCGCTACTGTGATCGCTGTCTACTGCTGAAGCCTGATCGGTGTCATCATTGCTCTGCCTGTGATATGTATGTCTTTTCTCTTTATTTTTAAAGACACAACACATATTAGATTTTGCTGGGTTGCATTTTAACAGCTCCTCCCTCTGTCGTTTTACAGGTGCATTTTAAAGATGGATCACCATTGTCCGTGGTATGTACTTGCTCAGTAGATTAAATGCAAAGCAAGAATAAAAAGGTTTTTGCCTTGGAAGAAACACATGCACCAAACATTTCTGCGTTTCTATTAGACCCTCTAAAAAACATTTTTTTTGTTGTTGCAATAAACAAAATTCAATTTCGTAATTTAAAGATACAGTTAAATGTTTGATTGAAATACAATAAAAATAAAATGTTAATAATGAATCTTAGAGAAATCCAAGAAACGATAATGATTTTATGAAACAGTTCACTTCAACAATCCTGTGCACTGACCCGCTAACAGTTTATAGGTGAAACTTTTTGCTTGCATTTTTTTGTTTTGTTTTTTTGTTTACAAAACAATTTGCATTTCTGTATAAATCACATCATATTCAAACAAAATCATACATAATTTCCACGAATTTAAATGTATAAATAAGTAGTACATTGTAGTATTTATAAACTGTATGTTCAACTGCAAGGGAAAAAGTTACATTGTATTGCCAAATAAATAGGCAATACTATATTTTTTTATTATTTAAGTCAAAATTATTATTTAAATGTACTGAATCTGATTATACTACATTTTACATAAATATTTAGAATAGAAAGGTTCAACTGCACACTGTTCCTTATACACTGTTGTTGCTAGTGTATATCGTATTTTTCAATCAAAATAGATATTAATATCCAGTTTTATTGAGGCTAATAGAAGCTTTTTATCTTCTTTGACAGGGTAAACAATTGCGTGGGCTTCGCCAACTACAAGTTTTTCATGCTCTTCCTAGCATATTCTTTGTTGTATTGCCTCTTCGTCACTGCCACAGACTTGCAGTATTTCATTCAGTTCTGGACTGTAAGTATGAATTATTAATTTCTTCGGCTTATATTTGGAAACAGAAATAACTCGAATGTGCAGATAGACTATCTGTAATGGAATAGCACACCAGCTGGAGCAATATCATTGCTTTTCAATAAAAAGTGTGCTTTTATTTTCGAAAGGTTGATGGTAAAACACATGAACGTCTGATCCAATATTTGGTAGGACAGAGTCAATCACAGACATCAATGCTTTGATTGACCGACTTATTCCTCTAGTTCCAGTAGTTTTTGATAGTCTCCCTCAGCATTACACTTTAGGCTTTGCAATTTCTGTTAGATCAAGTAGACAAGCAAACATAGACAAAAAATATTTTGTAGTCTGGCAAAGATGGTCCATAGAGGCCAAGTATCCCTCTTCTGCTTGCTTCCGTTTCTCCAGTTAAATTCTTTCAACCGTTATGATGCCTTCCACACATATTATAGTCTGTATAATTCTATATATGAGTTAGCTTAAATGAGGCTGTTTGTTGTTTATTTGTGTGTTTATCATGTCTGTTTGTGGTGTATTTAGAGTCTTTCCCATGTTTCTCACAGAATGGTCTGCCCGACACCCAAGCCAAGTTTCACATCATGTTCCTGTTTTTCGCTGCCTCCACGTTCTCAGTGAGCCTAGCATTTTTGTTTGCTTATCACTGCTGGCTTGTCTGCAAGAACAGATCCACCTTGGGTGAGTGGGCTGTGCTTTAATTACCCTTGGATTTCAGTAGTAAACACAGGATCATCAATAGTGTGTGTTTTGCTTTCTGTGATTGTCTGTGTGCCTGATCAAATATGTCTCATACATCAAGTGGCTCAGATCTGGGGCAGGTGGTGTTTAGGTCTTTTTCCAGTCTGCCCTTTGTGGCAGGTCCTCAAGGGAACATGTATCTGTGACAACATGCCCAGTCTTTTGGCAAAAGCAAGTGTGTCAAGATGCATTATGGTTGAAAATGTGGAAAATTCATCTCTGACATATTCAGACATATTCTTAACCCTGTGAAGCCTACTGTATCATATTTGATATGTGGATTTGTAAGACCCCTAAATGATTTACATCATCAAAGCTTTACTGAAAAACCTATTGTATGCAATCTATCAGTTTTTTTTTTTAATTAAATTTAACTGTAAAAAGGCTACAGTAAAAACCTGTAAAAATAAAGTTGAATGCCAACACAACCTAGAATATAAAAGATGTTTTCAGTTATTTCACCTTTTTCACCCTTTTTTTGTTAAGTACATAACTCATTCATAGTTTTGATGCCTTCAGTGAGAATCTACCAATGTAAATGGTCATGAAAATACAGAAAACACATTGAATGAGAAGGTGTGTCCAAAATTTTGGCCTTTTGATATATATGTGACCCTGGACCACAAAACCAATCTTAAATCGCTGGGGTGTGTAGCAATAGCCAAAAATACATTGTGTCAAAATTTTAGATTTTTCCTTTTTGCCAAAAATCCTTAGGATAGTAAGTAAGCCTAATCCATCCCTTCAATCAAAATGTCCGTGGCTCAGAATGAATTATTCATTTAGGCGAAGTTGTTTCTGATATTACACTGTAAAACAGTGTAAAAAAGATGTCATAACTGACACTTTTTACACCTTTATGCAATGTACAACAATTGGTTGATTTTAGTTGTAAAAATCTAGTAATCTGAAATTACTAAAATTTTGCAAAGTATGTCTTTGTTATTCAGTTGCCTAGTTTATAGTTCATGTATAACTACATGTACATCATGACATGTATTTAGTCAATTCATTACGAATTTTTGATTAGTAATATGCATTGATAATATCTTCATTTGGACAACTTTAAAGGTGGTTTTCTTAGCATTTAGATTTTTCTGTACCCTCAGAATCTAGATTTTCATAGAGTTGTATCTGGGTCAAATATTGCCCTATCCTAACAAATCATACATCAATGGAAAAGCTTATTTATTCAGCTTTTGGATTATGTATAAATCTTAATTTAGAAAAGTTAACATTTACGACTGGTTTTGTTGTGCAGGGTCACATATTAGGATTATATATGAAAAGTCTTCATGTGGTTTAAATGTTTCCCCTGTCAGAGGCTTTCAGAGCTCCTGCCTTCCAGCACGGACCAGACAAGAACGGCTTCAGTTTAGGAATAACCAAGAACTTTCGCCAAGTGTTTGGAGATGAAAAGAAATACTGGCTGTTGCCTGTTTTTTCAAGGTATCAGTTATTGTTCAGTAGCAGTGAAAAAACTGGTGTGAGTGTTCTGTAATCTCATCCCCTCAGCATCACATTGTGTTTCTGCAGTCTGGGCGATGGCTGTTCATTCCCCACATGTCTGGTGAATGTAGACCCCGAACAACCCACCTCACCCTCTGGACGCAACCCTTCAATCAAAAGGTCCGTGGCTCAGAATGAATTATTCATTTAGGAGACTTGTTTTTTAGGAAAGTTGTTTCTGATATTACACTGTAAAACCTAACAGATGTCATAACTGACACTTTTTACACCTATATGCAATGTACAACAATTGGTTGATTTTAGTTGTAAAAATCTAGTAATCGGCACTATTTGCATACTATGTCTTTGTTACTCAGTTGCCAAGCTAGTTTATAATTCCCAGGAGTAAATGTAGAAATTAACTGTTATTTTATTTGTTCTTGTACAGATCTGTTAGTGTTTAATGTTATGTTCTGTTTGGTTTCTGTTACCTCTGCATTTTTAGGAGGTTATTGTGTTAAGTAGTGGCTGTTTTGGATGGGACATCCTCACATGATGAGGATGGGACATTAAAGGAATAGTTCACCCCAAAATGAAAAGTATACCATAAACCACTCACCCCCAAGTATATGACTTTCCTCTTTCAAATGAACAGTCTTTTTTTGTTTGTTTTTAATTTTTCCTGGCTCTTACAAGCTTGGTAATGCTGGTGGATAATGGCCATTATTTTTAGCGGATATATCCACAAGCACTGCGATACTTATATGCCTTCGGGGGGGTTATCACATGTACTCTGAATCAGATCGATGTATTTTTTTAACAAAAATATTTCTAGCTTCTTTGCTGGCCTATTGCTCTAGCGGAAAAAAACTGGAAGTCAGTTTTCATTTGAAAACGCATCTTTTTCTCTCCTTCCATCCACACTGAGATGGTGTTTTTGGTGAAGGAAAACGAAGCTTTTTGAAAACCCTCTCCAAAGTGGATACATTTGAAAACGCCATTTTCGCATCGCAATGTGAACTGTGAAAACGGAGGCATTGTACAGCAGTTGTTTTGTTTGCTCTCAATATTGACAGCCCTGTTAAAGATTAATATCTTTGTACATGCTCCAGCTCATTGTCAGTCCATTTAAAGTAAATAAACGGCAGTTGGAAATGACGCAGAACGAATAGTCTTACGTTTCACGCATGCACAGTACAGAACGTAAGCGTTTTCCATCGTTCCAGTGTGGATGATCAACTCTTCGTAAAAGATTGAAAACGAGGAGTGTTTTTTTTTTTTTTGACGAAAACGCCATTTTCAAATGTATCCGTATTAGTGTAGACATAGCCTAAGACTACTGTAGTAGATAGTAGTAGCTCAACTTAAATTAATTACATATTCATTTTTATACACACTTAGTATAGAATTAGTTTGCAAGTAGGTTAACATTAGATTTTACAGTGTATGCAGCAATATGAAAAAATATAAAAATATGCAGTGCACTGCACTGATGATATGCATTCATGCCCACTTTCATTCTTTTCTAGTGTTGGAGAATCCCATCAGTTTCCACCAAAACCTCTGAGAGAGTCTCAGAGCAGACTGCTGAATAACGGACAGTCAGAGGGAAGTGAAGACCGAGACAAGAGAGGTGATGCACCATGTCTGAGATCAATACAAATCACTGCTAATTTGAATGTTCTGTGTGCCTTGATTATAGATATGACACACATTTGCAGCTATGAATGTTTATTACAATGTGGTCAAACAACATGCTGCTTAATCTGTATTTATTTAACAGGTACGAGCAACCCAGCCTTGACTATCGAGAAGGAAACTTAGGAGCATGTTAATAAAACAGGTTTGTTACTTTGTGTGTACTTACTGCTTGCGTGTAACATATGATTAGGACTGTAACATACACTATCATTTGGAGTCAGTTTTAAAAGAAGTTTCTAATGAGCTCCAAGGCATCACTGATTTGATAAAAAAATACAGAAAAAAAACCATAATATTGCGAAAGGGGTCATTTATTGCCAGATGCACTTTTATAAGGTGTTTGAAATGAAATGTGTGTTGGCAGTTTGTGTACACAACCCTTTCTCAAATCGAGCCGTTTGACCACGTGATGTCACAAGGTCAGAGGCCCCTCCCACGATTGTTGATTGACAGGACTGGCGTCTTACTTCGGACCCGCCCTGAGCAAGCCGCCATTAGTCCGAGATGCAGAGACAAGCATGACTGAGGTGTTTTGTTGTTGACTATAAAATTAAAAGAGCAGTAGTCATTTACTCCCAACATCTGAATGGCTGAAGACGCAGAGGATTAACATTAACTTACTTTTGGTTCTGAATCTATCTAAATGCATTTATGTTCACACAAATCATTCATGATCCAGCCTCAACTACGGAAGAAGTCAGTATAATGTCTTTTAATGAACCTTTGCAAATCGCCTTTCCTGATAATGTGCTAATTAGCAAGTTTCACTATGAATAAATATCCACTGAGAGTGCCTTGGCAAAAATGGGCGGAGTCAGTTGAGCTTGTGAAGATTTAAAGGGGAAGCACAAAGAATTTTGAAAAGAGCCGTTTTTGACTGGGTAAAATGGGATTTTTTTTGCACAACCATTAAGAAATTGGTCTTCCATTAAGAAACTATATCACAGACTTTTCATTAAGACCCTAAAGAATCATATCAGGTTGTGGAAAATTGGCATAATATGACCCCTTTAAAATGACTGTATTCTGTTTTTATGTGTTTTAAAATGCTATTTATTCCAGTTGATGCAAAGCTGAATTTTCAGCATCAATACTCTAGTTTTCAAGGTCATGTGATCCTTCAGAAACAATTTTAAACCATGCTCAAGAAACATTTCTTTCTGTTATAAATGTTGCTTAATTTCTTTGTTTGGGGTGTGTGTTGGAAAGTTCTGTGATATTATTCTTTAAAGAATAGAATGTTCAAAAGATCACCATTTATCCAAAATGCAATTATTTTTAAACATTAAACATTTATACATCTATTCATTTTTAAGTAATATTAAGCATCCCTATTCATTTTTTTTTTTTAAATATAACTGATCCTGGGCTTTTGAATGGTAGTGTAGCTACAAATAAAATATAATATAATCATACTTTTAAATGACTTGTAAATGTTTTCTATTTTTCTAAATGAATTGACTTTCTTTCTCTAGGGGTTTTGTGCTAAGGATGTCTGTTGTCAGTGGAACAGTAAGGACATCCCCCTGCTCTTGCACAGACAAGAGCTCTCTACCTATTGAGTTGCGGTCCTTCACAAGAGCTGACAGTGCAGGAGTATGCTGTGTACTGTACATACATGAAGGGCTACAGAGCCTCTCGTCCTTCTTGCAAACCGTATGGCTATCTTAACGTGCCTAAAGATGCCCGCACATGTGGCTGAACATTTGGTAACATTACCGTGGTTCCAGCAAGACCCACATTTTTAAACATGTAGAGGTTTGTATGGTAAATGCCTTGATTATAGCTTGCGTGGTGTAGGCAGTGCTGAAGAAGGTGGTGTTTGTTTGTTAGTCTGGAAAATGTGAAGTATTTATGCATGCTGTGTGATGGTGGTACGTAGTCATTTGTCATGTTTGAAATGTAAACAATGAAAAGCCCAAGTGCTTTTGCACTAGACTTTGACAAATGTGACCCTGTTTTTGATACTGCATTGTTGAAATGCAGCAGCATCTCTTATTTTATTTATTACCACATCATGACTATAATCTGTTTTATTTGACAAAGTGTCAGCGAGGATCTTGTCCATCACATTTAAGTCTGGATCCCAGCTGTCATGAATTTTGCAAAGGGTCATACACAGGCAAAATGACTGATGTAGCAAATATTTTAGTCCATTTTTAGCGCTGGGTATTCAGACAAAAGCACTGTTTATTCATTTACCTGACAAGCACAGGGATGACTAAAATACTCTATATGCACTTTGAACAGCGCCATTTAAATTATTTCAGTTTTTAAATAGTCTTTGTTCTGATGTTTTTTTGATAGTTCTGTCGAATCAAGTATGCAAAGTAAATAATGTATTGTATTAACTCTATATACATTATTGCACTGCAGCTGCAGAGAATATTTCACTATTAAAAGTGTATATTTGATTATTTTAAACATACTTTTCACAACCCTGTTTGCACAATTAATGCAAAACGTAATAAAGATGTGCTTTTGTATCACATCTGATTTATCTAAGGGCTCTGATAATGTACTTGCCACCATATTTCTCATCTCTGTTTGATTCAGCAGTTATTGCATGTAAATGTACTTGATTTTGACTGAGGCGTGAAGAAAACCTCAGAAATGCCAAGACTTGTGGTGTGTTGTCTGTTTTGTAGTTTTTAACATGGAAATGTCTGTTTATTTTGTGATTAGGTTCACACACCACATAAAAAAATTAACTGTGATACAAGATTTCTACTGGTTCTTGCTTTCGTGTATGTAGACCAGCCGATTGTTGTTGCTACTTTAGTTCTTTTTGAGAGTATGTAAAATTCTGCTGGCTATTTGTGTGTTGGTAGCTTGATGCGTTTTCAGTCAGACTCTGTATGATTATGCCATTGAATGATATGCCTTGAGTGTTACTGTAAGATAAATAAAGTGATATTTTATTAAGTGCTACAGTGTAGTTTTAATATTGTTTCAAACAATGTTTATAGCATCGTATTTATAGCACCTGTCCATTAAAGGGGTAGTACAGCCAAAAATGTAAATTCGCTGAAAATTAACTCCATGATGTAGAACTGGGGTCACAAAAGATCTTAAAAGTAGCTCCTAACTTGCAGATTTAAGAGAACATCTTTAGAAAAGTGGGCATGTCAGTCCTGCATTAGTAGTAGTGAAGTCACTAAAACCAACTCACAACTACCCTTAAAATGGCTGTTGTAACAATCTGCTTTAAAATATATGCTTTTTAAAAACATTTGACCAAAACGAGCTTTGAAAAAGGTATGACTTTTAGGATTTGGAGGATATTTCAATTCCAAATTTTGCTTTGCTTATATCCTTTTAAATAAATAGCTGGACAAGAAGTTAATGAAATGTGTTCCATTGGCTTTTCTTTTACGTTTGCATGTCTTCCTATGAGCCACGCTTATTCTACTCTGTTAATTAAAGGCTTTTTATATGCATATTTGCTATTTATTTTTTTACAAGTAGTATACAGGCTGCCCTGAACATACATGATATTGTTAGTGGCACTTAGTCTGCATTTTAAAATCTTTATTTGAATGTAGTTAACTTATTTGAATATGGCAACATAAAAACATGCTCTAAAATATTTCTAGAAATAAACCTCTGACAGAGACCCCTCCTATCAGCCAATCAGTGTGTGCATAGTTAGTAAGCATGCTGACATCATTCATAGCGATGAGGTCAACTTCACATTTACTCTTAGCTTAAGACTTCTCTCTATTTTTAGTACAAGTTTGGCTCAGCAGCTTTGTGTTTTAAGAGAAACCCTTTACTGCCATTTACGAGAAATCTTAGTGGTAAAATAAAATTTTTGTGAATACGTCCCCTGATTTGGAAAAACGTAAAAAAAGAAAAAATGGATGGTCTTGATGGATTTGGAGTGCTTAATTAATGGACATATGAATTACTTATGGTGATATTTTTATCAGCTGTTTGGGCCCTCGTTTTGACGGTACCCATTCACTGCAGAGATAAGCAAGTGATGTCCCTAAATTTGGTATTTTTATTTTTGGTTGTACTATTCCTTTAAGAATGGTGCAATAAAACTTTAACGCAGCATAAATCTAAACAGATTTTTGAATATGTTAGAAAAATCTGGCTTTTATTTCCAAATGTTCTAAAAACAGTCACTCTTCATATTGCATAATACCAATGTGGATACTGTACACACCAAGATGATAAACAAACGGGAGGAAGGAGGTTAAGAGCTACCAAAATCGTTCACCAAATCGGACATTCAAAGCTGTGTTCATGCGATTCACATATCTATAAAAGCTCAGATTAGTTAACACAGCATTTATTCAAATGTTTCAGCACATGCAGCAGATCTAGGCAACACAGAATTGTAAAGCAATACAATACAAAAAAAAAAAAAAAAAGAAAAAAAAAAGAGGAAAACGGAGGAAAACCCCAAACAGCACAAAATGTGCACCATTCATAAACCAGCACTACAAGTAAAACTAATTCCACTGATACCGAGTACATGACTTGGCTAAGATTTCTTTTAAGAGGCATTATTTCTTAAATGAATAAAAGGCTTTGAACTTCTTTGATACTAAAATACTACAAAACCTTTAAATCTCTTTTAAAAATGAAAATGGAAAGACAGTCTTGATCCAGAAGTATGAGGTGACCTCAGTTCACTTAAATAGTGGCAGTTACATCATCACTTTTAATTTACTTGTGTGGTAAAATCTGTGCTAACCCAACATAAAGGGTAAAATCAGTGCAAGGCTTTGCTTTACAATTAAGTGCCTGTATTTACCTGTGTCTGTGAGATCCTCCATCTGCCTAAAGCTATTGCGAGGAGTGAGAAATCAGTACTCCTGTGATCAGGGAATGACAGTTCACGTAGGTGACTGGTGTACTCGGTTTCGCCAAATTAGTCGATGAACTACGCAGCTGTACACAAGAAGAAACGGATGCAATAAATTAACGATAAAAAAAGAACATAAAAAGTAGCTTAATATTAAGGCTGAGCTGTGGGGGGAAACTAAAACACCAAATGGTTCCTCTTCTTTAACCATAAAAGATGAACGTTGTGTAAGAAGATTTAACCAAGAGAAGGCAACAAAGGGAAGAAGTTTTTTTTTCTCTGTTGGATGGGAGTTTTAAAGTGCAAAATCCTATTAAATCCTTCATGGAAAACAAAACAACAACAACTAAAAACCCATGTTTTGAGCCCTGTATATGAGGTTTTTCTTATGGTGAGGGATTCTTGTTGTGTCATGACTGCTGCTTGTTCGCCTCCTCCTCGTAAGCGTTTCCGGTGCCGTTCTGGACATAGGATGAGCCTGAACCCAGTCCATACAGGTGTCCACAATACTTTGCGTCATCAATGTGATCCTCAAAAAACATCTGCAACGACAACAATGTTAGATTTAGTAAAAATTTAAAAGGCTTCTGTGATATTGAATAAGCATAGCACTTTAATGATTTGTTTTTTTTCATCTGAAGGCACACCTCTCTCATCTTGAAGAAAGCCATTCCTGTGAGGAGTGAGTCAGACCCTGCCTGATGCTGAGGTCCAATTCTCTCCAGCTCAAGCTGCTCTGCCACCTCCTGCAGACCGCCCTGCACATCACATGACAGAAATCAGGCACAGATTAACCCCTGATATATTTCACAGCAATGCTACAAAAAAACAGTGAGATGCAAAATTAGGAGAGCTACAATGCCTATTATAAAGCGTTCCCCCCAGTTTTTACGCTGAACCACAGAAAATTTTATTTATCTTTTTTCGTTTGCTCATCAGCCAAAACATGAAAATATATCTTGTAATGCTCTATTACACCTCCTAAACTATGCAAGTATTTTTAGTATCAGTAATTAGTATATGCATCTTTGACAGTCTTAGGTTTAGTCTTTGTAAGGATTCGCATCAACCAGTGTCAATTATTCTTAATAGTTTTAGTTAAAAGACAACAATCTATAAAAAATTAATTAATAAAAAAGTATTCATTGTTTATACAAACATATATTATTATTAAATATTATTTAATTATTAATAATTATTTTATTAATATTTATTAAATCAGTATTTAGTAATCATAATTTCAGCAACTACAAAAAAAAGTTACTTAGCTGAATAACTAAGTTGAAGTACTACTTAAACTAAAACAGAGGTAAAGAACTAAATAATGCTAAATATAAATATTTTAAACAAATTCAAATACAAAAGTGAATATATTAAAATGTAAACCGAAAGTAAAACAATTCACAAGAATTATATTTTGTTACTTTTGCTACGCAGACTAGTCTATTTAAAGATTTGAA
>JAUMHP010000065.1:14260118-14272835 GCA_032361065.1 Enteromius trimaculatus
CACATATACACAATTGACAACAAAATACAAAAAAATACAAAAATGAAAATAATAAAACTAAAAGTTTAATATGAATACATACTGTAAACACACATACACACACACACACACACACATATATATATATATATACACACACACCATTCCAAAATCACACTGATAAATTCTGAATATTTGTGCTACATAATTTTAAAAATGAAGAGATTATTGTAGATTATGTCTTCTTTGTTTTTGAGTGTTTTTCTGTTGTTCAAGAAATTTGCAATAAATAAAAGACTTGTGTGTTTTGAAATACTGATGTATAAGTCCATGAGTGTGTAAAAGAGCCTGTGTAAAGCCTGTATTTAATCTATTTAAATTGCAAAATACCTTCAAGTTCTTACAGCTCTTCATGAGGTATTTCACATCATAAATGATGGGAAAAAATAAGCGAAGTATCTCGAAGAAGTCAACCTCTTCATCTGGCAATTTTGAGTTGGACAAAATTTTAATCAGGTACCCAAAGTCATAGCCACTGTTTGGAAAAGAGACCAAAATTAGGTTGAAAATAGTCTAATAATTAATTGAACTGTGATTTTAGTACTATAAGCACAAAAAAGAAACATTTTTAAACACTACTGTACATTTTCTCAAGCTGTGAAGAATCTGGTTGTGTTCTGAATCACCACTGAAACACTGTGTTCATTTGACTATGTGAATATTACTGTAAGATTACCTATGGAATGAGAGCCACTTGACCCCCTCACAAAGCACCACACCTGAGGTCATAAGCAGCTCAGCAAAGTACAGTGTCTCAATACCCTCGTCCTCATGCTTCTTAAACTGGATACCTGACGTCGTGAGCAACTCAATGGAATCCTGTGCATACATATCTTCCCTGCAAAAGACAGTACCGTTGGTGTAATGTCCAGCTTTCATAAAGAATCACACTGATGGCTATGGATACACCTGAAGACAAGAAAAGTCATCTTGTCATATGTCTTCAACATGGACATAAAAGTGAGATCATGGATTGATGGGTTGTTGTATGTGCCATACCTCTTAAATTATAAAAGTGAAATGCTTACGTGAGGTTAAATTTGAAGTTGAACTGCCATGTCGACGTCCCTGGAGGGTATTCACCCTGTTCGTTCATAAATGTAAGGCCAAGCTGGATGATCTTTAATAAGTCGACATTACACCGTAGCAGCTGGTACTGGTAATCAGCATTGCTTCTAAATTCACCAATTGGTCTTGCAACTACACCTGGAAACTCTGTGTCCTACAAATGCAACATGGTTGTTATGTATATTTGTATATTTATTAGTATATAAAAAAAGGTTTTGTTCAGAGACGCAGGAAATATCAGATTTTTGGCATATCAGACTACAAACATCATTAAAGTCGGTAGAGCATCAAGAAAGATTTTGAGATTTTCCTACCAAGGCTTACTGCGCATGTCAATATTGCATTCTTTTTTCTGACCCTGAACAACAATATTTAATGTTAATCTTCATTACTGTAAGTATACTTGTTTAGCCTTTTACACACACACACACACATACATACATTATAAATATATATAAATATAAAACCAAACACACACACACATATATAGTATATATTACTCCAGCCACCAATTTGCAAATTTAGTTACCTGAATTTATATATATATATATATATTGTCTGATGCGCCTCATGAGTGAAATTCTTCCATTTTTCCTGTCCTCTCTTTCCACAATATCTCTTGCCATCAAGTCATTACTATGGCAACTGACATAGAGGTACCGGATATTAACACTGCACTGTATGAACGTATGGATCTGATTTCATAGCTTAGAAAATGACAGCCAGTTCTAGACCAAATTTGAGAAATAAAACTGATTTGAATGAAGCGTTAAGAGTTTAAAACTCACCATTGCAACGTAGTTGAATTTTCGGGTCACCTGTCGGATCCTCTTCATCTCCTCATCCAGGTTGCTGGCCCAAACCTCACATATTCTTTGACTATGATCCACAGTGGCTGCGGGCATAGTTCCAGATTCACGGCATCAAAACCAAAAAACACTCCCCAGGGGATATTCTCATGAAAATAATAATTGCCTGTTCCCTCTTTTTACCTGGAAAAAAAAGTATCAGAAAGTTGCAGATTTAAATCAAACCCTTTATTGTCACTAAACCATAATCTAACCAAAAAGGTAACCAATTTGAAAACAGACTTAGCGCAAAAAAGCACTTCTAACAGCAGAGTAAATGGAAGAAACTATACTGAATGCCTATACGTATAATAGCACCATACAAAGCTCTCCTGTTAAAGCATGACCAAATTGTTTATTTTTGCACCAATTTGTTTTCTCTGCAATGGTCAATAACACGTCTGCATATATTTTCAAATATGCTTCTGTGGTTTGTGGTGCATAAGTCTTCTGTCATGGCCTGGCTGATTGACTTTGGTTAATCATTAGTTTGTTTACTGACTTAGATAACTAGATATTAGATTAGTTCATCCTTATCACTCCAGACAGCATCATGAGGACTGTAAACAGAGGAGAGAGATGGCAATACTTCATATGCTTCCACTTTAGTCCCAGTAAACATGACCACTCATCAATCTTCATGACGGCAATGAAAGGACAATGACTCCTATCACGCACAAAAAAAACCTGTTGTGCTATGACTAAACATACAACAAGTGCCAGATGAGACAAAATGGTCACAGGCTAACAGAAGCAGCATTCAGATCAATGTGTCAAACAAAATAAGTGGGAAGATTGGTCGTGTGCCAAAAAAAATGCTTGCAAACATTTATGTCCATTACAGTGCCTTCTAGCCTATTCTACATTATTTTAAGTCCTTAAGCTATTAATCGTCCAAATAATTTAAGTTATTGTAAGTTGACCCATTAGCAGCACTAGCTAGCACATCTGCTAAACAACTTCAAACCCCGCAAACGTCCTAAAATCATGCCTGCAGTCAGCTTTTGGAGGTTTCTGTAAACAATCCCTATTGTAAGATGTGAATGAGGCTGTTTAGTGTCGACGTGAGTGTTTATTTGTGTGTGTGGCTAGAGTGTTAGCTATTAGCCTAGCCACAAAAGTTTGTCCTGTTATTATGATCGAAGTTCACTTTTTCTGTCAGGACTTACCTTTCCTCAAACAAGGCAGTTACACTTAAAGCGTATACTGCTTCTGTAATACAAAATCGCCTTGTTTAGAAAGGACTGGGACCTTGCTCTTTACTTTTATATAGTTTTATTGGGCTAACACCGATATCAACAACCAGCTGCCACCTCTGAACTACATCACAGCGCTTCAGCGTGACGTCATGACACAACGACGCGTGCCCTTTGAACTCACGTTCAGAAATGCGAATTTTCAAAGGAATACCCGTTTTACTTTTAAAGGGAATGTTTATATTTATAATAACTCGGGACGTTTCCTTGCTTGTAAGACCCTTCTATAGTGTTATTTCATATTCATGTATCATTATAATGTAATAAAATATAATGTAATATTCAAATAGCTGTTAAATCGGTGAAACAATTAAATAACAAATAATAGTAATAATTAAAAAATGTCATAAATCACAACCATTCGGTGAATTCTTAAAATGAAAATCATTCAAATTCAAGAAATGTTTGTTTCTTGTAATGCTGCCTTTATTTTAAAGTATATCAACATCACAAACATTGTGACAACGAGAGAGGTTATGACAGTAAGATAGTAACAGGTGAGCAAACTTCTCTTCATTATTCCAATGTATACATGAGTACTTTATTAGTATTACATTATTTCAATATTTGGTCTGGTTTCTTTTGGTTCCGTGCATGTGCCAGGCTCAATTCAACTTATACAATATGCAATAGCTTTATAGGTTTTAAGCTATCCAAACTATCCAAGGACTGATCGAATCTGCTAAGTAATAAATAGCTTAAGTAAATGTTACTTGTAATGCACACCTGAAGAAATGTAAGTATCATATTGATTTCACAACAAACTGAATTTTAAGTGCATAAAGTGCCAAAAATTAAGATCAGATCATTTATTGCACACGAGTATTTAATGCGTGAAAGAATTCATGCTAATGAGAAATTATAAATATATACTAGAATAAAACATACGTCTTTATATAGTACACCTGTATTCCACATTCAGACAGACAGACATGCTTCTGTAACGCCACATGTCCAATATCTTTGCATAATCTGAAATGCTCCTGCTCACATACAGTAGATGCTATAGCTTTTTCTTCTTGCATACTGTTGCATTTGTTCACGCTCTGTTAGGCCCAGTCTCGTCTGAGTCAGGATCCTTCACGCTGTCATCACTTGGCAGAGACTCTTCACCAGAAGAATGGGAGCTGAAATCTGCCACTCCTGACTCCTGGTCACTATTGTCAGCATCAGAGCTTTTTGGTTTGTCTCCAAACAGGCAAAGCTCAGTGCTTTCTCGCTCTCCTTGTTGTAAGGTGAAAACATTGGGAGCACCTCCTATAAAGCCACCGATGTAATCCTGAGGAGTATTGGCCAGGTTTGTGTCTAAAGGTAACGACCAAAGGGCTTGCTTGCTGTCCAATACACCCTTTTGCATGTAAAGGGTTTTTGCACGCTCCTTATCCAGAACAGCCATTTTCTGCAAAGGGAAAATACTTGATCGCTCAAATTAAAAAGGCAAAGTTTGCATAGGTTAAGATTTTGCATTTGTAGAACGGGCATATTTAAAGGAAAATTTTAATTAATCAAATTTTAGAGTTGGTTTCTTCATCAAAACAGATTTTGACGAATGCAACTTTACCCCTCTGTAGCAAATAAGTGGCATCAGAATGAGACTGTGGATTATTATGAAGATTTAATTAGCTGTTTGGCCTCTCATTCTGACGGCACCCATTTGCTGCAGAGGATCCAGTGGTGAACAAGTAATGCACATTTCTCTAAATCTGTTTCAATTAAAAAAAAAAAAAAAAAAAAACTCTTCGATGGGCTGGGTGAGTACATACTACTTTAAGTAAACATGGTAATCCGGTTTAATTCTAATTATAAAAACTAATGAAATATGAACATTTTAGGCACATATCTAGCATTGTACCTGCTCACAGAGAGCCAGTTCTTCCTCAAGTTGCTGCGTTTCCTCTTTTACAGTCATCAGACAATCCAGCTCAGACTGACGTGGGTGCAACTCACGTTCAAAACGATTATACAGCCTTCTCCAGTATCTAAACACAGAAAAGACAAATGTTTTTTTGCAGTTAAACATACATAAAAACTATATATCTCTGTCACTCTGCAATATCTGTATTGAATAAAAGATAGATAGATACTTAGGACTAAAGTGACAAATTATGCATGCGAAAGAGAATCAAACTATTATTTTTTATAGAAGAAAAAAAAGTATTTAACATGCTCCGACATACTTAAAACAGTAGGGGGCAGTACTGGGCCTCAGAAGTCCCCGATTTTGGCTCTGATCAGGTTTGAACAGAGGGTTCATGAAATCCAGCTTGTTCTCCCATAAATGAGGCCATATGGAATGAGTTTTCTCTTTGATGCTGCAAAAAAAAATTTAATAAAATATGTTCAATACATGCAGAGAATGCTGACATCCACAGTACTACAAATTTTACCAACTAATTAAGTTTTGACATTCATGTCATCAAATACACAGGACAGTTACCGCAGATCTTTCCTCTCCTTCTGGCTGTTACAAATGAAGTTGCCATAATGACAGGAGTAGACGTGGTTGTGGATGCTGATCAGAAACTTCTCATTGTACTCAAAAGCACAGGGAAACTGTTCCATAAGCTGCCATACACATTCCAGGAACTGGTCTATGACAGGAGACACTTCCTTTGCCTCTCCATCAAGATGACCACATCTGAAATGCCATAAAGAAGATTACATTAGGTATCGAGTCAATATTTGAGTCAATTGAGTCAGAAAACCTGTAAATTATATGATGGAGGCCAACCTGTGTGAAAACTTATGTCCAAAAGAAACCCAGTCTTTTTCAATCAGCACCTGCACATCAAATAAAATAGGATTTTACATCAAATACCATTCACATTTAAGACTGTTTTCAAAAGAAATGCATACTTTAACTCAGCAAGGATCAATTAAAAAGTGTCAGTAAAATCATTCATAATCACATAAATACTGTTCTATTGAACTTTCTGTTCACCAAAGATAAAAAAAATCAACTTAATGAAATTCTAATAAAAATAAATGTCTATAGAGCAACATTTTAGATTGGTTTCTGAATGATCATGTGGCACCGAAGTCTGGAGTAATGATGCTGGAGCGCATAAGAGGCTGCTTTTAAAAACATTAAGAAATCCTACCAACCTCAAACAGTATGTTTAAAGGTAAAATCTAATTTTCCGATATTAAGATACTTCATATCCCAGTTTAATAAGCAGATACAGCTATAAGCAAGTAATTTGTAAGCTCACTTTCCCTAAAAGTGCAAACATTGGCACTATCAAAACACTGATGTATTTGTTTGAGCGTCATTACCTTGTTTAGCTGGTCAAAAAAAAGGCAAGGCTTGCTGGTAAAACCTGTTTGAATAAAACCTGGTTAAAGTAATTTGTTTGTCCGATCTGTTCAGTGACCCGTGTGCATTAAATTACACACTTCAACTTTGTAAACGGGCTAAATCATGCCATGCTTCTGCAAATATTGTAGCTACATTCTGCTACCAGTGTATCAGGAAATGAGGCTATATTCCAAGACAGAACTAATCTGGGTTAGGTTTTTCCTTTTATGTTGACTCCATATGAGGGTAAATTTCAAAGAAAAAAAGAGATGATTCTTCAAACTGAGCCCGGCTATTGAACGAAACCTCTCCAGCACAGATCTAGCCCCCCTCCAGCAGAGAACCAGCCAGAGATGATCCATACAATTAAATGAGCAAGACCCACACTGGCAGCCTGCCTCTTCTTACAATGTGAACTCTGTGACTTTTGGAGTAAGGCTTACAAGGGGTAATGCAGCATGCTCTCATTTACCATCAGTCCCTTGAGGGTCCTGTAGTAAGGATCCAGAAGCACACTGGCCAAAGAGCACACCTGAGCCGTCCTATCCCAGCCATCAGAACAATGAACCAAGACGCTGATCCCTTCCTCTGCTACGGCCTGTGTATGTGAGAACATGAAATCAGTACCAGAGCGCCCATGGCATGGGCTGAAGAACCTTTTAAAGAGATGTTTTACCTTACATATGAAGATTCCCGCCTCCATGATCGATTTGATGTGTCTCAACCAGTCTGAATTTTCAAGGCCTGTTAGAAATTCTCCCATGGTGGGAGAATGCAGTGCCGAAACTAAAAAAAAACCCCACATCAGACATTTTGAGAAGATCCAGACAAATTCAATGCTAAAGTTAAGTTTATATACAATATGATGAAAACCAGGAGCTTTATTGAGAATTTACAATAGGGAACTGATTTGAGGAATATTTTTGGATATCCGTAGTTAAGAGACCTCTTCTATAAAGTGCTCTATATTTACTTTGGCTTTGCAAAGAAAGCTGGTGACTCATCTGTAGCGTCCTCTGTGAGTGTCCTCTTTATTTATGTTACTTAAAATATGCATAACTGATAAATCGGCATGATGACAGTTCTGTCGTATGGCTCATTAGTTATCATGACAACCAAAAGAATTTATATTTCTAAAAGTGGCATTGATTCTTTTTCTTCAAACTAACATAAACATTCTTTGTGAGCACTGGAGGTTTTGATATTCCGACAGTTCAAATGTGATAAGAGTATTTAAGGGCTGGTGACGTCCCATGAGAACGCTCCAGATGAGGGCTTAAGCCAATATACTCACAAGCACGGTCGCTCTTGGTGGCAGAGACCTAACTAACTTTACAGCATTTCAAAGAAAACTGCCATTCTCAGAAGAATCAAGCATTTTTGTAATGAGATCTCAAACAGCCACAGAGTCTCTGCTGGATTATTCAACCAGATGACTCCCTAGTGTTTTTTGGGTCAAAATGCTATCACACCCAGAACTACTATTATTTCTTAAACACTGGAAGACTTCATTCTCACGCCCTCCTTTTCTCAATCAGGGCAAAAGGGTCTCCGATTGTTGAGTCAACAAAACAAAAATAGGCAGGAATAAAAGCCAGATGGATTCAAAGCACCCCTACTACACAATCTACTTTGCCAAGAAACTCTCCTGTGGTACAATCAATGGTTCACGGCAGCATATCTTTATAATAGACGATAAAATGCTAAGCGGTCTGAAGTCGTAAAGTTGTTGTTTTTTTTAAATGCAGCATGGGAAGATCTCCTAAACTGAGAGGGAGCTGCTAATGGTTCAAGCTGGTCTACACGCTCAAAAACAGTTCTGGCATCAGTGGTTGCATGAAGATCCTTTAACACTCCTTTCCACGAGGTTCTTTTAAGGTACTTCACAATATTAAGATGCTCTTCACGTTAAGGAAGAAAAGGTTTCTTTTAATGTCACCACAGAAACATTTTAAAACCTTGACAATACTACAGTGATATATATATATATATATATATATATAAAATATACATTTATTATAAAATATACGGTGAAATTCATTTTCTCACTTAATAAGATGGAAACAATACCCTCTATGAGTTTCTGCTGACTGTTCCTCATCACATGGATGTTTTCAATGCCAATAAACTGGAACCTAATGTTGCAGTAGTTGTCCTCATTTTCATAGCCTTTGCCCGCAGCTCGGTTCGCCATTGCATTTAGCTGGAAATACATGAGAGTGTTACATAAAGGGTTTTTCATGTGTAATTCTGCTATCTGGTCCACTGATATTAAGTGGACTGACCTTGGGTCTTGTGTCCACAACATACATGAATCTGCTGCCAGGATTAGACTTCATGATGGCCTGCAACATTTGTTCATCCTCCAGGCAGCGAGCACTGAAGCCAGAAAGAGGCTGACTGCTGCGACATATTGTGGCCTAAAAAAAAGACATCATATGAGTAGGTGTTAGCATATGTTGATATCCTGTGTTTTTTGGAATGGGCACCAGTAATGGTCCTTGTTCATTATTAGTTAACCTAGATAAAGATAAGGTATGACAAATAAGTGCGGAACAAAATAGTTTAGCGGTACAGTGTTTACAAAACAAAATACAAAACAAAAAAATGAATACATAAATATATCCATGAAAGTGTATTTCACTATCATCAACAATATGTGTTAAAAAAACATTTTCCAATTATCTAGTAAAATTCTGCATCATACAGTCTCAAATTGGCTCAGTAAATAAATTCAGCCTTTTACCCAAATGAACAAAAATGTAAAAATAAAAAACTTTTTTAGTTTAAAAAAAAAAAAATCCAAATTATATTTTAATACTTTCCATTAAAATAAATGCTGCTCAATCTACTTCAAATGCAATCAAACAGTCTTAAAGTAATTCCCAGACTGATCCTGTCACACTCCATTAATAAATTAAACTTAAAAAAACACAACATCACACTGTCCTCTCTGTGGAACGGGCATTTCATGAGAATTTGGCTCTGGCCTCATGAAACTCTAAAGACTGAGCTTGCAATACTAAAAAGCTTACTTTTTTAGACACGGTTCTAATCATATTTTGGGGTTAACGAACCATGAATGGGGGAGATATTAAACTATAACTGACCCCTTTGGGCCTCACCAGCATGATCCTCATGTGGGAGTCACACACAAGTTTCTCCATGTGGTTTGAATTCATGTGTCCAAAAGAAAACACAGAGACTCCAAGGGGAATATTTGACCTCAATGAAATGAAAATGTCTTTTAACAGAGTGCCGAACCCAAGAGGGTGCAGAAGGAGCTTGACCTTGCTTTTAAAATACCCATTATTGCTGTAAATCACAATGCACACATATGCTGCATGACACATTTAGTATCTTGTCATGAAAAAAATTACTACAATTCAATGCAAACTTACTTTAAGTTTGCGCTGTGAAAAGCTGGAGTAAAACTCTACTATAGCTGGAGCTTAATGCAAAATCAAGCTGCAGCACATTTATGGTTAATCAAAAAATAAGGTACACACAAAGAACACTGTGTTCTTGAACCTTGAACTCTTAAGTCTTATGACAAAAAATTTGGCAGGCAAGGACATATGAAGGACAGGACAAAATTCTCCACAGCCTCATTAAAAGAAGCAGTTGAATAAGCTGCAGAGAAAATATCCCAGATGTGCAGCCAAACTCACATGGTTTTCCTTGCAGTAGTATGACAACATGGGAAATCGACCTCTGCTACGAAATTTCGAGCTTCCTACGATGACAGGGAGGGTGACGGATTTAGGCACAAACAAGTCAGCTGGGTAAGTATCACACACCTGTGTTTCAAGGAGAAACATTGTGCATAAAAAAACAAGCACTTACATAATATATTGATTGTGTTTACATAGTGATGGTTGGTGATATACTGACTCTGTACTCGCGGTTGATTGGGGTGACATGCCATAGCTTATTTGGAAGTCCCATTCGACTGTACTCAGCCTTCAGATCTAAAAAGTCCCATGAGTGCTCCCTTTCAGCTTTGTCAACATTGGGATAGAAGGAAAAACAATACAACTCCTCATATTTTTCTGCAAGACACAAAGCAAAAACAATATCAGCAATGATAATATCTACTTAATTAATTTGAAAATTGTATGTAATGCACAAATGCTGCAATGATATTGTAATCACAGTGTATTAGCGGAAAAAAAAACAATGCCAAAATGCATGTTAGGTAACCCACCTGGCCTGGAGAGATGTGAGAGTGAAATGTAAACATTGTGGCAGTCGCTCTCTTGAGGAATGATAAACTGTATGACCTGAAAGTTCTTGCAGTGGATTAATAAAGGGTATCCGGTCTGAGATGCTTTATGCTTTACAACATTGCACACTAAACTATGCAAAACCTGTAAAACAAAATAAATAATTATTGAGCTCACAAAAACTCCACAATGATATTCCCAAAAAATGTCACTTACCCACAGCTCATTTCTGTCCTCAGATCCTTTACCTACAAAGATAGTGTGTGTGGCTGTTAGGTAGAGTGTGCCCAGTTGAGTCCTTCGAGAAGAACTTCTGTCCACTATCCGGACATTTTCAACCTGTAATACCAAGGTAATAAGACAACATTTTGATTGGTCCTGCACTAATTTACCATCTCACAAACATAAATATGTGGCTTCAGATGATACTGCATTTACAGTATCCGTGATCAAAGAGAGACTTATAGTTTAGTGGTACATATGACTTTTCAATCATTTTTTTATATTAAACTAATTTAAACAATTACACACGTAGGCCCTTGTGTTTATATCCTTGCACATTGGTCTCACAGAGCTGCATCCAGTCAATGAATCCATTTACAAGTAACAAAACCTCTAATGTTTCGCATGTGGAAGGAATGCATGGAGATGTGAGGTACACGTCATGAAAAAGGGAAAGATTGTCTCATTGAATGGATGCTGGACATTTACCTTTGGCATTCTGATGTGCTCCATCTCTGACCACCACACCTGGCTCGTGCAGTTTATCGGGGCACAGAAATACTTCTTAGTGTCATGCTGAACGAGTCATATTGTGTTCGCTCAAACACAATAATATCTGTATTATCGGTATTGTTACAAACGCTGCGCCGCTTTGAATCCTGGTTGATACGGTTACATATGGCTCCTCCCGTCGTCTGTAGTGATTCACCCACCGTAAGGTCTCTGTACCTCACTGAAAGCTGCTGGGTCCTAAAGCCGACGAGTTCGGTGGTGTAAGCTAAGTAAATTTTGTTGGCTGTTAAGCCACAAACCCCAAACTCGGCAGAGACCTGAGACCACATTTCTAGTTTGTTGCTATATATTTTTAGACCTAGTTTTTTTATTTATTTAGTTATTTATTTTTAAAAATGAAAAATGTCCCATAGACATACATTGGATGAGAAAAAATGCGCCTCTACAGGCGCAATACCAATAGCGGAACGAACTTATTTAACCTCGCTTCGCTTTTAATAGGTTAAAAATGCAAATAAATATATGTTTTATTCCCACGGACATCTAAATAAACATCGGCTAATAAACATCTGTTTATTAGCCGAGTCAGGGCTCATTAAAATGACTGTCAGGCCAGAGAACAGTGTAAAAGATCACGGATCTGTGACCGCACCGATCAGCGCAAGCAGGTCACAAAACAATAGCCTTCATACTTGTTTTAGACACTTTTTAATTAATATATTTCAGCGATTGCATGCAGTCCACCCATTAGAACAAGAGCTGAATCCCAGGTGAGCAGAACTGTGTTAAACTCAAAGCTTCTCAGTGTGTCTCGTTCCAGGAGCGCAAACACCGTAAGCTCAGTGCTCAGACCTCAGTCTCCATTAAACTGTTTTATACACGTATTTAAACAGTGCCTTATGAATAAAAACACTCACATAATATAATTATAAGAAGATGTTAAATCAAAACAATCCACCTCCATTTGCAGGACAGTCGATCGCCAGGAGCAAGGTTGTGCACCCCTGCTATAATATGTTCTGTTATATTTACTTTGTTGAATCGGATTGGCATTGAATTGCAGACCTGGGACCTGTTCCATAAACCAAGATTAGAGAATAAGCCTGGCTTATTTCGGTAAGTCAGGCTTCTTTTTGGTAGATTCGGTTCCATAAATCAAATTTAAATAAATTCAAACTCAGTTACCATGGCAACTTATGCTAGGAAATTAGCCTGGTCCGGGGCAGGCTAACTGTCAGGCTAAGTCT
>JAUMHP010000065.1:14272935-14294249 GCA_032361065.1 Enteromius trimaculatus
TTTATATTGTCATAAAAAAGCATTTTTATATTCGTTTGTTAGTGTAATTAGATGTCACATTGATTTATGCCAAAAGAGAAATGGTAATTTTCAGGAATTGATTTAATAAAATGAACCTTACTCACATGTCCGATGTTGCTATTTGTCCACATTTTATAATGTTGGAAATTATTACAACACTACTACACCAGTAGTACACACACTACTTACTGTTCATCCAAATAGCAGGTGGTCTGAAAAAGGGACAAGTCGAAGAGTGCAGGTCTAGGAGTGCAGGCCAGGAAGTCTGGAAATGTAGGTCTGAGAGTACAGGTCTGGGAGTTGGGCCTGCAGCTTCACTTTACACTTTTCATTTGAATTTAGAGGTTTTTAGCCACAAAACAAAAAAGGGACAGGTCGAAGAGTGCAGGTCTGAAAGTGCAGGAGTGCAATGTTTTGCTCTAACTCTAATCAAACACAAATGCCTTAAATTTTCAAGCCATCCTAAAAAACGTAATTAGTTGCATCAGGTGTGTTAGATTAGAGTTGGAGCTAAACTTTGCTGGACAGTTACAGGAGCAGGGTTGGGCACCCCTGAATTATAGGTAACATGAGTATGTGTTTGCGAGAATTTTTTTTAAGAGATCAATGTGAATTCTGCCTTTCTGGTTTGTGTGTGTTTCGTCGCTCCCAACTCCCAGGCCTGCACTTCCAGACCTTCACTCCCAGGCCTGCACTTCCCAGCAAAGGTCTGGGAGTGCAGGTCTGGGAGCGCTGGTCTGAAAGTGCAGGTCTGGGAGTGCAGGCCTGGAAGCGCAGGTCTGGAAGTGGAGGTCTGGGAGTGCAGGTCTGGAAGTGGAGGTCTGGGAGTGCAGGTCCGAGAGTGCTGGTCTGGAAGTGCTGGTCCGGTAGTGCAGGCCTGAGAGTGCAGGTCTGGAAGTGCTGGTCCGGTAGTGCAGGTCTGAAAGTGCAGGTCTGGGAGTGCAGGTCCGGGAGTGCTGGCCTGGGAGTGCAGGTCTGGTAGTGCAGGTCTGAAAGTGCAGGTCTGGGTGTGCTGGTCTGGAAGTGCAGGCCTGGAAGTGCAGGCCTGGAAGCGCAGGTCTGAGAGTGCAGGTCCGGGAGTGCTGGCCTGGAAGTGCAGGTCTGGTAGTGCAGGCCTTGGAGTGCAGGTCTAAGAGTGCAGGTCCGGGATTTGGGCCTCCAGGCCTGCAGTTTTACGTTACACTTTTCATTTGGATTTAGAGGTTTTTAGCTACGAAACACTGACAAACATTTCACTGAAAGCCAAGATTCACGCTGTTCTCTTAAAAAAAAATCTCGAAAACACACCAATGTTAATGGGTGGACTACAAGCAAACATTGAAATATATTAATTAAAAAGTGTCTAAAACAAGTATGAATGCTATTGTTTTGTGACCTTTCCTTTGTACCACATATATAAATATTTTTTGAAGTGATCAATTACTTATTTGACACAGTAATTCCCCAAAAAATTGTTAAAAACGCACAATGTGATTTACGGATTTTTCTTTTTAGAGTCTGTCTCTCAAAGTGGAAATGCACCTATGCTGAAAATTGTAGGCCCTTCCATGGTTTTTTAAGTAAGAGAACTTGCAAAAGCACAGGGTGATCAAATACTTATTGACCTCACTGTATAAAAACCATAATTTAAAAAAAAAATAGTAATAGTTTTTATAATATTTTCTATGGCTGCATGCTATTTTCTATTCTCATAAAAAAGCATTTTTATATTTGTTCATTAGTGTAATTAGATGTCACATTGATTTATGCCAAAAGAAAAATGGAAATTTTCAGGAATTGCTTTGATACAATGAATAACCTTACTCACGATGTTGCTATTTGTCCACATTTTATAATGTTGGAAATTAATACAACACTACTACAATACACACACTACTGTTCATCCAAACAGCAGGTGGTCTGAAAAAGGGACAGGTCGAAGAGTGCAGGTCTGGGAGTGCAGGTCGGGAAGTGCAGGTCTGAGAGTGCAGCACTGCAGGTCTAGGAGTGCAGGCCTGGAAGTTTATCTACACAAACATTATGCTTAGACTTGTAAATAGAAAACATGGAGAACTATAAGAGGCATTACTTATTTTGCATTCAGCTAGCCAACTCTGCCTAAACTGTTTTCATAGTCTAGCCTTTTATTAGAACAGAAATTAGCAAGGGTCCATATAAAAACATGAAAACTATTACTGGTTTTTTTTGCAGCGGGGCAGCTCAAGAATGCTGGACACAAAAGTGCTCTGGCTCTTTTGCCCCAAGGATGCTGACAACATCTAAGTTCGTAATCGAGTTGTCTTTACAATTGTAAAATGGTGTCTACTGGTATGTGATGGATTCTGTGGGTGGGACGTTAAATCCTATTGTAAAAGTGCCCAAAACACACTACAAAAAGGAATTTTGTAATGTTTTTAATTGAAAAAGTTATTGGTTCATAACATTTATGTTAATGTAAACCATTAGAATTTGGTGGTGTTTTTTTTATTGGTCTGCTATTGTTGGTTTTTTTGGGCAGGGGGAGGAAGCCTGTTTTTATGTAACACAGGAAGTAAATTTTTAATAAATAAACATTTTTTTAGACACAAGTTTCAGTCGCTTTGTCTGCTTTTGCCAATAAAAATAGCTCTATAGTCACAATTAACACATTGTCCCTGTTGAAAAAAACAGCATACGCAGGCGTGCAACGATGTAACTCGCTGATTAACCACCATAGTACGATGCATTGTTTTGGAAATTACCTAGCTAGTCATGACTGTTTCCCAAACACGGTTGCACCTCCATCGTTTGAATCAAATTAGTTCAAATACATAGGGCCATTGTTAACGACGTGACACAAATGTGGTGGAGGAATAACTTATGCTATTTCACTTATTAGAGATTGCCAAGATGCTGCTGTATTGAACATGACACCTATGGACTAATGTACTATTTTTTGGTTCACTGTCATTATGCTTTATTTGATCTTTGAATCATTGCGGGTTAAGAAATTAAAAGAAATTGCTTACATCTGCATCGTATCAATCAGATTGAAAAATACATTTGTAGGCCATATGCACATTTTGCTGCGTATGTTCACATTTACATATGTATAAGTTTTGTAAAAAACTCCTAGGATATATTTAAGGATTTCTTTTATATATGTCAATGATAAATTACATGTATAAGACAGCTCTGATGACATTATCATGGTTTCGTCATCCGTCCTTTTATATAGTCTATGATCACTACTTATTAGCGTAATTATGTAACTTACAATAAGTCACTGGAATCACTGAAAAATCCCTAGCTCAAGCATAGTGATACAAAAAAGTATTGTTGTACCGTTACATTAGCATGCACACTGTGGATTATGTATTGTTGGGGCTGAAACTGCTGAGCAAATATTACATGACTGAATCTTGACATTTAACAAGGATCAAACCTTTATGACCTTGAACAGTTCAGAAGATCACATGCTCAGAATTAATACAATGGCAGTGAAATGATGGTTAATTGCATGAAATAATTAGCAAACATAGCAGATATATTGTCTTCTTGACCTGTTTTATCCTCAATGAATCTTAATGATATTTTCCCTAAACTGTTATTTTTTTGACAGTTAATAACAGCGAAGATTAAGTTCACAAATAACTCTCATTCTTAAAACCTCTCTCCCCCATCTCTTTACACAAAATACATATTGACACTTCTGTGACGTCATATGACTCTGAGTTAATCAGTGAGCCTTTTTAGACAGTCGATTGAGCAGTTTTGTTCAGTACATACAGCATTAATGTGAGGGGAAAATAACAGGGACTTTAATTTTGCCAATTGACTGTTTCACTTCCAGTAACCATTGTAATTTAGTTAAAGGGACTTTATATTGTCTGTACTTTTTGATCAATTAAAAGCAAATCATCTCTTTCATATGCCTTTCACATTTATTATATATATAAATGTACTGTATTATTACAGATATTTTAGATAACAAAAATTGTTAGCATTGAATTTTATGGGCTACCACTTTTCTTAAAACTTGTTCAAGCTTGCAGAATTTGAGTAGGCCTACTATGTATTATAATGCATTTTGCCTGAAAACATACATGCATTAACCTATACGCGTCATTCCCCATTTTCTAAAAACACCACTGACAACCACCCATGTCCCAGATTTTAGCAGTACTTACAATTTACTCAGTAATTATTGTCCATATTAACTTATCATATTTAATAATATTGTAGGCTATATATAATAGCAAGGAAAGACCCTCAGGAGCAACCTGAGGTTAAATATGCTCAGGGCCATAATGGTTAATAAAGCAGGAATGGCCCAGTTTGGGTAACTAAGGATTTGTCCGTCAGCCTTCTTAACACTTTTTTTTCATTATATCATTAGTTTACATGCAAAAATCAAGAAATGCATTCTGACTTACTAAAAAAAACCGAATTCCTTGCTGTGAGGCTGGCACAGAAAATTGACTAAGCTACAGAAACCTTGGGGCAGTTTCCCACAGGACCACTGTGCTGAAGAGGATTAAGCAAATTTAGTTCTTTTGTAATAAAACAAGCATTAAGTAGATCACATGTGATCATTTCAACATTCACATTGGTATTCAATATAAATAAGATTAGGGCATTAAAAAAAAGTTCCTGGGTCAGTATGTCACTATTCAGTAACTTAACATCCACATCCCCTCTCGTTGCATCTAATGCAAGTTACGATACCAGATAAAGCTTCTTTAGCTTAAAATAATAAAGTTTTGTCATCTCACCTTTACCAGATTCTCTTTAGGAAGTGTGGTTATGTCACAGATGATCATTTTCCCACACTGATGCTCAGTTTAACAGATCCGACTTGTTTAGATATTCAACTAAAGCAGTCAGCACAGTATAGTTTAAGTCTAGCTTTATAGTCTTCCGGTAACTGCAGAGGAGAACAGGATCATTATTTGTCTCATTCCTTTAATCAGGCCGAACATTTTAAAGATGGCTCTTTTTGTCCTTTAATGGAGGATGGTTAACAGGTAACTAACCTCTAAGGACTCCTCCGCTGGTGTGTCATTAAAACAAAAGCAAGTACAAAGTGACGCTCATTGCAAAAAGTTATTTGTTCTCATAGATAAAGAGGGAGAGAGGGCAGTTAATCTGCATGTGTTTTTGCAACAATGACGCTGCATGAATTTAAAGTTGATTGCATTTCTCATTTGCATCCTTATATTCTTTTCTGCAGCCATTAGCTTGGACTGTCCTTGTGTCATCCCCACTAATAATTGACGTGAACATTTCCTGGTGACAGCTCTGTTAAGTGGTGTGGAGTGTCTCTATGACAAACAGTTTCAGCACTGCTGTATCACACTGTTGACATTAGAACCAATTTTTTAACTGTGGTCTTGTGCATGACATTGGCAATCAGTGGTTTTGGTCGGGCCTGAGAGAAAACACGTTTTAGAAAACCCCTCACTGATTTTAAGAAAAAATTGGTTGGATGAACGGAAGTGAATGTGCAGTTGGAAAAAAATTTGCAGTTCAACCGGTTTCTTCCCATTTCTCAAGGAATCTTGTCTTCTTTTGTTTTCTCTACTGTGTAGGGTTGGTAGATGAATGCTGCTGCTCTTTGGACTTGATTTTATGCCTGAAAAGGTCCTCTGGGTTTTAGACCAACAATGAGAGAAGATCGCCAGTGCCCATTCAATAGTTCTGCTGTTTCCCTGGATAGTGTATGAATGTTTGCAATGGTGGCTCTTATTTACCCATCCATTCAGGGTGGCATTTGCTTTCACTGTATTGTTCAGATAGATAAAGGGCACAGAATGTACATCCTTACAAGTGACGATGAACTGATGAAGAAAAACAAAACAGCCCGGCGCATGCTAGAGCAGAGCAATAAAAGAAAGAGTTTCATTGTACCACAGCTTTAGAAACTTTCGCCATTTCTCATGAATCATCTGCAGTGAATGGGTGCCGTGAGAGTTCAAATCGCTGATAAAAGCATTGCAATAACCCACAACAGTCCTTGTAAGATAAAAAGTTATTGTAGGAAACGAATCCATCACTAAGGAACTGAAAGTGTCACCAAATATGCAGGGTTAGAGGTTAAAAACATCACACAGCTTGTGGATTACTTACATTTATTTACAATTATCATGATGTTTTTAGCAACTTGTTCTGATGGCACCCATTCACTGCGGAGGATACACTGGTCGACAAGTGATGCAATGCAAAATTTCTCCAAATCTCTTCGGAATAAGAAAAAACTCATCTACATCTTCATCTAATTTCATGATTGGATGAACTAATGCAACAAAAAAAACCCATTTTGAATCCCTGTTTTTGTTTTCCTTTCCTTCAATACTGTCTACGGGGACTTAATCTTTGGTTCTGCTCTGCTCTTTACATTTAATTTCTAGGACCACAAATGTGAAAAACTTTCTTGTTTAAGAATATGTGTTCACCATTTGTGTAACAGGACTTTTCACCCTGTTACTAAAATTCAGCTCTGAGTGACCGTCACCTCTGTCTTTCAGATTTGTTATCACTATATTGTAGTTCTGGAGAGGCCAATTGACCCAGTATCCCTGCGCTCATGGACTTATAAATAAGGGAAACAATCGTCCATTAAAGCTCTTTACCTTTGACAGACCTTTTTGTCCAATCATGTCCATGCTTTTAACAGCTCTTCCGCACTGCACTGGGCAAACAGATCTGTCTGTCTCAATGTTTGTCAATGTCAATTGCTTAACCATTTATCAGTGGTCAATAAGTGCACATGGCAGCTGGGACTTACCCGGCCATGGGTTTTTTTTTTTTTTTTTAAAGCATGTTCAGAATAAATCAGGCTGCATTATTAAAATAGTTTTTTTTTTTCTGAATAAGAGGGCCCTGGTTGAATAGGAAAATCAGCATTGCCTCCCTCTGTGACTCTCCTCCTCTTTGGCCAGACCAGCCCTCTTCATGGGGGGCAGGGCAAGTTAAGGCAAACCAGAACAGAGGAAAGTAGGGAGTAAAACTAGTGCGGTTGTGGTCTGACATGTCATTTGAGCTTGAAAAAGGAAGGGGCAAACTTGGGAAGGACTGACTTGGATCTCTCTGAGCCTGTGAGCTTTTTAAAGAAATCAGTAGAGATCCCTGAGAGGCGTGTGTGTGTGGAGGTGTGTACGTGTGTGTCTGCATGAAACCGTAAGACATTACCTCCATAAGGTGATTCTACAGCTGCCAGTCTCTCATCAGGTGGTAAGTTCTAGTTCCTGTGTTTATGCAGCTACATAATTGTAAATCATTTCTATTTTATCACATGCATTTACACACAATTAAATCCTTTTAGCAGATCCATTGACAACATGTTATTTTAGAGCAGACTAATATATAAATGCTTATCATTGCATGTGCAAACTCTGTCTGTACTCCTTATTGTAGTACAAATGATATCCACTAACTCATTAAAGGCATAATCGCTAGCCATATTTGCTATTGCAAATATGCTGTGCTGTAACTGAGCTTCAGAGTTGCTTGTCAAGTTAAGCATGATGAGTCCTCAGGGCTACAGCCTCATGCATGTCAATCTGCTCTGCCTGTGTGATTTCACAGGTTGTAGACAGTCACAGTGTAATGCTAATGCTCAGCAATTTGGTCACATGCAGCAGAATGGGCCAAATCATTTGTATGAATGTCGGATATATGTTTTAAAGAAGTCCACCACACCTTTGGTCTGCAGCTTCATTTACATGCAAAATGAGACTGAACACTGCCATGTATAGCCTACTATTTGCTAATGAGTGTTTATATAAAAATATGTATTCTACTATTCAGATCTTTGGGGTTGAGATTTTTACAGTATTTTTGAAAGTTTTCTATGATCACCAAGGCTCCATTTTGATCAAAAATGAAGTGAAACATTATTAAATAAATATTAAATGAAATATTATTAAATGTAAAATAACCCTTCCTGTAAATAATCTATTAATAATGGTTCATAAAATTATAAATGTTCAAAATAATGTATGCTGCTTTATATTTGTGTGATTATTTATATTTATTTTTGAGCTAATAATATTTTGTAATACTATTGTATTTTTATATTAATATTTTATTTCGCATATCAAGTAGCATTCATCATTTATTTGAAATTAATATTTTGTAATATTAAATATTCTTACTGCGACTTTTCATTCTCTTCATCTTCTTGCTGAAAAAAAGTTAAAACTCGAATTGAACCCAAACGTTTGAATAGTAGTGTATAAAAATATATGATTACATTGTTTAAATATACTTAAAGAGATATGATATTTAATAATGACAGCACAGCTAAAATGGTTTTAATCAGCTCTGTATTGTAACATATTTTCACTGAACGAGGAGTGAGGAGGACTGTCCTCAGTTTATACAAGTCCAAAAACTACCTTATATAAACTTATAATAGTTTATGCATTTATAAAGAACTTTTAACCTTTAATTAAATTGTAAGATGCCAATGGCTTACAACTGACTTAACTCTTTAAAAGTGCACTGGCCAATAAGCGATGTGCCAAATACCTACGCCTGTCAAAATGAAAGCACTTTATCCCGCTATTATGCAATAATGCCTAAGGCTTTTGCATTATTGTACATTGGGCAATGCTAAAACCTGCTTAAGCTGCAGACATGTGCAAGTGAGAACAAAGGCCAAAAGTGTTATCGAAAAATACAGTGTTCTTTTACATGCCTCAGCTCTACTTTGGTTCGCAATACTAATGATCTTGGAAAATCCAATCATTGCATTGCGTGTTTATTGTGTGCAATTATAGCCAAAAACTGCAAAAAACCTTCACCACACAGATTAAGACCAGAGTATTTAAAACATAAAAAGAAGAATAAATTGTATTCTTTCTCTTGAAAAGAAAAAAAGTTTGTATTTTTGATTTATTTATTTGACAAGAAAAACCATCTTGACAGTTTGTGCTAACAGGAAGAATGCTGGAAAATTGCCTCGCATTTGGTCGCTCCCTTGTGAGGAGGAAGAATGTGGACCAGGACTGTCTGGAAGAGTCCAAGCTGTGCCGCTGCCTCTCCACTGTTGATCTGATTGCCCTCGGGGTGGGAAGTACACTTGGGGCCGGTGTCTATGTGCTCGCTGGGGAGGTGGCCAAAGGCAGTTCTGGCCCCAGCATTGTGGTGTCCTTCCTCATCGCTGCTCTGGCGTCTGTGATGGCCGGCTTGTGTTATGCCGAGTTTGGTGCGAGAGTACCCAAGACGGGCTCAGCCTATCTTTACAGCTATGTGACCGTGGGGGAGCTCTGGGCCTTCATCACGGGATGGAACCTCATTCTGTCATACGTCATAGGTAATTACGTTATAACTCAAGTTATAAAAGAATAAAAGGATGATTGAACCTAAACTGATATTTTGTGGGAACAGGGACGTCTAGTGTGGCGCGTGCCTGGAGTGGGACGTTTGATGAGCTTATTGGGGGCCACATTGAAAAATTCTGCAAAATGTACTTCAGAATGAGTTTGCCTGGCCTGGCAGAGTACCCTGATTTCTTTGCTGTCTGCCTGATCTTACTACTGTCAGGTAAAACAAATCAGTGTTTAAAATAAGACTTTAAGATCTCCTTGTTCAGGCTTGTACTATTTTGAACAATGTATTGCCACAAAAAAGGTACAAAAGCTGTGAGCTTTCAAAAGATACACCCTTTTACCTTATTTACCTTTAAAGGGTGCATTTTAGTAACTTAAATGTACATATTTGTACTTTAAGTGTACAAATTAGTGCTTATATATTACATATGAGTAGCTTTTGAAAGGGTATTGCCCTGGTGAACGCTTTTGTACCTTTTTTTTCTAAAAGTGTGGTACTTATTGCCACTTTTAGATGAACTGCTTGTTGTTTATATGTAAATATATGTACTGTGCAAAAGTCTTCGGTTTTATCATAGCGCTGGCAGACTCCTTGTGCAGACAATAATCTCACTGCATTATTAAAATTTTTTGTAATTCTTTGGAAGTCCACTTAAAACCATTTTTGGTGGTGAAAAGACTTTTTCTCAGTATGTATATGCAATATATGTAATTGTCTTTTATCCTTTAAGGTCAGCACAATTAGAAAAATCTAAAATCTCCTGAAAGCACATTTGCAACTTTATTAGAGTACGAGTTATTTCCTAAACTGAACTGATATGTCTGTCACTTTAATTTCCCCCCAGGCCTTCTCTCCTTTGGGGTGAAAGAATCAGCTTGGGTCAACAAAATCTTCACAGCTGTAAACGTGCTTGTGCTGATGTTTGTTATCATCTCTGGATTCGTCAAAGGAGACTCGCTGAATTGGAATATATCAGAGGAATCTCTCGTAAACGTTACCATTGTCAAAAGGTGAAGTGTGTCTTTTCAGAAACGTTCCTTTTATATCTTAATGAATTAAGTGAATAGTTGATGATAATCTTTAAAATGTTAAAATATGCTTACAGGAATCTCTCACACATTGCTAATGTCACTAGTGATTATGGGGCAGGGGGATTTTTGCCTTATGGCTTTGGCGGGACACTGGCTGGTGCCGCCACCTGCTTTTATGCCTTTGTGGGGTTTGACTGCATTGCAACCACAGGTATTCAATCACTTCTCTTTTATACAACAGAAACTTCGGTTCTTCTTAAGCTCTAAGACATCTTATGTATGTTGCTGTGACCAGGTGAGGAGGTGAAGAATCCCCAGAGGGCCATTCCCATTGGGATAGTTGTTTCCCTGCTGGTCTGCTTTCTCGCCTACTTTGGGGTGTCAGCGGCCCTCACCCTCATGATGCCCTACTACCTGCTGGATGAGAAGAGTCCCCTGCCTTTGGCTTTTGAATATGTGGGCTGGGGGCCTGCGAAATATGTTGTAGCGGCAGGATCACTCTGTGCTCTATCAACCAGGTAAACATCTTTCTTTGCTCCCATAATACTGTTCTGCAAGGCTTCTTACAAGGTTGTATTTGGAGGCAGCATGTGGATATCAAACACTGGCAATAGTTACATAAAAAAGCTTTTATTCATTTTGTCATTTGTTTGGGATTCAGTTAAACATTTCGTTCCTAATCAGTTTGTATGAAGGTCTTAGTCTGGATTGATTCCTATGCTTTGCATCTCTAATGACGTTTTAATGATGATTTGTTTGAAAGAGAGCCATGTAAATAATTACACATTGCATTTAATTGATCAGATTATTAGTATAAGCTTTAGTATGATTAATATTAAATTTATACTTGCTCCCTTTCAGAACAAATGTTCATGTGGAATGTGGTTTTGTTTTTTCCTGGTAACAGCAACGCTTCCTAAAGCTGCCAAAAATTACAACCCACTAATTTTTACAGTATGTTTACTGTATGCTTATTGGATTTGTTTGAATATTAGTCTTAATTCTGTTCAAAAACATCAAGGTGTGTGCTGGGTAAAGTATACAAGCTGTTATCCGGTTGCCATAAAAGTTTCATGCACTAATAGTTTTGATTGTGGCCACTTGTATTTTATGAATTTACTAAAACATTTTATAGCTTAGGCCCTTTATGCAATACTCCCAGGAAAAAATGAAGATGATTTAACTGTATGTCTGGTCCCATTTGCCTCATTTGCAAAGTGCTGTATAATGTGCTGTCAAATTTTATATTTCCTAAAGTCAACATGAAACAGCCGTTTTGGCAGCCTGTATTACTTCTGTAAAACACAACATTCATTCTTACCATTGGGGAATTATTTTGTGTAGCTTTTTCTGTGTGTCCTGTGATGGGAGTGATGTTGAAAATAAGTCAAAAGTCATTTTGATTTCATGTTGACTTTAAAACCCAAATCATTGTTTGTGGAGGCCTGTAACAGTACCCAGCAGCAGAAGTGTTTGGGATCAGGTCTGCAGCATGTAATTAATTGACCCCTTTGCTTCTGCTGATGTCTTTGCCTCACATGCAGTCTGCTGGGCTCCATTTTCCCAATGCCACGTGTAATCTATGCTATGGCACAGGATGGGGTGCTTTTCAAAGTGTTAGCCCAAATCAATCCTAAGACGAAGACCCCTCTTATTGCTACAATGTCTTCAGGTGTAGTTGCAGGTGAGAGATGGAGGCACAATTGCTATGCAAACCGCCTACTGTATGTGATCCACCAGGCAAGTGTGAAAAAGAGCAAAAATGTAAAACATAGTAAACTATTCTAAGGAAACATACATTAACATACAAACTTATTCCTAGACGATAACTCATAAATCAAGGAAATTAATAAGATTCGAAAAAAGTCAGCAGTTCATGGCAGTTTGGTGAATATAAAATTGTATTTAAATTGTATTAAAAAAAAACACAATTGGCTGCACTTGGCTCACACTTGCTGGTGTTGCTTAATATGTTCTTTTCCTTCCAGAGTTGCAGGTGTCTGAACCATGACTCCTTTTTTGTCTTTAGCCTGTTGGGCTCTATGTTCCCTCTTCCCCGCATTCTGTTTGCCATGGCACGAGATGGCGTGCTATTCAGATTTCTTTCCAAAGTGAGTAAGCGTCAGTCGCCAGTGGCTGCCACTATGGCAGCGGGCACTACCGCGGGTAAGCTAAGACCAAGGTAGGCCTTGCATGGCCTGCTGTCCTGTTTGTGTCAGCCTGGTGGAGGTGCAGTGTGTCTGCTTAATTACAGTACCCTTGTTGCATGCTGTTACTGTGGTGGTGGTGGTGGTGGTGGTGCAAAAAATGCTGGGATTTTACACGATGTGATGGAAACCTCTGTGGAAGCTACTTATTTCATGCTAAAAAGATATGCAGAGAGCTTGGTGGTGAAGTTGCAAGGAAGACGAAAGGAAATCAGTCAACCACTAAAAGTTATTTCAAATTGTAAATTATTATTACAAGAAATCTCTTATGCTTCAGGCTGCATTTATTTGATGAAAAAAGATAGTATTATAAAACGGCATTACAATTTTTCATTACAGTCTTCTGCTTTCAAATAATTTAAAAAGTAATAAATTTTTTTGACTGAAAAGCTGAAATTTCAGCAGCTTTTTTTTTTTAATTATGAAAAAAAGTATGATATTGTGACTACTATTCAAAAAGCGGGAGCAAATATTAAAAAAAAACTTTTATTAAGCAAGAGTGCATTAAATTGATCAGAAGTGACAATTAATATGAAGGGCCAAATTCTTAAAAATTAAATAAATGTTGAAATATATGAATAAATTGTTAAATGCATAATGACATAAATGCAGAAATAAATATTAATTAATTATTAATCAATGATTACTTAATTCATTAATTAATTTATATATCTGTTAAATAATTTATGTATTAAATAAATTATTTATTCATTAATGTATTTATTCAATTAATCAATCAATAATTGAAACTTATAAATATATAAACAATTACATAATGAATGAATACATCATTTATTAAATAAATACATATATAAATGAATAAATTAATATTATTATATATATATATATTTCATAATTTATGTTATATATTTAATTATTTCATAATTTATTTATATTAACATATTCAACATTTTGAGTAATTTGGCCCTCCATACATGAAGACATTTATAATGTTGCAAAACATTTCAGTTTCAAACAAATGTTAAAATATTAAGCAGCAAAAACTGTTTTCAACGTTGATAATAACCATTATTAATAACTGAGCACCAATAATTGATAATAATAAAAAAGCTGTTTCTTCAAATCAGAATATTAAAATCAGAATATTAGAACAATTTCTGAGGGATCATGTGACTCTGAAGACTAAAATAATAATGCTGTAAATTCAGCTTTGCATCATGAATTACATTTTAAAATATAGATTAAATGGATAATAGTGATTTAAAAATATTTTACAATACTATTTTACAATATTTTTGATCAAATAAATGCAACCAAGGTGAACATGTAAAATCCTTAAGAAAAAAAATTCATTATTCACACAATTATTCCAAAGATTTGAGTGGTAGTGTGCATCTGAAGTCATGTGTCAGGTGCAGATGTGTAATATTCTGCTGCCAGCTGCAGGGAGAGATTCTCAGTACTTCCCTACAGTGTAGTAATACAGCACTTTGATGCTAGCAGGGGTCACTCAGTGGACGCTTATGGATTCTGTGGACTTCTAAAGAATAAGAAAGCAGAGGGGAAGCTTAGTGAAGGGATAAGGATGCAGGGCAGCCCCCTGCACATCGCACATGTTAAGTCTATACTGTAGCACTGTATGTTTGTTAGGCCTTCTTACTGTGAGGGAAGTCTAAACGGCTGTATATTAAGTCATAGGGCACATCTGGTGTGGATTTCACCAGAAGATACCAGTGCTATTGCACTTGAAAGGAGTTTGAAAGTCAGACATCCAGCATCTGTATTGGTAATTGACAAAGACTGTGATTTATTTCTTAGTCCCAAAGTATATAATACTGTGGTTTTACTATTTGGGGAATTTCATAGTTTATCAATAACGCTCTTTAAAAGTGTAAGATTTACTTAATTAAATCAACACAAATGAAATTATAAACTGTGCATGCTCTGTTGGTGCATAATGGCCTAAAAATAGTTTGACAACCAAGCCACACTTTTAAATGTATAAATGCATTACATGAAGTATTTTATATAATATCAAACAAACTAGAATTTGTTTGAATATAATACACACACACACAAATATATATATTAATGCTGTTCACTTTCTAGTTGTCAACCAAGCAAGTACTTGCTAAGAAAACTGACATTAATTATGAGAATATAGATGTATTTAATTTTTTTGCCATTAAATTAATGCATTTAAATGTGACTTCAGTGTCTAAATATTTGGGGCCACTGTTTGTAAACCATTTAATTCATAGAGGTTCTTATAGTTTGTGACATAATAATTTGTGTTTGTTAATATATGTAATGCATTATTTTTTACTTTGTCTGATGAGCTTTTATTTACTACCAACAGCTATCATGGCTTTCCTGTTTGACTTGAAAGCTCTGGTGGACATGATGTCTATCGGAACCTTGCTGGCATACTCTTTAGTGGCTGCTTGTGTTCTAATCCTCAGGTTAGTAAAAAAAAAAAAAACTTCAAAATGAATACATTACTCTCTGCAATAGAGCTGTTAATACTGTATAGAAGCAAGTTTTGCTTCTTGATGCAAGATCTGTTAGTACAACTCACTGCCATCTAGTGGTCAAAATTGAAATTAATTGATTATTTAATGTGTCAAATTAATTTTTGTAGAATTCAGATTGTTACATTAACATTTTAGAGAGTAAATTTAGTAAATCAGGGAAACGTGTGATATATATACTGTATATACAAAAAATAAATAAATAAAAAAATGCAATTAATGTAAACATAAAAACATCAACGATTTAAAGCGATTTACACTTATTATTTTTTGGTTAAATTTGTTTTGTATTTGACCCATATACATGTACAATGATACTGTCATAGTCTTTGTAGAACTTGACACCGTCACGTTTTGTGATGCACTTAAAAAAGATTTATTGATGTATTTGTTAAAATATTTAAATCACATTTCAGGTATCAGCCGGATGCTGCATTTGAGAGGTCTAGGATCAATGAAGGCAAGGAAGAGGTTGGTGAGTCTGAACTGACTGAGTCCGAGTCTCATCTGAACATGCTGAAGGACGGAAACCTAACCCTGCGTTCTCTGCTCAACCCTCCGCTGCTGCCCACCGAACAGACCTCCACTGCCGTCAACGTGTCTGTTGTGATCTTGGGTTAGTACAGCAGCAGTTAAGGCACTCATTTGACTTTAGGTTAGCTGATGACAGTTAGTAAGATTTCTGATCTGTGTTTTTTTCCCCTGCAGTGTTTGTTGTGTGTACTATTAGCTCACTCAACACATACTATGGACAGGCCATTATTGCTATGGAGCCTTGGGCCCTGGGGGTCTTAGGGGCATCTTTGCTCATCTTCATCATGTGCATCATTCTGATTTGCAGACAACCTCAGACGAGGAAGAAAGTTTCTTTCATGGTATGTGTTTAAAATCTAATACACTATAAAAGTTTAGCTAATTTGCTGCTCAAGAAACAATATTATTATAAATTACAGTTGTGCTGCATATTTTATTTCTTTTTTTGTAAACTGCAATACATTTTGTTTAAGTATCCTGAATGAATAGAACGTTCAAAAGAACAGCATTTATTTGAAATAGATATTTTGTAACATTATATATGTCAAAACTGTTATTTTTATATGAATTATTAAATATTAATTCCTTGAATTAATCTTTTGGTACAATGCACATACATATTTTTACTTATATTAAAAGGCCACCTTATATAAAGTGGGACCTTAATTTCTTAAAAAAAAAAAAAAAAAAAAAAAAGCCCAAATCCTTTAGCTTTATAACAATAAAAACATTTTTTCACATTTTTTTTTTTGAGGGGTGTAAATATACATGCCACACTCTTAAAGGGACAGTTCACCCGAAAAGGATCACTACACCTGTTTTTCTCTTCTTCTGTGGAACAAAAAAAGAAGAAACAGCTTTTCTGCATACAATATAAGTGAATAGTGTATACTATTTTACATTTTTTAAACAGGTTAATCCATTCACTTTTATTGTATTAAAAGAGCAGCAACAATCTGCCTAAAATCTAAAATGAAACAACGTGAAGGTGAGTAAATAATGACAAAACTTCCATACTTGGGTGAACTTTCCTTTTAATAAATGTGCACCATATTGGACCATTGCTGCTGTTTTTATCTTGATGTGTATTCTGCCCAGAAGAGCACTGGGTTTTAGGGTAATAGCCTGTATAAAATATCGGTGTTTGCCAAGCACTCTGTGTTCTCTGGAGGGCCGTATTGTTTGCTATCTTTGCTATCTAACATGAAAAACAATGTGATCTGACCCGAGAGGGTCTCCATTCATGGTGTTTTTTCTGTTTTAGTCTGGGTCATTTCATTAGCGAGTGCTAAGCAGAGTGCAGTCAAGCACATGTTTGAAGCAGTGTGTGTTTTTTGCTTCAGGTTCCTCTGTTGCCCTTTCTACCCATCTTGAGTATATTTGTCAATGTGTATCTCATGGTTCAGCTCAGCGGAGATACGTGGATCCGTTTCTCCATCTGGATGGCTATAGGTACGTGCTAACTTTGAATAAATACACACAGGATGCAATCCTAAACCCCATTCAAACAAATCTAAAGGTCTCACTGCCATTTCAAGGCTGTTTGCTTGAAAAACCAGGCATACTCAGAAATAAACGTAAGAAAACCCTGCAGAAAAGATCAGCTTATGAGCATTAACTTCCATGGTGATTAGGTTTATGCTGGTGGAAAATTGGAAAGGATAGTTTATCCAGTGAGGAACATTTTGTCATTGTTTACTTACCCTTGTTTTGATCTAAATCCAAAAGCTTGTTTTTTTTTCTTCAATTATTTAACCAATGACGTTCTAGAATGTGCCTCGCACACGTGTTAGAAGTCAGAAATAGCATGAGAGAACTTTATCTTTAAATGTTATTTATCTTTAAATCTAAGGTTTAAATAATCTTAGGCTGTTTTGGGTCACCATTGACTTCCATAGTATTTTCTTCCTACTATGGAAGTCAATGGTGACCAAAACAGCTTGGTTACAAACAAGAATATTAATTTTTGGGTGAATTCCTATTCCTTTAAGCATCCAAATGGATCCAAACGCAACATATGTAGTTTGAATATTTAAGAGAAATCTTAACTTTGATATCAATGCGCAGGTTTCCTCATCTATTTTGGATATGGAATGTGGCATAGTGATGAACGAAAGAGGCATCTACAGAACTATGGTGTTGTGACGGAGAAAAAGACGCTGACAGGAAATGAAGGCACTGTGGAGTACGTGACGCACACAGAGAAGACTAGCCCATGTTAAAGAACAGCAGATAAACTATAATAGTAACTAACTGTTATCCACGGCATTCACCAACCAGCTGATAGACCTGTGTATTCAGCTCTGCCTTTACAGTCACTGCCATCATGAACAATCACTGTAACACCTCTCAGTGCTGATGCCCTCATCTGTGATGTGATAGTAGGACGCTAGGGGTGTACAATCTGACAATGAAAATTCAATGCATTAATGCATTCTGAGATTTGTGACTTACCTAATTATGAACAGTGGCAAAATAACTGAATTAACAAATTTGACCAAATACGAATAGAATAGATTAGAATAGCATTGAATTGTTGTCAGAGCAAGTATTTTCACCCCTGTAAGACATACCTCTTTGTATAAGCAATTTGCTTTTAAATGTGTTCTGAAGAGAAAGGGAAAGCATGTTTCTTTTTTTTTTCTTTTTGCATGAAAGTATTAAGATTTTCACAGACAGTATCTTGAGATTACTTCCACTCTTAGTTTGTTTAATAAAAAAATACATACAAAAATACAGAAAACAAACCATTTATAGCCTATATGTTTGGTTTTAAAGGTATGGGAAACATGTCGTGAAGTGGCATTATTAAATAATGTGGAACGCATGAAAAAATATTGGTAAAACCATGATAATGGTGAATGTCCAGCTTCACGGCATGTCTAAAAGCTTGACTTGTATTAAAGTGTTTAATTCTAAGATTTAGAAGAAATTCTTTTAACTTTCTGTACGTGCATAAGATGTTACATTGTTTGGATAACACTATGTTTTCTTGTATTCTGATAAACACTATCTCAATCTATGTTACACGTGTTGTGTTATTACCACTGAATGTTTGACAGGGATATCTTACAATGCACAGTATTCATCTATTGTTTAAGAACTAGAAGGTCTGATGATGTTGAAGCAAGTATGTTTTGTCTTGTAAAATGAACTTTTTTCACTTTATTTACTTTCTAGATTTGTTTTGACTCTACTATGAACTAATCGGACCTTTTCAAATACGTTAAGATGAATAATCGCCAATCTACACTACATAGTTCACTGCGATCAGTACATGTTTAATCCAACTAACAAAGCATCAAGTGTTTGTTTTTTTGGTATTCAGTGCTTAAGTCCTTCTCTGTCTTAAATACTGATTTTGAGATATAGATTTTAGTTTAAATGAGTCACTGAAAGGCTAAGACTGTGGAACAACTATTAATAACAATGTGTCTCATTAAGTAATGCAATCAACTTTTAACTTCAATTTAAAGCCTTGTATAATTATAGCTTATCATTCCAATTGTTTTATTAATAATGTAGGTAATGTGTGGATTATGCCGTTGTCAAAACATTGCACAGTGGTTTCATACAAAACAATAAAACTTTTCTCCCTTTTCAACAAAGTTTTCCCACATTATTTTAAATAAATATCCATTTAATTCAAATACAAGGATTTAATGCCTATTTATAATGGATATTTTTTCTTGGTTGGTAGGTCGTTTGGGCTGTTCATTAGGATTAGGGTTAGGGCTATTCATCTCATACTATTTCATTCAAGTTTGTGTACCATTGAATTTATATAGAAAAGAAGCTGCAAAACTGCATAAATCAACTTCCAATTGGAAACATTTCATCGCCCTGCTTCAGCAAACAAAACACTGCTCAGTTACTAACACAAAGAATAATAAACAATCACAATAGAATTACTTAATAAAAGTATTGGTTGTATTAATAAAAATTGAAATAACATGATTGTTTAGGGATTGTGTCCAGCAGTGGGCAGTAGAGCCTCACAGACTGACACTAAAGGGGGAGTGTGCAGATGGGGTTGGAAAATTCCTCTTTTTCCACAGAGGATGGAGCCGACTGTGTGTTAAAGAGACCGAGACTGGACTAAGAGCTCGCGAGCTGCTCTCAGGCCCCGTGTGTCCGGCTAGAACTCTCCACTTCAGCCATCATGAAGCTCTGGCTCTTCTTCACACTGGCTCTGCTCTGGCTAGAGGTCCAAAATGGTGAGCAGATATAAATATATATATATATAAAAATCTTGTTAATATTGCTTCAAAACACAAAGAAAGTAAAAAAATGGCCTTTCTCTTGCTTGAAAATGAAATAAATTGAATGAAATTAAACGTGGCCAGTGGTGCCAATGGAGACCAAATAGAGAGAGAAGGGGACCCGGAGGAGAGATCAAATCAGGGATGAGTTTTACTTAAACTTATGATTATGTTTTACAGCTCAAATCTAATTTGTTTGCAAGCTTACGAGGCAATTGTTTTGTTTTTGTTTTCTTTATATTATTTTTATAATGAAGACATAAAGCATAAAGGAATTAAAAGGATGAATGAAAAAGGAATTTATGATATAGTAAACATCTCTGCATTGTTCAGTTTTGTACGCTTCTGCTCAGAGAACAAGAGAGGCGTACTTCCAGCATTGCTGTTTGTACAGCTGTTAGCTGAAAATTAGAAGCAGATTTCCAGATGGCAGAAACTTTACGCTTACGTTTGCTCTCTCTCTCCTTCTAGGAGTTATCAAGTGTCACAAAGAGAGAAATGAAACACATATGCCGTATAATGTTTATGGCCTACTAGCAGTGATGTTGTTATTGCTCTTTAGAACTTCCCCATGCAAAATTTGCCAGTCACATCCAAATGCGATATCCAAAAAACAATATGCTGTTGACTATAAAACTTTGTTTTTTTGTACCAGGTGTGTGTCAGCAGGTCAAGCGTAAGAAAGAGGCTGGTGAGAACCGCATTAGACCAGGACGAAAGAGGGTGAAGGTTCGCTACCCTAAAGTAAAAGAAAAAGAGGCAGGAAGCAAGGGCCAGTCTATTCTCACCCAGGTCCTTGATAAAGGCCGTTTTCTCCGACTGGGTGAGAGTCTTTCCTTGAATCCTGGGAAAACAATGGAACTAAGATGCAAAGGGACTAATATTGGCTGGGCGTATCCCTCTTACCTGGACACCTTCAATGACAACCGGCTCAGGTATTCTTCTTTCTCACTTTATAAGTCTTAGAATCACTAAATTTACTAAATAAGCCAAATTAATAGCCCCTGGAGCATTTTCAGTTTGGAATGATTCAAAGTTGCATGATTACATAGCAGCATTACAGAGCATGTAAATAAATACAATTTTATATTAATGTGTCCTTGTTACAGTGTGGTGTCCTTGTGACAAGTAATATTAATTGACGTACATGTACTTACTGTATGTATAGGATTAGGGTAGTCTTAGGAATTGGCCTAGGGTTACTTGAATGTAATTATGCATAATATTTTGTTATTATAATAGTAAATAGATGTAACATGTAACAAGGACAGCTTAAAATAAAGTCTTACGCAAATTTGTATTTTTAAATAAATAAACAAAATCAAATCACAATAGGTTATTGTAGGATAAAATATTCAAAAAAGAAAGGACATTTATTTAGACACCACAGAATAATATTATATACTTTATGCTGATCACAATAACTTTTAGCAAAAGGGTCAGTAATTGTGTCGAAACTTTTGTGAACATGAG
>JAUMHP010000065.1:14297428-14311353 GCA_032361065.1 Enteromius trimaculatus
AAACAAATACGACCGCTAGAAAATATATTCATCAATTATTAATCAAACTTACAGGTAGAAGTTCAGAGGAGCAAGCCTTTCCAAATAAACTGGGCACTGATCCATCTTTTAAGACCAAGCGTTTGGTGAATGTTGTACTCCCCAAGATTGGAAAAGAAGTCATCAGTAAAATTGAGGCGAACACAACAAGAGATTGTACTGCTGAGGTGTTGTTGAAAAAAATTAATATTAACCGCTCATTCTTTGTAGATTCATCTTTTATAAGAGCATATAAAACAAATTTACTCTCACAGGATACAGCGTCTTCGTGACATGTAGTCCACGTGGAAATTGTACTGTTTGTGGGCGGGGCAAGTTGTTCGTGACGTAGAACATGTGCGGGCATTATGCAAATATTTTACTTTGTGACGTGTGGCCATAACCGAAAAAGATTAAAAACTTTGCAGATAGTTTGTTCACATACAGCTACGTTACACACTGCATAAAAGATCATATTTGAAAAGGCATAATAGGGGCACTTTAATGACGAAGCGATTTAATGCAAGCTTCAAATTCAATGGTCATCAAAAGTATACTTAATACAGTTTGTGATGCACCATTGTCTGTGAAATAGTGTTTTTCAATCGTGCTAACCTGTAATACTTAAAATGGTAGGTGTTAAATTATATACGCATGAAATGTGTCTGAGGAGCGTGAAGGCTTTGTACTCTGCTCTAATGCACTCCGTATGTGGAATGTGCAGCAGGAGCCCACTGCTTATTTTGGTTCAGTGCAACACAAAGTATGTTTCTCTTCTTCTTGCAGAGATTTCTGTTATTGAATTATTAGCCATTTAAGAATAAAGTTATAGTAGATTTATTAGTCAAGCTACAAGTCAACTGCTGCAGTTTTAAATGCTGCTATAGACTTCCAGCCTGAACATAAGATGAAAAAACAGATACAGCACGTTTCTGCAGATTTTAGTTCTCCAATAAAAATAAAATTAAATTAATGGAATTCTGTCTTCATTTTGTTCCAAACGGGCATGGCCGGATCAATGCACAGGCTTTATATGGCTTCAGCCTAGGGGCCCCCGCGTCCCAGGGGGACCCCAAGTGGTCAAAAGAAAGAAACAACTTAATATCCATTGGATTAAAATGAACATTTAAATAAGCGGACGCTGATTGGGTGAGGCAAATCTGCCTTCAGTATATAAACGTCAGACGCACGTCACTCACGCCACAGTTGAACAACGATATTAACAGAGATGAATGATATAGGCATATACAATGTGTGATCGAAAATATGACAGCGGTGGGGGGGGGCTACAGCAACCTGTAGCCTAGGGGCCCCTGGCCATGTTAATCCGGCCCTGCAAACGGGTATGACTTTTTTGTTTTATTTTGTAAAACAAAATATTTAGAAGAATGCTGGTAACTAGACAATTTTGGTTGCATTATGTGGACATTAAAACAAAAGTTACCAACATTCTGTATGTTCTGAATCTCATACAGGTTTGGAATGACATTAGAGTGAGACAAAATGGTCACAGACTATCAGTTCAATACATGTTGTCAACATGGGGTGACAATTACAGCTTAATTTAATTCTTTATTAATTGCATATTTCCATGAGTTTGTTTCACACCATCATTCACACAAACAGCCTAGCAATACATACAACAATAAAGAAAAAGAAAACTACTTTTGCTTTTTAACTTCTTTGTAAATAGCTTGAATGTAAAGTTGCAGTGGAGGGTTTCAGATAGAGGGGGAGCTCCAGAGGCCACGAAACATGCTCGGTCATTACATTGGTCTCATGATCAGACATAAATATAGAAACAAGGACAAACAGTCTAGGGCTCAAATCATACTAAATATACAAAACCCGTATTCAAGAAAGTCATAAAAACATTTCAGACTCCCAATAGCATATGCCTTCAGTCACAGGGCTGCCCAATGACATGCCATTTCAATACCAAGCACATTATACCATCTTTGATTGCCAAGAAATGAGGAAAAGGGATGATTCAACCCTTAAACAGGCATTAATCAAAACATTCAAATTAATCAACCATTAATAATTCATTCTGCATCAATCACTGTATTGCGTCTCTCCTATGCATATGAGAGCTTATCTGCGATGAAACATGCGTGATCTGGGTAAAGCTCACTTTGTTGCAGTTCTTAATGTGTGATGATCTGAAAAAATACCATTTACAAAAACAAAACTAAAAGGCGTGATATAAAAAGAAAAAATGTTGCATAAGGTTTTAAGAACACCTGGTTGAGATCAGTGAATATTTCCCTTTGAGTAAATAGTAACAGTCAGTTTATGGCATGAGTTGATCTATGAAGTGCTTCTTTAGAAATGCTCATTTGGGTCCATCTGAGGTCCTGCATAACATAAAGGAAACCAAACGCTACATGAGCAGCAGCATCTGGGAAATGTCCACTAGCCGACTGGCATTTGGGCATTCATCCCAGAGCAAAGATTAATCTGGGTATATACAGGTACACTTAAAGGCGTCTGGTGGAAAAGTTGATAAAGGCCCCAGTCGTGGATTCTAATGTCAGTCCTCTTTAAAAAAAAAACAAAACAAAACAGAAACTTCAGGGAATAAAGCAATCCTGGAAAGGAAAGAAAAAAAAAATAAAAAATTTTTAGAGAAACATTCTACAAGCCCTGAGATATTTCTTTTTTTCTCCATAGTCAGACGTGAAAGGCAAAATACGAGGTTGACCTCATTGTTAAGTGCTTCTGTGCAATATAGTATTTTTTTTTTTTTTTTTTCCTTCTTATCTGTACAAGAGTCAAAGTCTGTTCCATGTTGAGTGCCACTGACATGGTCCAGACCAGCTTCAGCATGCAGGAAGTGGTTTGTCCTGTATAAAAGTGCTTCCTGGAAGCTGAAGGCCACTGTTATCTGGGCGAGAGGGGAGGACTGGAGAACATGGCAGAGTTGCGCGGTGACTGGAGATTCAGGGACGAGGAAGGGGAGACTTTGCGGGGGCTGCTCAGATCACCATTGTGAAGCTTCCAGAGCAGCTCTTCGTTCTCCATAGACAGGCGTTTGTTCACTTTGGACTCCTTCTGGAGGGTTTCCTGCAATGCCGCCTGCTCTGTGGACAGTTGTCTGCAACGGATTAGAGTAGAGTAGTCACTATAACTGCACAAGATGAAAGAGCAGAAGGTCTGTCAGCACAAACCTTTGCTACAATGGAAACACCATTCTTGGCGTGAAAAAAGCACAAACAGTAATCAAAGCAATTAAAGTGTCATAGCCAATAGCATAGCCAGAAGCGGTTTTGCAGAATTTCCTTTACCACAAGCAACTAACTGTTAAACTTCAAAGACTTTGGTTTGCTACAGGTGTAACGGAATGAAGCCTACTTGGAAACGCCCTATTGTTAGAAAATAGACAGGTGGATTGAGTAAAATAAGTTTTTTATCATGGTTATGAACACAAGCTTGTGGTACGCTACCTTGACAAAGCAGCATGTTTGTCCATTCTGGCTTTGAGGTCCTCGTTTTCCTGCTGCAGTTTCTTAAGACATTCGTCTAGCTTCACGTTCCTCTCCATCTAAGATTAAATCAAATCTTAGTGCTTCTCCAGTACTGACAGTGTAGGAGTGTCAGATTTATGTTCATCAATTTACTGCAATTACAGCGTGCACTACAGATAATTGAGCTCACCAGTTTGTCTATCTGCATGAGTTTCTTGTCCTGTTCATGGATCCGTTTGTTTTTGATGTCCAGCACTACTTTGAGGCTTTCAAGCTCCTGCTCCAGATAAAGAGTATGGGAGTCCTTTTTAAACATAAGAAAGTGAGCAAGAGAGATGAGGAATATATACTGGCTTTCCTTAACTGGATGATTAAGATGTTTTAAAGTCAGATGTAAACATGATATAACAAACAGTAGATTGTGTTAAAGCAGTTCAACACATTAATGTTTCTTCTATTAAACTTCTATCAAATTAACAAAACGTGTGATTACTTTGACAATCAAGTGGTGATATTCTATCATGTCTTTTATTATTTTGTTACTTTTCATGAGCATTTAATGTACATAGGAAATGTACAGAAATAGAAATGTGAAATGTAATTTACTCCTGTGATATCAAAAGCTGAATCCTTCCTCATTACATGATTCCTCAGAAATCTTTCTAATATGCTGATTTGTTGCTCAAGAAACATTTAGCCTTATCAACAAATATTGGAAACAGTTGTGTTGCTTAATTCTGTAGAAACAATGATAAAATACAAATTATACATTCAGGATTCAGTTAAGGTCAAAAGAAGAATTTAGTTTTAGTCACATACAAATAAGCACACTTAAATGATGGAATAAATCATCATTAAACATTAAATGTGATCATAATATAATAAAAAATTAATAGAATAGAATAAAAATAGAATAGAATATGCATGATAGAAAAAGTGTACAGTCTTATTCAAGCCCAAAATAATGTTACTGTGTCTAATAAAGAACTCTCTTGTGGTGTGCGAATATTAACACTGTGGGGTGTTGTTTGTGAACAAACTAAAACTACTAGAATGAGAAAATGTGTTTTAAGAGTGTTTAGATAAAAGCATATGCCAAATGTATAAATGTAAGAGACGTTTTCTATCAGCTTAAGGGTCAAAAGCGTCAATAATTGAAGAAACCCCCATATATGAACTTTTCATGTGCTGGAAAGTCACACTATTTATAGGACATGGTCTGGCAGTATTGTCCAGGGTAGTTATCTAAATGCCCTCGCATGCATTTTCAGAATGTTGAGAGTTCAGGAATCTCCATAACTCTGATTGGAAGGACCAGTCTAATATTAACCTGTCATTTGTGGAAAATACACCGTCTGCTTAAAGCAGAGACGCATTACTATCGATAGCACTGGCTAAGTCTGTATAGCCAGTGCTACAGTATAAATGAGTGATAACGTACCTGTGTTTTCTCAGCCAGATCCATTCTTCTCTTCACCTCAGAATCCAGCTTTTCTTTGAGGTCGTTATTCTCACTCATGAGCTCCTGAATTTGATTCTATTTGAGGAAAAATGCACGGATTTGAAAATGTTTGAAACACAGATGTGTGGAGAATTTTAGCTCTTGGTCACTGCCTTACAGATAATGTGTCCTCTGATTCCTTCAGCGTCGCACTGAGAGTCTGCATTTCCTTTTCATGGGACAGTTTGAGTTCTGAGAAAGTCAAGACAGAGCATGTATATATTTGAGCATGAGAGGGAACATTGTGTAAATGTTGCACTTGTTTCTTTTAAAGTTTATAGAAAACAGAGTTTTGATGGATTTGCATTGTATGAAGAGTCTCCATAGACATGCTTTTTTAACTACTGTACAAACTTTATATTTTATCCACTATTACTGCTCTTAAACCTAAAAGACATTTGGTATCATTTACAAAAAATCTTAATGAGAACTTAAACTTTGTCCCCATAATGTCCAAAATGTCTGATAGCGACAACTGCATAGACCTCTACGGTTTAACCCAACCCTAAACATATTGATTTTATTTTTGTACTGTTTTCACACACAAGAACATCCCCAAAAGAAGGTATAGGTAGAGACTCATGTTTAGTTTACTTCTAGATAGTAATCTGCCCTCAGAATAAAGTTCAGTAGGACACATATTTTAGAGACAGAAAATGCCCATATTAGACAAAGATGAAGCCCAATATTACCTTTGAAAGTCTCTTCAAATTGTTGTTTAAGGCCATCCACCTCCTCCATATGGCTGACTTTCAGTTCCTTCTTCAAATCCTCATGTTTTTCTCGTAACTCTTTTAGCTAGACAAGTACAAATAAAGCAATTTCATAAAAGTCTTGTTTTGTGTATAAATGATGTGGAAATCAGATGTCATATGTCCAAACAAGCTTTAATATGACAGCATATGTTTAAGCATTAATAAGACATCTGAAATGAAGCAAATTCAACAAAAAGTGTGTCAGGACACTGGAGAACAAAAGAGAAAGAAAAGGGCCATTGTCTTCCACACCTGCTGCTCCATTTGAGCTTTGCACTTGTCAGCCTCCTCCTGGTAGGTCTGATGGACCTTCTCCCATTCAGTGGAGTAGAAGTTCTTCAGTCGGTCCTCGAGGTCAGCGAGGTCTGAGTGGTGCTGCTCCTGGACCTTCTGTAGAACTCCATCAAAAGCTGCACGCAGATCCTCCTTCTCCTGCTCCAGACGCTCACAAGAGTGACCAGAGCTCACTGAGGAAAAGATCAGATCAATTAAGTGATTAATTCAGTTAACAAACATCAAGCCGGTAAAGCACCATTTAAGAAGATTGCTTTTTTTCTGGCATGATGATAGCAACCCTCTCACAAAAAAAAAAACAAAAAACAAAACAAAACAAAAAAAAAAACAACATGTAGGACATCTGATCTAATGCACCGACTTGTGATATGAAAATATAGATATGCTATATGTAGACAGCAGTGGGATAACCAGAGCAAATGTTGAAAGGCCAACACGTCCATTTGCTGCTTTGACATCAGGCCTTGCCGACACTCGATGCTATGATTCATTACTCAAGAATTCTGCATTGAGTCCCAGTTGTCTCTACAGTTATGGTATCTCCAGCAGTTCTGTAAATAATGTGTCAACTGTTACAAGGAACACGTCAAATTACAAGGGAAGGTTCAGCAAAAGGAAGACTAATCCACGGAGTCATAATGAACAGGAGTCACTGCGCTCTCTCGATCAGAACTGTCTCACAGATACTGTCCCAGTGAGCATTAGCCATCTTAAAGAAAGAAACCGATAACACTTCCCTGCACTGCACAGAAACTGCTGGGTTTTTTTTTTACACAAAGTAGCGAGCTTAATCCAGCAGCTGCTCCGCTCTTTGTAGAGTACAAGTGTGCTCCATGAAGTAACCGACTGTCCTGGTGGGACCACTTGAGTTTGGGATTTCTGGCTGGATAGATGGCCTATGGTTTCCCATAATTAAGGTTAAGGTTAAAAAGGACCTTTATAGGCAAGCAAATAACGCATAACTATTTTCTTTGTCTGGATTTATTTTATTAGTATTTATTCATTAAAAAGGAATTGTTCACCCAAAAATAAATATTCAGTCATCATTTACTCCCCCTCAATTAGTTCAAAACCTGTATGAATCTCTTTCTTCAGCCAAACACAAAGGAAGATTTTTAAGAAAGTTTGTAACCAGGCTTTGGTCTCCATTGACTTCACTAGTAGGGAAAAAAAAAATACAATGGAAGATGACCAAACACCCTGGTTACAAACTTTCTTTAATATATCTTGATTGTGATAATGAGGCACTGTATGTTTGACTGATGTTTTAGGGAGGCATGAAATCAGAAATGTTAGCATGATACAACAGTTCTTATAACACAATAATGAAGAAAAAAAAAAAAAAAAAAGGAATGAATGAATGAAAATAAAAGATTTTGCCAAACTACGTGGTTTTATTATTGGATACAAGCTTCAGCGTTTACTGATATTTGGAAAATGTAACTGCCAAATCCAAGAGATATGGCATAACCAACAAAGTCATGTGATGCAGCAACGAGCCTGTAAAGGTCTCTTTATAAGACTTTGTCCCTGGCCCAGGCCACGAAAATGAAATCTAGGCAGCGGTTTCAAACAGAGCTTACCAATCCACTCACTTCATGTAGCTAATGTGATGCTCACATTTGTGTGAATATACACGGAGTATGCTGAGAACAAACTTATGTCTAACATTCGTAGAATAACAGCTTAATTACACCAGCTTGTTTGGCTCATCTTATCCGTTTACGGGCGCATCAGTAGGCGTTTCTGAACCTCATCTATTATCAAAGGTCAAAAGCATGTCAGCAAAATGAATTACTTGAATGAGTCACAACACAAGAACGGCTGTTGTTCTCCAGAGGGAAACTTGGGTCATATCCCTTACTGGCACTGCAATCTAATCATCTATATACTGAGATGAAAACCACAGATTTTTACCCTTTACAAGAGTCTTAAAATGAGTTTCAATCAGAATCATTATAAAGTCATTGTTATGGGTTAAATAAGAACAATATCTATTGACCCTGCTGTACAAGGGACAGTTAACAGAGCGGAACCATGATCAGATCCACTTAGAGACGACGAGCCAGACCCAGAGCTGGCTAATGGCTTGATGCATTTCATGAATCTGCACCGTAATTCTATTACAGGTTATATTTATGATGCAGAGTACAGCTGAAGCCCTATAAATAATCCAAATAATGCAAACAAGAGAAAAACAGACAGTCAGGGAGAAGGAGGAGGATCCTTTTTCTTTTCCAAAGAAGAAAAAGAGAAAGGGTACAAACAGGTCATGACTCGACAGTCAGCAAAAATGACTGCGCACATGCATCCAAACAGTACATTTAGGTTAATACAGAAAATGCAAATCTTGATAAATGTACTGTTTATGTACATGCACATGCTTGTATCCAGTTTCCAGTTACCAAAATGAAGTGCTACATTTAACAGTGCCTAAAAAAAATATCATGTGACACTGTCTAGACATGTTTATTCTATAAACTGATGTTTTTATTTTTTTACATTATTCAAAAATGACACAAAAAGCAAATGAAGTTAACATTCTGCACAGAGAAGTTAATTAATATAAGTCACATGCCAAATACCAAAAGCTAAATTAATTGGACACAGTTCTAGCAGGTTTTGTGTGAAGACAGCGCTCGCTTCATTGGAAGAGAGCAGTTGTCCTGTGTTAAAAGACACTTTTGTTTTATAAGGGGAATTGTGGGTGCGTGCCAAAAAACATGGCATGCTGCAGTATTCACTCTGACATCACTCGCTTTATGCTTGGGTGAAAGCTGAAATCTATGAGTAAATGGGGAAATATTTCTGATATTTTCCTGCAGCTATATTGTGACTTCAAGAGGTGGTCTGAAGAATTCTTATAGGGTTCAGCTCTGGAATGTGCTAATACGCTTAAGTAGTGATTATAACATTAAAGAGATCATGTGCAAACTAAAACAATGTATAGATACATATAGATTTTTTTTAATTAAGCAAAAATATATTAACCCTGCTCAGATGATATTGTATATCAGGAAAGAAAGAACATAAATCCTCAAGTCTGTCCCTTGTGTGCTCAGTTTTCAGGTGGAAATATGAGCAGTGAAATCAATTCATTAGACATCTCATGGGAGGCACTGGCTGGTACTAAATACATTTTTCCATGTTACTTTGCCCATTAGACTCTGAAGGACATCAAACTTCTCTGACCTTGTCTACAGACATGAGCATGACCTTCCCATTCCAGGACGGCTCCCCCTTTCTGCTTCAAGTATGTGCTTTCTGAAGGTGTCTCTCCTATTGAGCCCTATGGGAGGGGAAAGCTCTTTCAACAGCACCAATAAAACTAACAGTCCGTCCTCTTTATCTACACCCACATAGTAATTCATTTATTGGTGAGCATACTCAGTTGAACAGGTACATTCAAACACACTACCAGTGTATACTGGACATATTATATTTCTAGTGTCCTAAGTAGACAAGCTTACACGCATTTTTTTTTTTTTTTTTTTAATGTAAATTGTGTCCATGCATTTTTCCTAACATAACTAAACGGGTAAATAGGACAGAATACTGAATTTAAGCACCTAGTATACACGACAGTTCAAAAGTTTGGTGTTGATAGGATTTAATATTATTAAGGATAAAAAAAAAAAAAAAATGTAATGCTCACTAGGGCTACATTTATGTCATGTAAGATAAACATTAAAAAGGAGCAACACTGTGAAATATTAATAACATTTAAAAAGCCATTTATTCCTGTGATGGCAAAGCTGAATTTTAAGCATCATTACTCCACTCTTCAGTGTCACATGATCCTTCAGAAAACATTCTAATATGCTGATGTGGTGTGGTATGTGGTATCAATGTTAAAATCACTTGTGCTGCTAAATATTTTCTGTTGGAAGTCGCGATACAATTTTTCTGAAAAGTTTTTGTAAAGTTCAAAAGAACAGCATTTACAAAAGAACAACATTATAAAAGGTAGTTACTGAATTTATTTATTTATTTATATATATATATTTTTTTTTATCAACTTAATGCACACAATAGGACCAGAATTTTATATATATATATATATAAAATATAATATAATATATATATTATATATAAAATATAATATATCACCTGACACCAAACTTTTGCCTGGTACTGTTCATAGGATCTAAAAAGCACCTCAAGATGCACTACATGAACTTGGACAATAAGCTCAGATTGTGCAGTGCTAAAATAACACATTGACCCATATGTGTGATTTCTAAAGTTTAATAGCACTACTTTATTGTTTTTTTTTATTATTGTATAATTCAGAGAGAACACAGAAAAAAACAAAAAAACTTTTGACAGATTCTGACAGGTACAGGTTATTACACGGAAGTGTGAGAGGTCAAGGTAGTCTGCGTGTAACGGCAAGAAATGGCACACCTTTTGTTCATCCCATTGTGCCCAGCAATCCAAATATCACACAAATTACAAACAGCTTCATTTTGGCAGCTCTTTCCACAGACAGTGAAAGCCAAGCACTCTACAATGACTCACTTACCCAGCTCCTCACGCAAGGTGACCAGCTCCTGAGACAGCTCCCTGCGCTGCTTCATCATCTCCTCATGCTGCAGGAAAAGAGATGAAAAAAAAAAAAAATTGTTCATTTCTCAATGCAACACATGCTTCATATTACTCAATATGCCAAAGAAATGTCCCCATAGCACAAGGGCAGTGCCAAGTGAAATCTAATGTCATGATGAACAACTCTGAAATTCCTTCGGCAGACATGAATTATGCATAAGGTGTCAATCACAAGGACAGGATGGGTCGGAGTTTTAGTTCAGTATTATTGCTTGATTGTCATAACAAATAACTGCATTAGCAAAGCGGCCCAGAAACCTTTAAAGTAGCTTATTGTAACTTATTACTGCCACACAGCATTAAAAGTAAACATCAGTTGTTGTGCAACAGTCGTGACATCTGCACAGGCACGCACGCACCCTACAGCCCAGCTTTGTGGTTTACACACCACTATGACAGTAAGTGTTTAAATAAAAACAAGCATATGAATGACATCAACAACTGAATGTAGAGCAATGAAATCAGCAGTGTCTCCCTCTCCTCACCACTGTCTCTTTTTTAAAGTGGAGGACAGCCACCGACACAGCTGCAGTGCTGTCAGCCTCCCCAACCAACACAAAGACGCTTCAAAAACCGCGTGCTGCCGTCCTGACCTGCCCCATCCCCCAGAGATCATTTACACTGCAGTTATGAATTTATCATATCTATATTAGAATAAAACAGATATGATTTCAGAATACCACACTAATCACAACTGACATGCTTTGTATGTGCATCCGCAGCTATCCCATTTCAAACGCCAATCTATCCTGCCCTGCACCCTGTGGAGAGGATAATGTCTTTACCCGGTGTCCAGCGCAGGGAGCGTTAAGGCACACTTTGCTGCCGGAGCAGCCCATGATCCCGTCTCTGTGACTTCAGTCCAGAATGCAGGACGACAGCAGCCCAGATGCATGAACCTCTGCCACCTCTACCTCCTCTCTCTGCCGTCTCACTGTACATTGGAGAGACTAGTGGAAAAAGCTCATTGGCTCTCACCTCCTCCAACCGCTTGCCTTCTCAGTGGTGAAAGGGTACCGTAATATATCTAAGAGATGGGCAATGAAGGGAGGCGGCTATATTGTGCGTGGTAGGCTGCTATATAAATGCTGCACTTTAGGACAACCACAGTACGAAGAGCAAAGAGAGCACGAAAAAAAAGCTACATCTGACAGCTGGATGATTGAGAGGCACTTAATGAAATGGTGCGTGTTACAGGAGAAGTGTGCTGTGACCTTCCCACAGGACATCAGAGGACAGAGGAGGACTGACTCTTTTTTTGTGCTTTCCTTTCAGCACCTCCTCAGAATTTGCTAACTCAAAGAAGTACAGGATACAATTTATTATTCATATTTATTGGTCTCTGACAGATTAAAATTCGGAGGTCCTCATCAAGACTGTAGTTATTGTAAACCAAATAAGTGCAGCAGAAAACTACAATAATTATTTTTTTCATACATAAAGTAAAAAATTATTGATTGTTATAGCATAATAAAAGGTACTATTAATGGCGTAATACGGAAGAAAATAGTAACTAATAATAATTAATTAATAAAAAGTATTATTATTATTTACTGTTGTTTTTGTCAGAATAGTCCATTGTTTCTACTGCATACAAAAAAAATTGTGCTAGTAATCATAGTTAATATTCTTATCAAAAAAATTTTTTTTTCTGAATGTAGTAGAAAACAATGGATTATTATAACATTCATAGTAATAGTAACTATTTTATAATTTAACTACTACTACTTTTATTATTTTTTTTTTATTATTATTATTATTATTATTATTATTATAAAATACTATTACTTTTGTATGAAATAGAAAATAATGCTTATCCTATCCTTTATCATATTTTTTATTACCTGTTATTTCTATTTCTATCATTAATATGATGATGATTATTATAATTTTTATTGCGGTTGAAAAAAAAAAAAAAAGGAATGCTATTTTCTACTGCAGATAATAAAAAGGTTTCTATTTCTTTATGAAGTAGACAAGAACAACAACAGATTGTTTGCAAAAAAATAAATGTAAGTTATAACATATGATGAACATCAGAACATAATATTGGTATTTTTTTGTGAGGCAAATCAATACTAAGAACAATTTTAAATAATGCTGTATAAAAAGGCAAATATTACAAATAACATCTAATAAAATAAATAAAATAAAAAATAAATAAAAATAAAAAAAAACACACACAACAAGCTTATATTTAGAATGACTGAAAAAAAATATTGAAAACACATTAATTTATCATTATCAACTGGGGTAATTAATGTCACTGCTTCAGGGAAAGCATGTGTGGCCTCTTAGTAGTGAAATTATGGCAATGTACACAGTGTGCTGACAGCTCACTGCAAACAAAGGATATGAAGCAGCCCCCAGCAGCTCTCTGGGCGTCTCAGTGTGCTTCTGACCATATGAAGGCAGCAGCTGGTACATTTTCACACAGACACGCTGAAGCCCAACCTCCTTATGAACGCTTCACAGATTCTTATACAGGACATTGCTAAAACACTACTTTACACCAAAAGTAGTGCAAACAAAACACTTTCATGCTCTATCCATCTGATTCTTTTTGCATTAAAAGATATTGTTTTAGGGCACAGTTCTCAGATTTATACATCTATACATTATAAATGTATACATAGATTTCATACACAATATTCAAAAAGCAGCACAAATTAAAATTGTGCCTCATTCATTTAAAAAAAGCACTGAATAAGAGCCACCTACAGGAAAGAGTCATGGCTTGAGAGAACAGCTGATATTGTACACTCCTTGTATAAACCATTCTGTGGTGGTCTGTATGGCAGTGAGTTAAGACCTTAATGGTATAATTAAAATATAATATTCAGTCCACAAGTTAAAGTATGAAGAAAAACTTTGGATTTTTGTATTCAAAATATAACCTTTTTTTAATGGACCGATTCTTTAAGTGCTACAGCTTAATTACAGTAGTGCTTTTTAGTTTAAAGTTCAAATAAACTGCACTTCTTCCTGTCTTTAGTAGAGGTTGTCCTTTTCTCACCATTAACTTTAAACATATACAGCCAACCGGCCTTCATATCACCATTTTAACAAGGACAATTCTAAAATTAGCAAGCTCGAATCAGTCCGAAGTCAGGAATAGCTGGAGAGATTACATGTAACCTGAGTTTTAATACTGTGGAATGTAAATTATAAAAGAGAAATATATCTTAGAAAGAGATTACAATGTGAAATAGAATTTATAAAAAAAATAAAAAATAAAAAAATAATAATAGATGACTCTCATAAACATGAAAAAACCCAATA
>JAUMHP010000065.1:14311453-14348885 GCA_032361065.1 Enteromius trimaculatus
AGAGTTGGCTCTCATAAACATGAAAAAAACCATAACAACAACAACAACAACAATAATAATAATAATAATAATAATAATAATAATAATAATAATAAATTATAAATTAAATGTTTTAATTGACAAATTATTTATTTGGTGTACATTCATATGGAGGGAGCACCATTATTAATCATTGAAATTACTATTAATATTGTTGTTATTATAATTGTATATAACAAGTAACTGCACAGACAGACAACGGCTTGAGTATGTACTGCATATGAAATTTGAAGAAAAAAAAAAAAAAACCAAAACCCTGTACAAGCCATGAAGGTTGTCTCAAAGTGGTAAAGTGTTAAAGAACATCACTAAAATAAACCGAGATCAGAAAAGAGTAGCACAACATGACCTGACTGCAAACACACCCAACAATACAATACAAACCGATTCAATCAGTGCTGGGTGTACACAACCCAACTTCATATCTAGATATCCAAACCTAACCAAAGAAATCTAATCCTAACTTGACAACCGTTCAAAGACACCATCCTCATGTATTATTCACGTCTGCTATATACCAGAAAGATTCATCATGATCATAAGCAATATAATCTCATAATACTCACCCCAGCACAGAGATGCTGTATGACCACAGTAACTGCCTCGAACCTGCGGTTGTTGGATCGAAGCGTGCTCTCCAGCTGTTGAATGCTCTGGTTCTTCTTCTCACACAAAGCCTTGTAGTACTCCACATTTCTGGACTTGCTCTCTGGCGGGACCAGATCTGGTTGTCCATTTGTCGGGGGCTGCTGGTTTCGGGAACTCGTCCTTGACTTGTTCTTGTCAACTGTAAGAGAACAATCATTCAAGGCTGTGACAACATTCAGCATTATTTTTCTTCACAGCGCTTCTTCAGTTCATAGACCTTAGACCCATCTACGTCAGCAATGTTCATTAAAATCCCAGAGATGACCCAAAAACAGATTCAACCCTGCATCAGACGCAACCCTGAACGAGACAGCTTACCCCATCACTAAATAATATCTTCCTGCTGTAGATCCGGCCATCAGAGACCTCTTATTTTAGCAGGGCTATGCCACAGTGGTTTTCATTTACATCATCTCATAAATATAACACCACGACATAATCAGGGCATCAATCTTCTAACAAAGCTGCCTCACTACTAGAGGAAGGGTATCTGAAATAAGCCACCAATGTTTAAATTACACTATACAAAGCTGAAAAACCCCTGTGGGGAATATACAGCTTTTATAGGAACATTTTTCTAATGCCAACACCTAAAGTCTTTATGTTGTTAATCCATTTTGTCCTAGCAGAGTTATTACATAACAGCTCGGTGTGAGCAGCCTTGGACATTTCTGAAATACCAGTTTTAATAAGGTAGCAGTGGGACAACAAACATCCTCTAACGTCAATCCAACAGTAACTGATTTACAGCACTAAATTTACATCTGCAAAGGCTCCTCTATCCTCTATCTTCATACTGTCTATGGAGGGACAGATGGCTCCCTGATCTCATCAAAAATATCTTAATTTGTGTTGTTTCAAAGATGAACGAAGGTCTTACAGGTTGACAGAACTTTCATTTTCGGGTGAACTAATATTTTTCAAATAAATTGTATTTATATATCCATATATATAGTATGAAATATTTTATTTTAATATTAAATAATTATATTCTTTACAAATGCACTAATCAAACAGAAAAATAAAACTAAATTAGTTACAACTACTGCCTGTACCACCTAAATTCTGGTTTCCAGAAGGAAAAAACAGGGAGAAATACTTTCAGTGGATTGAGAGAGAGAGAAGGGAATTTTTTTTTTAAAAAGTTAACCGAAGCACTGATTCATGATTTTCAGCATTTTAGATCATGCCTTAAGAATGCAGGGAATAAAACCACAGAATACTTGAAGGTTAAATACCTTTTAAGCACAACATTTATGTAATACAAGTTTGTCCATACAATACTTTTAATGTGTTTATTTTATATATTTTTTTTAATCTAACAACTATCCAGCTTCTAAATTAATGCAAGATGGGATTCACAATAGAAAGCGGTCTCTAAAAGGACTAAGTCACAAAATGTGCATTGTTTAACACTAAATTAGGAAACGGACCACATCAGTCTTTCGACAAACAACAATAAGCAATAATAGTGGAAACTTTGACAATTTTGAAACTTGATCCAAATGTCAATAAAAGATTTCCAACTGATATGGTCTAGATAAGAATGCTTCTAATTCTGCTGAGAAATACAAGCTTTGATAATACATTCAGACTGCATAAAGTATATATGAATGTTCTTCCTTTCCAGCATCCTGTTACGCCTTCTAGACAAAGTTGCAAACTACTCTAAGTCTGTTAGTTCACTGTACCCACCCATAAAATAAATAAAGTTGTTAAGCTTATCACAAGGATTGAAGGAACTGGAAATATTAGTGCTTTTTAAAACTTGCCTATAGTGACTAATGAAAGAGGCAATATTATGAACACAATATTGTCCTTGACCTCTGTTTGTGCAGACCAGTCTCTCCCAGCATGATACTTAATAAGCTAATGAAATGTAATCCAGACAGGCTTTTTAGAAAGATCTTTATGTGGTAGACATTAAACTAAGACTTTCAAAGTAAATGTAAAAAAACGAATTATAACATTAATCAGAACTCAGAATAAAGAATATGCTTTGGCCTTGAAACATGATTCTAGGGATCCTATTTTTATTTTATATTATTTTTTTTTTGCCATTCTCTTAAAAACTAGCAGTGCATTTTTAAAAGGCAAAGATTTAGGTCGTTGTCTTGGTGTGGCACATTACAAATCATGTTAGCCAACACATTAAAAATGCAGCATAATGCAAACCATAAGGTGTCACTGCTAGGTAAACATCTGTGAGGCTCCCTCTGCTGGAAAACTCACCTAACAGCAGACTGAAGGAACATGCAAGCACTGAACAGTAAATCTAAATAATATCAGTTATGCAGATTAAAAAGAAAAACTGAAACAAAATCAAGTAAATAAATAAATTAAACCTATCCATCCTGCAACACCCAACTAGTGTTTTAACAAAGACTGACAGAAAATGTAGCTGTAGATAAAAAGGTTCCAAATCATTCTAAAGGTCAGTGTTTCTGAGAACTGGCGGTTCTCAATTTAACTCAGGCAGAGGTCTTTATTTCACCACAGAGCAGGTATAAAATTTCTGGATACCAATCCCATATGAGATTAAGCGATCAAAACTAGAAGAGCAATGTAGTCACCCAGACTTAATTATACAAGTTGTAATTACAGCAGTTAAGTAGTCTTAATTATTAGGGCGCTTTGGGTTATCCAGGGAGAACACTTGGATCCCACATGCATAGTAATACAGCTAAATGTTTCAGACCCAAAACTGAATGCATTCAGCAAACAAACTGATTTGTGAATCATTGAGTTACTGTTGTCAGATCTTCATAGCACACATCTTAAACACTTACTGCTTCTACGTGCCTCTATTGAATAATTAATCTCATCTCATACCTGGATTATTTAAACACTGATGTGCTCTCTTAGGTGGACTGCTTTAAAGTCTTGGTAAACAAAGATGCATGGTCTAAACATAACTCAAAATCTGTAAAGTCAGTTTACACAACTTTAAAATTTGGCTGAAATCCCTGCCAATTATTTAAATACCACAGATAATAAATATTAGCTACAGGCTTCAGAGTTTGTAATAAATGAACGGTTACCCTTTATTGCTCAAACAAATTATGTTATATGGACACTGCATTTAGCATTATAAATAAAAGACTTATGAAAAAATTTAATAACTGATGCCTAAAATTATCTATAGCCTTACACAATCAACACTATTATGAAAAAACATTTTTTGTAAAGTTTAATAATCAAATTTGCATTATGTGGAAAAATTCAGTAATCTAGAATAATGCAAACATTGGTGTCCTATTGAATTTAATGCATTCAGAAAGAGATTCAACCATCAATCAGGTTATCGTTGATGCTATAATTGGAGCTTATATGCATTTATTTTTAGAGGGATATTTCAACAGGTGAAACCTTACCCAAATATTTATTGAGATCAAATATAGTCCTCTGTGATGTTTTGAACATGCAATAAATAGTCGTTTCCTTATTTATTAAGAGTCCTTATTTGGCCAGTCACTGTAAAAAGAAGATCTCCTCGATGGGAATTTACATTGTCAAAACATTTACTAAACATTACATTCAGCCTAGTCTGTAGGAAAAAAAATTACCTCAGAGAGAAATTAGGTGTTGAACCAGCTCACTTGAAAAGAGGAATAAAAGGTAAAAATGTTCACTTACTGCATCTACTGACTTGATAGGTGATTACCATAACCCAAATTGTAGCACAAATATACATGTTATTTGCAAAAAGATTCAAGGCTCTATTTGCAGCTAGCAAGAAGATGCCTACTGTACAAATATCAAATACTCTTTGGCAGAGAGAGAAAAACAGAGTCTAAAGATAGACTCAACACCACATGAGCAAAGACAGCACCTTGAGAGCTGCACAGACACACTCTGAGATATCTATGTATAATGAAGGAAAATCCACAACAACGGCGTTTTCCGAGGAACAGACCTGCCTGAAACACCACAGGGCTCTTGCATCCTGACAGCAGCTGGAGGTTTCTGAGCAATCCCTTCGCTGTCAGCCTCACATGGATGTTGGACAGTGAAAATTTGGGAGAGAAAAACATCTTGCCGAGAAGACAGAAAGAGAACAACTCTTCATAAGCAAAACAAAAAGAACAACAGCCTCAGTCAGCACATGTGAGACTAAAGCAAAAAATACATCTGTCAAACAAATGGCAGAGAATTTGATGAAGGAAGGGAGGAGAAAACATCCGTGTCTCCCCGTCACACATTGGAAAAAACAAATGAGCTGAAGCAGGATGCATTAAATAGAGGCAGGAGCCTCAGAGACAAATGAGGCAGAGCAGAAGGCATTTATCCTCTAGTTTGAGCTCTCATCCACTGACGCGCAGCATCTCTCGCTCTCCGCTGGGTGTTAAGGAGGTGCAGGATGCTGGGTGTACAGAAAGAAGGAGAGCGGGAAGGGAGGGTGCTGGGAGGAGTAAGCAGCAGAGCGGGAGAGCGTGGGTTCGCTTGCTCTCACAGCTTTCTCCTTCATTTACACATCAGGAAGGGTTAAAAATGGCAGCTTACAGCAGGATATGAACCTAAATCAAGCAAATCAAGTTTTTTTTTTTTTTTTTTTGTAATTCTCATTTCTAAATTTAAATCAAGTAATTAATTAATTAATTAAAAATAATAATAATTTACCCCAAACATTTAATTTGTCCTGAGATGTACTTTGCATTTTAACCTCTCAAATAAGACCCATAACAAGGCCAAGGAACAGATTTCTTTGTGGTCACAGACCGACAACCACAAAAAATGTCTAACTTACGCCTGTGATGCCAGCAAGAACGCAGAAAACAAAGTGTGCGATCCATGGAAGACATAATTTTATGTTTGAAATGTAATTATGTTCTGTGAGGTTGCTGACGGCAGCAGACAATGCATGTCTGCACAGTTCAGGCTGCAGTCGAAAAACTAGAGGATACGGTCATTAAATAAGCTTCAGAAATACAAGGCTTTCACATAATGTAATTTTACACATTCTACAACGAAGAGTACTGCATAAAAGACTGAGATTAAAGGTTGAAGTAAAAATTATTCAACTTCGCAATTTTAATAGTTCTATTTATCTTTTCTAATTTATTATTAACCTAGTTAATTTCATTGATTTAATTTGAAAATACTTTTTTTGTAACATTAATGTGAAATCAGAGTTATTGTATGGTGGCTTATGCAAGTCTGAATTTAGCACTTATTAAGAGTAAAAGAAACCTAACTATTGAATCTATCTACTAGCCGATATAAAAGCAAGTCAGAGTGATTCTGTCCACAGGTGTGGGATAATTTATTATTTACAGCAAACTTTCTTTGAAACGAAACATTCTGAGAGATTATTGTGATGGTGGAGTGTAACCTCACTGGCTTGAAGGCAAATGCTGCATGCATACACCCAATTCCTGCAAGGAATTCAATCACCATTCTTAATTACAGTACTTATGTGTGGTAAGAAAGCACACATTACATGTGCCAGGCTGAGAGAGGCTAAAACAAGACAGAGACTGTGTCAGCTGTGTATGGACTTGGATGTGATAAAATATCCTGCATTGCTGAGAGGGCTATACAGAGCTCACACAGTTCAAGCCAACTACCACCCTACCTCACAAATCTCACAAGACACAGCGTGGCAACAGGGTTTATGAGGTTCAGAGGGGCTTTCTTTAAAACCAATGTCATATACTGTAAATTATGAAAAATAAATAAATAAATTTAAATACTCAGTATAGGGATTTTAAATGACAATTTTCTGTGATACCTGTACGCTTCACTTGTAATGTAATAAACTGGGTCTTACAGTACCTGTTGGAGTCGCAGCAGGTCTCGTGGGTCGGGCTGTGGTAGGGGTCTTCAGAGGACTGCTTGAAGACCTCACTGAAACTGATGAAGATGTGTTTTTGCATCCTGCTCCTAAAGGAAATGATAATAATAAAAAAAATAAAAAATAAAAAAAGGATGATTTAAGTTTAGAGTAAATCAAACAAAATAGATGACCGAAGACCAAAAAGAAAATAGAATGTCACAATGTAAAAAATATGAATGGCACCAAAGGATTTTCTCTCTAAACATTCTCTTTTCTTGAATGATTATTTAAGGTTAATGCTCAAAATGACATTAAACAGATGACTCATACCTGATGATACACTCCTGGTAGGTGGACATTGCAGCTTGGTCCTTAACAATGTGGTCCTGTTAGGAGGAGGTTTATTCAAGGTGCCCACAGGAGGCTCAGCATGGTCTGAAAAAATAAATAATAATAATAATAATAATAATAATAATAATAATAATAATAATAATTAATTACATTTATACACACACACACCAAACAGAAATATTCAACACTTTTTGTGTGCATAAATTAGTTTGTGAGCCTATGAGAATTTTCTAGGAGGCTTATATGTAAATCAAAGCAATGAAACTTTGTAAGAATATTTTATTATCCTATCTCTTGATAACCTTTCTCCTATAAACAGATTATCTCTTGCCATTACTGTACCTTATTTGATGGGCTGCCACTGCTGATAGTGTAGTCAACAATATTTCAATAAAAAATTGAATATCTTCAATTCAATCAACTGACACGAGCTGAATAATGACACTATTGTCTTCAGCAGAACTGTTCATAGCTGAACTTAACTAAACCCATTTCATAAAGAATGAATTTTACACGGTTAATGAACTGAATTGAACCAACACTGAACAGACAAGAGCTAAATATTCGAACTAATTTGAGTTTAAATCACTGACTGCATTCATTTAAGCAGGTTTTTGACTGATCTCTATTGTATAAAGCACAAAAAATAAAAAATAAATATGACACACATATACATATATACATATACACATATATATATATATAAAAAAAAAGCTACCCAACTTATTATACTATCACAAGTTTGAACATATTTGCAACATCTGAACAGTACCAAAAACAAACAAGCGAACAAACAAAAAAAAACAACACTTACTTCTCCACAACTGAGTCTTAGGCTTTCCGTAAAGGGCAAACAACAAAGGAATAATACAAAAACGATAGGATCCAATAAGCAGACATGTCAAAAGAGTCAGATCACATTGAGCACAAGAGCTCGGCTGCTGATTCAGGGTTGAATTAGCAAACACACGCTCTGTGATTTCAGTCAAGGTGCCTCTGTATGCAGGCATGACCTTCCAAAGAGAGTTAAACATAACGAAGACAAAATAAAGTCCGTTTGCACTGGTAGATTCTCATTATTGTGATGTGCACTGCTTTCTCATACCCCTCCAAGTGAACTGAGGTGGAACAAACCCTGCCCCGCAGACATCTGGGACAGAGTGTCCCGATCCATACAAACAACATGTCCATCAACCAATGAGAGCTGCACAATGGTCAAAAGGTAAAAGAGCATCACTGTCTAGACCGAAAAAAAGCAGGCTATATTTTCACGTGTGCTGATTTCAGGCCATTTAATCTACTTGGACTTAAAAGGCTTTATGTTTAAGCTAAAAATCATATTTCTAAGTTGACATGCCTCAGAAATCTAGTTAAAGTAGATTGAATCCTTTAGAAGGGATTTAATCATCAGTCTCTGGATTTAAGGCAACACTGACCTAGCAGGGAATGTGGGTCAAGCTGGATAAAAGGAGGCTGATCTTGTCTAAAGCAGTCACTTATAATCCATAATTGTTTTTACATTTTTAATAATAAAAAATGTTAATAATTAAAAGCTCACCTTGCTTTGGATGTCCATTTGTGTGAGAAGTGCTGGAGCTCTTGGGCTGTAATCTGGATTTGACGGGCAGTTTGGAGGCTGATGCTGGAGCGGCAAACACAGCAGATCTGGACTGGGATACTGAAACCGCACTCGCACCTTCAGTTAAATGGATTTGAAGCTTGACTGCAGAAGGAAGCGACAAATAATAAATTCACTGTTTTATTGTTTCAGACGGCACAAATACGTATATAGATACTTGTTTTTTTATAGTGCTCTGTTTGCATTGCAAACATTTACAGCACAACAACAACAAAAAAAAACAATGGAAAGGAAAGTGTCTTAAAAATGGTCTTAATCATTTAAAGCAGGTACATTTCTTTTAGACTTAATTGTTTTTTTGTCCATCTTTAAGTTGAACAAGAAAACTACATCTGCTTTGACAAAAACGATCTATATGCGACATAAAAAAACTAAACAAAAAAACAAAACCTAAATTATCTAGTTCACAGAAAAGAGAAACAAACAAACAAACACAAACCTATGAAAAAATAAAACCGTTTATAACTGGAATTATTTGTTTAGTATTACCAAATTATAAAGACTGAGGCAAATTAATATTTTTAAAAAATGCTGTTTCTCTAAACATTCTATTCAAAAAATCCTGAAAAATAAAAGAATTCCACAAATAAATTAAGCAACAAAACCATTTTGATAACAAAAGTTTAAGCATCAAGTAAGCATATTATAGAATATATTAAGCATATTCTAAAAGATCATGTGATACTGAAGACAGGAGTAATAATGCTTAAATGTAAGCTTCACAGAAACAAATTACATTTTAAAATATTATAACACTTAAAATTCCTTTTAAATACTTAGATTTTAATATTTCATAAAACTAATACACAAAATGAATGCAGTCTTGGTGAGCATAAGAGACTTAAAGTACAAAATTCACAAATAAATCAAGTCCTGCCTGAAACTATTTGTACAGACGAAGAAACGATAACGATATAACTGCATTTAATTCTCTTATACTGTTGTCCAGTGTAGAGCCATTCATGTTAGTTGCAAGAAAACACTGGTGTGATGCCACATTATATGAAGCACTCAAAACTTTGACCAATTCACACCACAAAAGTAAAAGCTGACCAAACAACAAAAATAGAGCTCTGCAGGTCACAAGGCCCTTACCATCAGACGTGCTCAGTTTGCTCCTGGGTGAAGGCATGTCAGAGCTACTGCTGCCATCTTTTCTCGCTGTACCAGGTTTGAGCTTAGAGGCTGAAAGCGGCGGTCGTAAGTTTGCAGCTGGAACGTGAGCAGCAGAGGCGCCTCCTGTCCGGGCTGTGGATGGCTGGGAGCCAAGCCTGCTTCTACTCCACTCACACGCTGCTGTTGCTGGCCTGGCAGACACTGCCTGCAAGAGAAGCCCCCTTTCAGCAATTTGCTCCCACGCATGCCGGCGCAAGCCTGAGCTCCCCATGCTTACGGCAGCATTGGCCATAACACATGTGAAGAGTGAGACTGAAACTCATGCAGACTTGAGCAGCTATTGTACTATAGTCCCCATGAGAATTCGCAAGTCACTGCCAAGTTTTTTTTTTTCTTCCCCTCTCTAGCTCTGTAAACATGATTTGATGCGTGCACATGGAACACATTTTCCACAGACTCAGCTTGCTGCCCTCTTGCAGCAGTAATTAAAACAGCAATTATAGTACACTGCATAAATACGTTCTTTTTGGTTTGTGAACTGTGCTTTGTTTTAGATGGCAGCCTTAATCCAAAATAAAACAGACCCAAATCACTCAACGTTTACTTAGAACATTTTGATTAGGGGCCCGGTGTTACAGATTTAACGCATCTTTATTAGTCAAGATTGGCTATATTATCTGATATCAGATGTATTATTAGTAGAAAGAAAAGAAAAAAAAAAGGCAAAGAGAAATTGTAAATCTATATGGCTGCTGTCAAAAGAAAGAAACAATGAATGTGGTCTGAGTGGGTCCTAATGCCCCAGTATAGTGACAGGGACACTATACTGTCAAAAGAGCCCATGACACTCATCATAAAGAGCAGGGAGTGTAATTCTGGTGTCCCGGCCAAATTCCCTCCACTTGCCCTTATCAACAATGGCCTCCAAACAACGCCTAACCATTGATTGTCTTTCTCTCGCTTGTAAAGCTCTCTGGGTGTACACCAATAAACAAAGCGCTATATAAAAAAAATGCTTCATTCATTCAAATGCTGTGGTCTCTAAATCTATTTGTAGCATCTAAAATTATTAATTTGGTAATTTTACTAATAAAGAGCCATATATTATGTTCCGTTATTTGCCATGACATACTCACCAGCACACTGACTTTCTGTTTTTTCCCATGAACCTTCAGAGACTCATTCCCCTGCGTGTCCTCTCTATTGGACTCAGTTTCTGCAGGTTTGGTCTTCGCACCACCTTTATTGTTTTTTTGTGGTGTGACGAGGTTGTTTAAGACTCCATTAACCTGTGAATTCGTCTCCTGCGTTCCATCCTTACTCGTTTTGGAAGAGCTTACGCTTTCAGACCATCGACGAGGTCGAGATTTCAAGGCAGGACCACTTTCTTGACAAGTAGTCGAGCGAGTTCTTTTAGCTGCATTAGCACTCTTCACGTTTTGAGCCGGTGTGGAAGATGTGCTGTTTATTGCAGCAGAAGTGGATTTGTTAGGAGATGACTTAAGCTGGTCCACAGTCTGACTTTCATTCATTAGAGGGACGGAGATTGATGAAGTCTTTGGAACTGGTGCACTTGATGTCTTAAAGGGGTTGGTGGCACGTGACATAATTTTAGACTTTATATTACTGAAATTAGGCTTCGGAAACCTTTTTATTTCTATTTTTTTGCTTTTGCTTGCTGACATCAATGGTGTTTTGGGCTTTTGAGAGGCAGTGCCTTGCTGCTGACTAATAAATTGAGCCATTGGGCTCACTGAATCACCTTCATCTTTATTCAGAGGTGACTCAGACAAAGATGGGAGGCAAAATGTCTTGTTACTCACAGACTGCACTGGAGTTGAGGTCTGAGCATTGCCGCTAATGTCTAAATCCTCAGAAGCAGTAATAAGCACAGTTTTTCCCTCCAATGGCGTTGACTGATTTGATTCAGCGCTGTTGCATGCCAACTTTTGCACACTGGATTTGTGATAATGAACAGGTGTGAAACATTCAAGTTTCTCATTGCTCACTGACTTTTCATCTATGAGAAAGGTCCGATTGTTTGCTTGGATGTAGGTACACTCCAGGCCCTTATTCTTGGGCTCTCCTAGTGGCACCTCGGCTAGGCCTTCACACACATCAGGTAACATCCCCGACACCACACCGAGATCCGAAGATATATCCAAGGAGGTTCTGGACTCCCCAATTAGCGAGATGCTAAGTGGCTGGTCTTTCTCATGCAAGACAAAGCTGTTACTCCTCATGACCATCTCACCTGAGCTCACCGAGCAGCAGTTCTCACTGGATCCTCGGCGTGACGGCTCACAGGAGTCCACCTCAGACGGCTCTCGCTCTGCACACTCAGGGGAGGTTTCAGAGCTTCTGTCGCTGCCATTGCATTCAGTGCTTTTTGCATCCACTATCATCAAGAGAGCCAAATTCTCATTCCAGTTGTCAAATTTTGATTTGACAAAATCGACAGCAATTGCACTGCTTGATTTCACTGCCTTTGAGGAAGAAGTCTTGTCTTTTGTTGGGCAAGTGATACAGTCCTCCATTTCTACATCGAGAGGACTGTCTGAACTGCCACAACTCAAACTGCTGGAGCCCCTTATTGAATCGGGGGAAGGCTCACTGGGGCAGGTGATGTTATTTCCATTGTTGTCCTCAATGGAGAAAGTAAGATTCATGGATCTGCTTGCGGTCTCCATGGAGCAGCTGCTATGAGCAATTTCACATCTGTCTGTAACACCTTATGTTTTATGAGATGTGTATTAGTCGTCCCTGGAAAAGGTTTATTTATTGAAAACCATTCTGTGAATGTTCCTGTAAAAGAGAGAAAGAGAAAAGTCAAAAACCAATGTCAAATTCTAAACAATGGTCTAGATTGATATAAAAGGTTATAAAAGGACATAATGAAGACGATTCAGCATGTGCTGGAGCTGAAATAAGAAGGGTATTAGCTATTGTTGATGCAATACTTCACTAAACAAGCAAACACCCTGGCCAGTTACAATTTGTGAAACCTGTTTTGTTGTTGGCTACAAAATAAACAGTCGTCTTTGTGAAGATGTTATATAACTTACTGACCAATTACTTTTAGAGCAATGAGGAAATTGATCCCCTGTTTAATTCTTTATGTTTCCTAGAGAAACACCATTAAAAATGCATGAGCTTACTCACAGGCAACCTATACTCCTTCTTAAAATGCAATTTTAAAGCGTTTTATAAACTGTCTCTGAACGTCTTTGAACTCTGAATCATTCAACGTTAAATAACATTTCTATGTAATTCATTGCTGTAAAATTTTATTAGATCTGTTGCGCAAACATTTCTGATCATCATCAGTGTTAAAAACAAATATGCAGTTTAATATCTGTGTGCATGATACTTTGTTAAAAATGTATTTTAAAGAATATCAAGTTCAAACCTTAATAAAATTTTACATAGTTTTATGGTCTCTTTTGAATGTCCGTGCTGAAAGTAGCAATTGCTATAAAAGCAATAAAATAAAATAAAAATCTTACTGACCCAAAACTTTTGAACAGTTGTTTAACCAACATATCTCAAAACAGTCCAGTGGTTTGAATGTAACATTGTGAATTTCAGTGGTAGCATGTGTATTTAGATAAGCAGCTCTGAGTGCTTGTGGAAACACCTCACTGTGTTTAGTAGGAACAGATCTGGCTCTGTGATAGGACGGCTACATCCCAGCATGCCTTTTTCAAACACAGAAAGCTTGCTGTGACTTAACACAAACACTAATATTGGCAAAAGGTGCCACTTAATTGGACGAAATCTGATGCCCAATACAGTTTCTTCAAGATTTAAGACAAAGTCAACTGCAATCTGCTGAAATGACAATTTATTTCTGAGTGCCGAAATGTAGCATTTATTTTTTTGGGTTGTGTCTCCTCATGTTAACATCACTGCTTTACTCAACAGGGGTTGAAAAGTCATGGCACACTTTGTCTCTGCTGAGGGTAAGGCCTTGCATGCTCTAATGCACTTCTGTCAAGTACAATGAGGAGAGAGGCCAGTTTATGCAGATGCAGAGACAAGCTCTCAGTCTATCTTCTTCTGAAATAACAAACCCCATACAAGCACCGCATGTGAACATGCTGATTTATCTGTGGAACTACGAAATAATAATTACAGACAAATCTGTATACAAATAAATAACAGTACCAAAGATCACAGACCAAGGTTAATGTGTAAACTACTGGTCAAAAAATAAATAAATAAATCAAAAAAACACAACTGACCAGTAAAGATAACTTGGAATTTGAAAACGTAGACTCTAGCATGTATTGATATTTTTCTGTACCGTTACTCATAAAACATTAAATCAAAATTTATGTGAGCCACATTATTATAAATGTCCTATCTGCCAGCAAAGAAATGTCAAGTACTATTTAATTAAACGTTATTTTTATTTTCATAGACTACAACAGTATTTCCTTGTAAAACATACACCAGTAATCTTTGCTTTTTGTATAATGTAGAAAATGTGTAATATTACACTCTTGCAGGTTAAAGAAAATATTGAATACCTTTATTTAGCTGCTTAAACATTAAAAATTCACATAAGGCTCAAGTTAATCAAATTTACCAAGATGCTAAAACTACAAAGCTATTCATTTCTTATCCTTTTCTAACACGAAAGCATAATTATAAAATTAAAATAAAACATTACTCTCCCTACTATTCTGGTTTAAAAAGGAGTGCAAAAATTCCTTCCTCGACTCGCTGGCAGAGTGAAAGGTTACCTTGGGAACTAACAGTGTGCTTAGTCATTTACAGTCCGACTGTTCGTGCAAGGGCTGGGCATTAAAGAAACAAGAGCCCCTCTGTTAATACTTCACTACCGCCTGGAGAATTATTGATGTATGCGTCTTATTTCAACTTTGAAGGGACATAAAACTGATATGTCAAACTCTCATAAAAAGCAACAGTGGCATACAAAGGATCATTCATGAGGGTTGAGGGTTGAAGCAGTCTAATTATTAAGAGCCCTGGAAACAATGTCATAACTGGAGCACTAAATCAGTTTACAGCATAAAAAAAAACATGGCAAACTGCATAATGAACAAGCTTACCGTTATTACAGCATGTCCATTAGTGTTAAATAACCCAAAAATATATAAGTCAATAAAATGAATAAAACACATGCAGATGTATCAATCAAATTGCACTAACTTTAATTCAGCTCTAAATTAGAATTTCATCTCTCCTAAATTAAATACCCTCAGCTAGCAACTGTAAAAAAAAAAATCATATAAATGTAATAGTATAAATGCACTTATCTATAAAAGACAGCATGAAATTGCTAAGATTTAAACATTAAAAAAACTATTCAGAAAACCAACATAGTCCTACCAGGCATAACATTATGTCAGTTCAGCACATCCCATTCAGGCTCCTGCAGCACTCGCAGCTCCATGTCTCAGGATCAATCCTATTAGTGCTGTGGTAAACACTACACCACACTAAACGCACGTATATAAAGACAGCCAGCTCTGAAATACCCATCAGCCCCAGCAGTCCCTCCTTCAGCACCACTCCTGGCTCTCAGCAATGGTTTGTCTCATAGGAATGTGGCACAGTCCAGACTGCTGTCAGCACACTTTTGGCCTGTCCCTGCATACTAAAACACGCCTCTACTCGTACAGCGCTCTTCAAGTTCCAGCCTAGGCCATGACTGAACACAAAGCCTCGAGGCTAACTTTACAGGGGACAGTGACTTGTTACCCTATCCTAGACAAGCCCGACGTGAGGGGAGGGGCCAGGGCATGTGAGGCCAAAAGCAGCAATCGCTGTAGTTAAGCAGCCAGTAGCATTTTTGAAGGGATTTAGGTATCAGAGGATAAACGAGAAGAAAAACTGGATGCCAGCCATGTAGATATTTTCTACTGTGGAAAATCTCTAATGTAAAGCTAACATACACACACACAAAAAAAGTCATATTTAAAAGTCATATTTATTTAAAAAAAAAAAAAAAATGCATATTTGGCATCGAAATATGCAATACTTCCTTTGTATTGACATATGCTTGGCAATACCTTGACTTCCTAAAGTTATGTAATAGTAAGCATGAGGGGTATTACATCTGTCATTGGGAACAGTACTATTCTTGACTAATCCCTATTTAAAAAGGTCTTTACACAAGAGAAGGAATCCATAATCTTGGTTAACAAAAGATACCAATAGGCTAAGTGTTGGAGACCAGGCCACAGTTACATAATCAAAAAAGATCAATAAAATCATTCAGCCCATTTTGAATCAGTTAACAATGCATTGTAATTTTATCTGGTACTCAAACAATAAAAAAAAAGCACAAAATCGAATTCAAGAATTAAATAACTCTTTGGAACAATCTGTTGACACTGGAATGTGTTTCACTAACACACAAAATAAAATTTAAATAATAGTAATAATTATTATCTTACAATATTTTGGCATTACTGTAATTTTGATTAAATAAATGCAGCCTTGGTGAGCACAACACTTTTTGATCGGCAGCGTAAAGATACTTTCTGAAAACTGTAAGGTCAGTCAACAGTTGTAGTTGCCTTTTTGCTTCAACATGCTTCTTTACCTTCCTCACAAACAAAAACAAAAAAGGGATAATTTTCCATTGACACTACTTCAAATAAAATATATATTTCTAAGCAAATAGAATAAATAACAGTTTATCTGATCTGCTATGCCCCTACAGTATGAGGTCCTAAGGGCACCTGCTGTGGAATTCAAAGCTTCTGCACTTTGAGCTTTTCACCGTTTCTAAACACCATGTCTGGTCAAGGCATAACACATATCAAACAAACATGCACCCCACAATTCATAGGATATACAACATTGCATAGGTTGGCTGATGATCTAAATTACAGTATTCAACCGAAAACAAACCAGGAGATTCAGTACTGTGTTTTCGGTGAAATCTAAAGAAATACAAAATAACTTACTATAACATGGTGAAATACAAGTTCATTGTTTTCTTTTTAATGTAGTAGCTTTTTGCTGCTGAGCTCATGTTTCTCCCTCATACCTCACGATCTATTTCCTGATCGCTGCCTTTAAATTGTCTTGTGCACCTGACAGAAACATCAGAGGCCTGTTTGGGATCTCTGGCAGCTCCGTCTATAAATAACACGTGGAGTAAACAAAGTTGTAAAGCGATAGAAAGCAGAAGATGCCCTTCGAATACATGTATACACACTAAATCAACAGCCAACAGTCGTAAACATAAACAAAAGCTACTGAAGACAATCCACGCGACTCGAGTAACGTTAACACAAACATGCCTCGCGCTACTACACCAAGGATGAAATGTAAGTTACGAAATGCGCGTTTGTAGAGATATGAAATATTTACGCTGACGTCTTATCTTCTCTAGATGGCATAGAGTACTTACCCCAAACGTTGCAAGTAAGATAAACTGAAAATCAGATTTGTCTACCGTTAACAGCAGCGCGTGCACTGGAAAGGTAAGAGCGCAGGTGAGCTCGCGCTCTCCTTAAATGACGTCACTGCAGGAAAGACACTAGCCGCTATAGTTCACGACCATAGGGTGCACGGGGATTGTTGTTTAACTAAATATTTAGATTACAAAGCTAAAAATAAATAAATAAATACATTTTGATGGTTGATACTTCCTACACGAAATAATACATTAGTCTATTTAATATAATAAAACTACTGCTATATAACTGTTAAGTTTTTTTTTTTTTAATACAATCTTTTGCATAGGTTACCAGTAAGCTTCAGCACCTTTCCATTTTTGTTCAAAAATAAAAAATAAAAAAATAATAAAATTAATTTTTTATTCAGTTTTATTTACTACAATAAAAAAGGTCTATAAATACTGCAAGTTCCTAAATACCCTGAAATTGATGGCGTTTGCCCTTTCTGTAGAACTTTGAATTATATATCTACTGCATATTAATTATTGACTAGCCTACATTAACATTGACAGACCTTCATAGATATTTCTAAAATGATGACAACATCATTAATATTCTATATTCAATATTTTTAAATGCAATTTTAAATAAAACTTCCATATTAAATCTGATTTATTTCTTAATTATCATTAATATCAACTAAGAAATGCATCATATTAAAGATAGTATGATGGAAACATGAATGATGCAGCAAGGATGTGTTGAAAACTTTATTGCGCTACATGCAGGAGAAGAGCTTTTTTAACTAAAATGTAAATACTTGGACTACTAAGCTGGACTACAATGTCATTTCTCATCGTCCACAAATTCAACATTTCCTTCACGGTTCATATTTCAGATCCATCAATTAAATGTCATTCGGCTCAAAACTGGCCGGTCTGATCTTCATCTGCACAGATTTGAGGGAGTACCACCAGCCATGCCAGGGGTACCACACTATTCCGTCATCAGTGACGGCGCTGTAGGGGCCTCTGTGGTAGAACCCGTTCAGGTTGGCAGAGTGACATCTAGAGGAATACAGGTGAAACAACACCTGTCATTATTGCTGTAATGTGAAAAACTCTGTCATTGTTAGTTACCGGATCTCATAAATGTGCGTAAAAATATGCCAAATAAAAACAAAAATTTTGCTGTGTTTATGCGATGGGTAGGATTAGGGTTGTGGGGTAGATGCGTATCATATGTAGCCTACGTTAAAACTGTATATTATGCACGCCAAACACGTGCATGTCATATATAAGTCTATTTTCATGTATCAATACCACGAATTTTCGCTTTTATTTTGCGTAGGGTACAACGTGCAGAAAAATTGTATAGGCCTACGCTCTATTAAACATTAATGGAGCAACAGATTTTAAAGTGCTGTGTGGAGCACTGGCTGTTGTCAGACAATAATCTCACTGCATTATTACAATTAATGACAAAAATAATGTTTGGAAATGTAAACTGATATTTCCAACTGACACGGTACTGCAAAAGATAGCAATAACAGAATTAAAACCCTCTTTTGTTGGTGAAAAAACTAGTGGTCTAAGACTTTTGCACAGTACTGTATATCTTAGAAACGTATGAAGTGGTAAGAGGGGCCTTTTACCCTACTTAAAAGGTCACAGTATTGATACAAATACTTCAGCTAAAATAATGTAATTTAAATAATGTCTTTTTAATACTTGTTCAAAACAATCTCTCAGTATAGTTTGTACTATTTTCTTTTATTTTGAAAAATAAAAGTATTGTTTTTTGTTCAATACTGTCATTAAAATATGTTAATATAAAAAAATATATGTTAAAATAGGCCTACAGAAACAAAATCATTTTTAATACAATTCTGAAAGTTTCAAAGGAGATCCAATAATAATTATATATATATATATATATATATATATATATACACACTATATACCCTACTGTATATATATTTACAGAAACAAATTACATTTTATGATATAATATGATTAATATCATGTTTTTAAATATGATGGGTTCATTTCAAACATGGTGATTAATGTGGACATCTGAATCTAACAACGTCATGTCAAAAAATGGAAAAGTCAGACTTCTACTAATTATCATGTAAATAACTGTGTGCCTTTAGCCCCAAATACCGTACTTTTATATATTCTTTTGTTATGTAAAAACAAATGATATTAAACTTGAATTATATTAAACAAACAAAAACTGGAGATCAAAATGACAAAAACTCTCTAATTAATCTAAATTAAAAAAGCATAATATATGCATTAATTTTATAGATTCTCATTTGCTTAAATTTACAACATTTAAAAAAAACAGAAAATATTAGATCAAGCAATCACAAAATCATCTTTGCGTGTCAAGGGTCAGAGAAATACACGTGAATCTTCAAAAAACAGTTGGTTCTGCAACAGTTTAGATGAAAATATTATCAATGGCCCCAGTGCGCCTTGACACACTGTACCCTACTATTTATACGCAGTTTCATAAAACCGGGCTGTTGTTACAGATGCAAACCTGTTAAACCACCAGCCACCCTTGTCCTCCTGAGCACAACTGCGATCGTAGCGGTCATTATCTCTGTCTCTTGTGCTGAACTTCATTCCTTGATGGCTGGCCCACCACTGAACCTCAGGATGATAACTGCCAGAGAGAGCATCCCCTGCATTTCCTGTGTACACTCCAAACTGGAGCTGGTAATGGTTCTGAGAAGACAAATCTTTAATCCATTAATCAAATAAACAGATATTATACCATTCAGGTTAAATTAAATTTATAAATTGTAATATTGTGTAACATTCGTTTTGTTCTTAATATAAACAGAATACAGTTATACACACTGCTGTACTGCTCCATTAGAAACTTCACGCGCCACCTGTTGGCTTATAATGGACAATGTTTATTTATCCACACCCATAATATGAAGAGATTAATAAAAAGACCTGTTCATTATCCACTTTGAATGCTCTGTACACTGCAAAACGGTGGCTGCCCTCAAAGTTTTCCAGATTGATTCTCAAGGTGTAATCATCTGTGCAAAAGAAAGTGTTTTATTAAAATCTGTGCAAAATATAATATATTGTAATATAATTAATGCTGTTAAATGATTAATAGCATCCAAAATAAGTTTTTGTACAATGTGAGTGTACTTTATATATTTATGTCTACTATATAAATACACATGCATACATGTATATATTTAAGAAATATATGTTTTGTTTATATACTAAGTATATAAATAATATACATGTAAATGTTTTCAAAATTTAAACTGTATGTGTATTCAGGTAAATATACACAGTACACACACATTATGTCATTTTGGATGCAATTAATCATGATTAATCGTTTGACATCACTAAAAATAATATTACAATATAATATAATATAGCCTATCCATTCCTCAAACGGCTTATGTAGAGTCTTGTATTATACTATAATATAAAACATTCCCATTTATTATTCAAATATAGGGTTGCAGATAATAAAGATGTTTCTTCTGCACATCAAGGCTGCATTTATTAGATTAAAAATCCAGAAAAAACTGTAATATTGTGAAACATTATTTTAATTTAAAATAACTGATTTCTGTGTGAATTTGGCACCTAAATATGAAGGTGGCTGTGAAAATAAATCTGCATTGTTTATCCTTTTGCTCTTTTTTCATATTCATAATTTTGAGCACTCCAGGGTGATTATGGACATGAAAATATCCAGGCTGGCTTCCTGTTTCACAGAAATATATATAGGAGGGAAAACAAAGCCCATTAATCATCAACACAATGAGAAATGTAAAGCAAAAGATAATTGAGCTTCCCCAAATAGTGAAGTGGCTTTAAGAAAAGAGCGAGAGCAGTGAAGATTTCCATTTCCACCATCAGGGAAATAATTATGAATTTCCAATCAAAATAAAATATTACAAAGCTGTCTGGAAGAGGACGTGTGTCTCTATCATCCTAATACACGGCGAGGAGTAGATATTGAGTGGCTAAAGACTCTTCAAGGATCAGCTGGAGAATTGCAGAAAATAGCTGAGTCTCAACGTCAGAAAACCTTTTTTAAAAAAAATAGTCAAACAGCCTCTACATCAGCACATGTTGTTAATTTTACAATTAGTCACTGAGCACAAAATGAAGATTTTGCCATGACTGTCTCAGTCCTCTGACCTGGACCCTGAGTGAGGTGAACTAAAGAGGAGAACCAGCATGGAGCTGGTAATCTAAAGGGTCTGGAGAGATTCTGGATGAAGGAATGGTCTCTTTTCTCTTATCAGGTGTTCTCCAAACTCTTCAGGCTTTACAGAAGAAAATGGAAAATGACGTAGCAATAATTGGGTGTCATTAATTTTGTCCAACATGTATTGGAGAAAAACATGTACTTCACTATGAGTTTTTCTCCCCATTTTCAATTGTTTTACTTAATTGTTTTACTTTTACAATGATAGGTTAGAACTTTGTACATTTTTTGAATGAAAGATCAAAAGGATAAACAATGTAGGTTTATTTTCACAGCTACCTTTGCTCAGATTTACCAAGGGTGCCAATATTAGACGAGGGCACTGTATATATATATTTATATATGGCCTATTATGACATGTCTATTTTAGTTTATACGCATTTTAAATATAGATTTACTCACCTTGAGACGTCAGATAATGCAGATTATCATTCCCTAACCAGAACTCTCCACTAGTAGACTTCATGTCACCAAATCCTACTTTATAATCATTCCAATCTCTAAAAAATGAACAATCAACATTTATTGATCAGTAGACATCTCTTCTCAGAACAATGAAACATACATTTTTTGCGTACCTGTCAAATGACTGACTGCCATCTGAGCGTCTCTGGAAGACTGTCCATCCACCCCCTTCTCTCATATCGCAGTACACTCTGATCCGGGCTGGACTTAGCAGTGGTTTAATCATGTAAAACCCACTCTGAGTACTGCCGTTTTTGAAGATCTGAGCACAGTCTGTGGCAGATTCATTTTATAATCAGACAAGTATAACATATTAACACAACAAATACATCCTAATAAAGTAATACAGAGCTTTGACCCATGTACTCTGTGCCTTCCATGTCATAAAATGATCCCGTCTTTTGGGAACGCTCATCCATCTGGTTGAGATTCATTAATCGTTGAATAAGTTGCTGTTGCTTTGTTTGGCGAAGCTCCAAACTCTTGAGCTCCGCCCGAAGACGCTGCATCTCATCTTCACATTCTTTAAGAGTCTAAACACACAACGACTACTGTAAACTCAACATACAAATATCCTAAATGTAATTTCGACAATTAATAAGCTAAATTAATACTTACAGAGTCTGACAAATCCAGAGTAGTACAAAGCATCCAAATGATGAGCAAAACTGACATTGCAGATGCACTTATCTGATGCTGTATTGAAAGATAACACGTTTAAACCGAGTGAACTACAATCTCAACAACTTTTACAGATGCCTCTGAGGTCTGTTCTAGTGCCTGACAAAGTTTCCTGTGGTTGGATGGGCACTACTTTGAACTGAGTCACTCTGGATCAAAACAGATGTGCAGATAACTACAAACAGCTCCTGAGACGTCACAACGGAGACTGAAGAGCTTCTACAAATTAATAAAAAATTGACATTGATAGCAATCCATTGTTCAAGTAAAACAAATGAATGGCCTGCAAAGTTTATTTATTTATTTTTTACATAAAAAAAAACAATTCTGTATAATTGACATTGATGCATACATTTCATTCTCTGTAAATCTAAAAAGCATAAATATTTGTTTACAAAAATATAGAGTAAGCCTGTTTAAAGTATGTCTGATAAACAGCAAAAGAATACCTGATTTGCAACACCCATGAAAACAAAAATGGGAAAAACATGTGTGAGGCACACCGATCCTAAAGTGAGTGAGTGAGTGAGATAGATACCGAAAGTTTGATTTAGATTGGAACTCTTTAGCAGGTTTGTGACTTCAGATTGTGACCCTGGACAACAAAACCAGTCATAAGTGTTAATTTTCCGAAATTGAGATTTATATATGATCATTGATGTATGATTTAGATGGATAGGGCAATATTTGACTGAGATACAACTATTTAAAAAATCTGGATTCTGAGGGTACAGAAAATCTAAATGCTGAGAAAATCATCTTTAAAGTTGTTCAAATGAGATATTATCAATGCATATTACTAATCAAAAACTATGCTTTAATATATTTTTAGTAAGAAATTGACTAAATATCTTCATGGAACATGATCTTTACTTACTATCCTACAGATTTTTGGCAAAAAAAGAAAAATCTATAATTTTGATCCAAACAATGTATTTTTGGCTATTGCTACAAATATACCTCAGCGACTTAAGACTGGTTTTGTGGTCCAGGGTCACATATATAAATGTACACCCTTAGAACAAAGATAAAATCCTATAATAAACAAAAGTTCATATTACAGCTGCCATAAATGGAAATTTAAAAAAAATGTCCATAGACTAAGATTTTGGCTAAGCCCCCAAAGTTTACAATAAGACATTGTAACTGGACTGCACCAGTTCAATAATTGTAGCTGCAAAATTACACACAAAGTCAGTTTAGACATTAATGAAAACTTTTATTATAGTTATTCAGAGTTTTATATATTAAATTCGTTACACAGTCCCAGAAAGAGACACTGTCAGTATAAATAACAAAAATACATTTACAGTAAATACTATTACTAAGAATTTCAGAAAAATAGATAATCAAAATATTCAAGAACAAAAACAAAAAGAAAACAAACAAAAACATTTCTATTTGAAAAGGCATGGTTATTCAGAGTTTGTTACAAATAAGAAACAGTTATACTTTTGCACAACCGCACAAATGTCGCAGTGGTATAGCAGTTACAACAGACGTGTCCATGAGAAGAGACATGAGAAGCTCAGAGGTAGAATTGCAACCATAACGTTTTTTTACATCCTCCTTTTCTTATACGCCATCCTGTGTATAAGAACAGTTTTTCATATGCCTTAGTGAATTGGGATTTGATGGCAGATCACCATGGTGTACAAGGATTTGGACAGTCTCTGATATAAGACTCCAGAGATCCAGTGGACACTTCCATCAGTGACGTGTAGGTTGTCAACTGTAAAGACGGGACAGAACCTTTTTCTTCATTATCACTTCATATGACATTCATAGACCAGATGCAGGAAGATAGTAAATAGTTTTTTTTGTTTGAAAGAATAAACAATAATTAAAAATTTAAGAAATTTAAGTGTGATACGCAAACATAAGGCTATGAATGTTAATTCAACTGAAAGGAAGACTTGCCTTATTAAGCACTGGTTTTGTTGACAGTACATCATATATTGATGCCAGAGAAATATTCTGTGGAATTTAGAGTTTGTTATCTTCTATAAGACATGTTTTTGTGAACAATTACTGAATATGCTTATTTTAAAAGCACTTAAAATGATTCTCTAAATGACTACTGCATAACGGTTTTACTTCTAACAAAAAGAAGTAAAAGAAGCCACATACCGCTTGTGTGGTTTGATTCATGCACTTCATTGCTGGTGTTCTGCGGTCATCAAGTATCATAGGCTTTTCCCAGTGATCATAGTTTGTTTCCAGGACGTACCATCTCCCAAGCTTCAAATCAAGCCTTTAACATCATTAACAACAAATTATAGGGCAGTTTAAAACAGAAGTAGGGCAGTTTCAGACAGAATGTTGGCACTTCTGTGTGATACGATTTACTCACTCCCATATGTCTAGTGTGTTTATTCTCGTCCTGGTTATCACACAACCCTGACCTGTTTGGTTACCACCCAAGATGAAGTAAGCTGGTGCAAGCAGTTTCATCAGAGAGAGCTGGTTTTTAGCATCCTCATAACTGCAAGTAAATAAGGCCGATTAGTACTCATGCTCTCGTCACAGGAACATATTTATAATTATATATTGTTAAAATATTCTTATTTTTATCTACCCATGGTGTACTTTTCAGAGTGTGTAGGTTAGCTGATGGAGGCTATTTTTGAATTATTACAAATGCGTGTGAGACTGTGAGTGAGAATTATGTGGTCATGACAGAGAAATAAGGAAGTCGTGCTTTCATCTTATGCTAGTGTGGTGTTGTTTTTACCTGGTAGCATTTTCCAGAACTTTCCGAGTGAGAAAACCCATCCACATTCCATCTCTCTTGCCAAAAATCCATTCCAAAATCCCTGTGAGATTTTAAGATGTTATCTAACCAGTCAACCATCAAAAACATCTAGTTGCACCCATGATTTGTCGCTAATGTTTAGAAGAAACAAATATGCAGTGTTGTGTAGGGTTTGTTCTTTACAACCTTTAAACCTTAAAATAACGGTTTACATACTTACAAAAAAATCTTACCTACATAACCCCCATCAAGGTTGAAACGCTCATTCATTGTTAGACTGAATTCACCCTGAACAAGGAAACAATGACTTATTTTACATTTACACCAATAAGAAGCATCTTTTTTTTCATCTTTATTAACTTACAGGTCTAATTCCAGTAAGCATGCCAACATATCCGGCAAAGTTGGTTGATTTAAAGATGGTTTTGTTGCCTCTTTGGAAATGGACATTCACCACAAGAGGCTTAAGCTTCTCTGTTAAAGTCCATGTTTTATTCTGTCGATCCCACCTTTAGCAAAAACACGTTATTCATATGACATGATATAAAAGGAGTACATATGCTGCAGACAAATTCTGTGTTTTTCTAAATATTTGCAAAAAAAAAAAACAAAAAAAAAACAATGAATAAATAAATAAAAACAAAAATAAATAAATAAATCCTACCCCATAAAAAGTCCAAAGTCCAAATTTCGGGCATGGTAAATATTTCCTAGAAAAAGGAAAATATATGCAATAAAACACCTAGAATGTTTATTCAAATTAAATGTGATTTAAAACATCATGCAAACTGATTTAGATATATTCTCACCATTAAAGTCTTCTGCAACAATTGATGTGCAAACAGTGAAAATCTCATAAAAGATATTAAACAGTGTAATTTCACCTAGAGGGACACATAAAGTACATTTACAAATAAATTTACAAATTTAAAATTACAGTATAAAAATTACAGATGCAATATCTTTTTAAAGAAATGGGGAGAATTACGGAGTTTATTTTGAGCTTTAATTTTATTATATTGCTTGCATTTACTATAATTAATATTAAAAATATTGTTTTTGACATTTTATTATGTTATTAGTAACAAATAAAGCATAAACAATCAATTAAATAGAAAAATCTCACCTAGAGGGATGCCAGAAACAGTTGCTATTCCCTTAATTTCATCACTGAAAGGTTGTGGAAGTGTATCCACAAGCAAAGGCTATAAAACAGTGAGAACATAAATCATAGCAAAAACAAAAGACATCAAAATATGTACTTTTAAAATATTCAAAATGCATTTTGAAGAGGTCTAAATTCATCCATACATTTAATTGCTTACCAGCTCCTTGTCTACTAAATCAACAAGTTTTCCATCAAAAAAGCCCTTGGCCAGGTCTTTTATTGTTTGCACCATTGTGATCAACTGTAAATGCAACATGATTATTGTAAAAGCATCCTTAAGCATTATTGAAGCATCCTTAAGACACAACAGCAGAAAATCAACATTCAAAACACTAATATTAACACATGGAATCATAAATATATGACATAGCCCTAACAGGTAATGCATTAAGGAGACAGTTACCTCTGTGTTTTTATCTTTGATCACTTGCGTCCATCTCTCACCAGGAGGTAAATCGAGATTAACAGTGTACCAGGTAACATTACCTCTAAACCTAGATAAAAAGAGAACATGCTATTAAAATCAATATATGAGCTGCATAGAGCACGTGAAATGTTAAGACATCACATTGGATATTTGAAGTGAGTAACAGCAGTACGTTGGTCCTTTCGGTGGATACAGTCCACTTCTGCAATCCTCCAGCTGCAAATACAGACAGTGATGAGTGACACCAGCACAAAGTGAAACAGCTCTTAAAACGACCTAACAAACTTTATAACTCTGGCGCCGAAAACGCATTTATTCTTACCCCTCGAACAATCCGCGACAAAAGAAACAAAGTTGCAACAATAATCTCTTGAACTGATATCGGCTTCATTGTCTTTCCGCGAAGTTTTCCGAACGTTCAGTCATACTCTGCGGAAGGCGAGGCGGTGCGCGAAATAAGCTCTCGGCGGAATGTACCACAATGCAAGGGGTGCTCAGACACAGTATATGCATGCATTATTTGGAAGGAAATACTTTTTTAAGATTACTTTTTCTTATTTCGTCTTCTAAGTAATCTTAGTAATACAGTTACACAGATTAATAGGATTTGTTAGGTTGTGGTTGTTTATGAGTAGACCCACAGCACGATCTCTCCCCCCGTGAGTCTGCTGCTTGAGCTTCTCTTAATACGTAAACAAGGAAGTTGGAGTTCGTTTGTTCAGTGTTTTGATTTGTTCGCGGTGAATCAACCGCGACAGATCACGAGTGAGCTTTCACGACACCGGCGTTCTAGACACCACAAGAATGGAATGGATCACGAGTTTTCTGCTGTTTAAGCGTCTCAGAAATACATTTCCGCCATATAAAAACATGGGGGGGAAATCACTGGTAAATTATAATGATCAATTATAATTATAATAATTAAAACGTAAGAATTATGACTTGAAAGTCTAAATCATGATTTTCAATATTATATATGATTTTCTGATTTTGTTTTATGTCATTTTCGACTTTTCTATTCTGATTGTCAGGCCCATGACTGCTAATTTCTTTTAATCGATCATTTCGATTTATCTATCTAATCTTTTCTGATAATAAAAGATAAAAATAACTAGGCTCTCTAAAGTAATTTGGATAACTCAGTTCAGATTAAATGTTTCAGTATATCCAGCAGGAGGCAGTATAATCCTGCTTTGATCACAAAAACATTGTTCATGGAACATCATGACAATATTCTTCAAGCAGTCAAAGTAATTTACTAACTGTAGCAATTTATAAACTTACTTCACAAGCAATATGAGGATTTAATCAGTTTAAGTGCAACTGAATGACTTGCTGTTTATCTTCAAAGGCAATTTTTACTTAACCATAAACTAGCCTTTAATGATTTTATATATATATAATTCAGCTGGATGATAAAATTAACCTCTAGAAACAACTCTCAAGTCTTTATTAAACCACACTATCACCACATAAAAACTTTTCCATACCTTTTTAATTAATTTGCTCTGATCCATCTCTTCTCCCATCTCAGGCAATGATGAGGTGCTTACTACTGGCTGCCTTCAACACAATACTGCTTTCTGTGCATTTCTCATGCCATGAAAAAGTGTTTTCTCAAAGTGACAGGCCAGCTTGTTCAACAAAACTCATCCAATCTCACCAAACTGACCACCAGCCTCAGTTTCCATTACAGAGAGAGCATTGCTAATCCACCAAAAGTGGGTCCAAAACAAAAAACCACACACAATCTCAACTTTAGCTAAAGCAGATTGGTTAACAGGCTTCAGAGCACGCTGGCAGAGGACAGGGAATATAAACTATACAGAGACGACATTGTGCTTTTTGTGCCACGGAAGAACAAATTGCTTACCTAAAGGTGTAAAATTAACATACAGTACAGGCCAAAAGTTTGGACACACCTTCTCACTCAATGTGTTTTCTTTATTTTCATGACCATATACATTGGTAGATTCTCACTGAAGGCATCAAAACTATGAATGAACACATGTGGAGTTATGTACTTAACAAAAAAAGGTGAAATAACTGAAAACATCATTTATATTCTAGTTTCTATTACTGCTTTGCAGACTCTTAAGAACTAAAGAAAAAGTCGCAAAAACCATCAAGCGCTGCAACGAAACTAGCACACATGAGGACCGAGGAAAGGAAGACCAAGAGTAACCTCTGCTTCTAAAGTCACCAGCCTCAGAAATCGCGAGTTAACAGCAACTCAGATCAGAGACCAGATAAATGCCACACAGAGTTCTAGAAGCAGACCCATCTCTAGAACAACTGTTAAGAGAAGACTGAGCGAATCAGGCCTTCGTGTTAAATAGCTGCCAGGAAACCACTGCTAAGGAGAGGCATCAAGCAGAAGAGATTTGTTTGGGCCAAGAAACACAAGGAATGGGCATTAGACCAGTGGAAATTTGTGCTTTGGTCTGATGAGTCCAAATTTGAGATCTTTGGTTCCAACTGCTGTGTCTTTGTGAGACGCCGAAAAGGTGAACGGATGGATTCCACATGCCTGGTTCCCACTGTGAAGCCTGGAGGAAGAGGTGTGATGGTGTGGGGGTGTTTTGCTGGTGACACTGTTGGGGATTTATTCAAAATTGAAGGCACACTGAACCAACATGGCTACCACAGCATCCTGCAGCGACATGCCATCCCATCCAGTTTGCGTTTAGTTGGACGATCATTTATTTTTCAACAGGACAATGACCGCAAACACTGGGAACTCCTTCAAGACTGTTGGATTTCAGGTGACTACCTCTAGAAGCTCATCTAGAAAATGCCAAGAGTGTGCAAAGCAGTAATAACAGCAAAGGGTGGCTATTTTGAAGAAACTAGAATATAAAAGATGTTTTCAGTTATTTCACCTTTTTTTGTTAAGTACATAACTCACATGTGTTCATTCATAGTTTTGATGCCTTCAGTGAGAATCTACCAATGTAAGTGGTCATGAAAATAAAGAAAACACATCAAATGAGAAGGTGTGTCCAAACTTTTGGCCTGTACTGTATATTAAAAGATGGAGCATTAATAAAAATAAAAGTAGGCTATTCTCGCCTGACGAAATGAGGATAAATCGAATGATCACTTCTCATACCAAAATATTTCATACCAGGCAACATATAGTTCATAGTGCAGAATAAAGCACTGTACATACTGGATACCTCTAATTGATATATATAATTTAGAACCACTAGCATTCTGTTCATCTATAAAAATGCAAAATGTCAGCAGCCGTCATAAAAATCCAAGAATTTCTGTAATTGGTTATAAACATCCAGGTTCCTGTGGAAACAGCTTTAAAATACAATCACAGCCCCCTGCAGAGCGGTGAATGAAGCACAGAGTGGAGTTTGAGTTATGAGCCTTTCACAAACAGGAGATAAAAGCAGACTGGCTGCTCAGCCAGCTGAGAATCCTCAATTAATTAAACACTTCCCAGTGATTATGCCCCCTGATAGAACTTATCTCCCGAGTCAGGGCTGCACCCACCTAATGGGCTGTTACATCAAAACACAAACACAATGTGATGCATTTCACTTCGTATGCGCTGGGTTTATATACTGTAAAACGCACATTAATGAAAGACTTTGACTGGAGATTTCAGTTTGAGCTGATGTCTCTGCCTCTGAGAAAGGCAACAAGCTAAAATGAAGATGAGTGGTAAAAGAAACTGTGGATTCTAACCTTTTGATACATATTTGATTTATCACATTTGGTAAATTTATGCACTGCTGTTCAAACCTTTGAGGCCAGCAATATATTTCTGAAAGAATATATTACCTTTATTCAGCAAGAATGGTTTAAAATGATCAAATGTATTTTAAATAATGTTCTCTTTAAATGTTAATAATAAGATGTAATGTTAATGTAAATAATAAAAAAAAAACAGACCTATATGCCTATTTACCTATTTACTGACCTATTTACTATATAAGAAATAGACTTCCCTGAGATTTATTCACTGGAGTGAAAGGTGTGAAAACTCACCTCAGTCTTTGTATTTCCACTGGGTAAAATATTGTAGATTAAATGCAAAGTGATATTTAAATGCAATATACACACAATGTCATCACCAGTGCCACAAACAGCATAAGTGTTCACCACAAAAAAATCTAAGCTGTTGCCTACAGAACATCAATAATGCACTTTTTGTTTTTCGGTTTATGGAGTCCTTTACACACTTGAGATTTTAACTGAGGTGTCTCTGGATTTCGTTTCCTCTGGATAATATTGATGATCCCAAAGTCTCCGTATTGGCACTATCACTTTGAATTAGTACCAGCATATAAAGTACAAATTATTAGTTATTATGTCATGCCTTCAGAAGGTTTGTCACTCTCTTACAGATACAGCGTGTTTAAGAAAGAGAAGCTGCCCACGCTGTGTTTCATTAGCTCTGTATATTTGACCATTAAAATCACCTTGTCACTTAGCATTTACGGAAGGTGACCCTGTGCATGCACTGAAATACACCGTATGACTTCTGAAGGTAAAACTAGCAAAAAGAGCACAAAAACATCCATCACGCTCTGATTTCAAAGGACGTTGCTTTACCTACACAATGCAGGCTGCATGTTAAGTGAATACAGTACATCATATCTGACTACACAGTGAACAGAGGCATAGAGTATCTTAACTGTGTCTGTATGCTGTGGTTAAACATACATAAGCTTATTGGATGCAACTTAAACTAGAATATATTATTTCATGCATTCTGCTTCCTGAAACCCATATGTCCAGAAGTAACATAGCTGATGATTTCTGTACAGTTGAAGTGTTTGTAGTTGTAATCCTGTTCACTGTCAAAGCTGAAAATGATTCAAGCATCTGTCGCAGGGCAATAAATCATACGCAAACGGAAGCATGAAAGCTAATGGCTTTGTAGCATTGGAGAATTTTCATTTGACTCAAAAGTCTCCTGGGCCTCAAATGTTTTTCTGACATTATGAAATGTTCCCAAGTTGCAAATTGAAAACTTTCCAGTTGAATTCTTAGTGCTGACATTCAAAATGAAACTGCATATTTTTCAGAAGTTCCACATGATTACACATAATCACAAGGTTTCTTATGCCTATATAATAAGAATTAAATGCTTTGTGCAAAATGTTTTGACCACGTAACCAGGTACACAAAATGTAAAACCTGTTTCTGTTTCAGAGTAAAATGGAAAATTTAAAAAAAAAATACAAATAAAAATATCAAACTGTGAGAGATGCATAGTCAAAATAATATAAAATAACAATTTCAACTTGCAAGGTGGTAAAAAAATGTAAACATTATACAATGAAACTGTATTAAAGTTCTTATTCCCTACAAATGTAGACTGAATGCAAATCTTCTTCAATGCGAATCTAGGGCTTGGGAACTCTAAGCAGATCAGAAGGACAACCACCTGGACTTGTTGGATGTAAATCCAATTAAAGTAAAAAGCTTTAGCAAGCTAAGAAGTTGTTACGAGGCTTAGGCCAGCTCCAGACAGGAATTATGCAGTTTATTGGAACCATGTCATGTCACGGTAAAGAGTTAACTAGGCAGTGCCAAAGGGACTAGTTATCTGGCTAGTTGCTGAGGTGGTAATCCAACTCTGTAAGCATCATATCAAATATCAGGTTGATGCACCATTTTTGCCTCCACAGTGTCTCTGAGGGAAAGGGAGAAGTGAGGTGAAATGTGACACTTCTGGTATCTGTTTGGCACGGTTAACAGAAAAAGAACAGGGATTTAGTGTGATGCATAAAGCATAGGCACCTAGTAACACCACTTGAGCTGCCAGGGAAGTGTTATTAAACTACTGTATAAAATAGCTTTTCTCTCAGGAGTAGCAAGATTAAACCTTTAAGTTCATATTGTAGCAGCTCACTTGCTCAAGTTGGTGCCTCCCAAATCAACTTTTGTCACAACATGGAGATGATAGTAATTATATAAGAGATGTAGTAATATATGCTAGGAGCCAAATTTTTGGACATATTATTATTAGAAAATAAGAAATAATAAATTATTGAGAAGATTTAATTGACATGATGTAAGTTTTGTTCTTTTTTTCAACATTTCTAGTACTAAAATCACACAAAATGAATTTTTATGCAATTTTATTATTTAAAAAAATAAAAAAAATACAGTTCCAGGAATTTAATGAAGAATGAGTTTGACGTTTCCTTCTAAACTTTATATTCTTCAGCTCAGCTTAGTTATTGCCATAATTTAAATTATGCACTGCCAACAATATTCTTTCCTTATTAAACAGCACATATTTAGGTATTACAAAAAAAAAAAAAAAAAATTCAGAAGCTGCTCCATCAGTTTAAGTAATCTTGCAAAAAGACTGAAAATAAAGTATGTTGTCTAGATCTTCCAGTGATGGTGTCATGAATATCAACAGGAAGATGAGGCGCTCGGGTTCACGTGCAAACAGTTTATTAAAGACTCAGGGTCAGACAGACAAGATCGAGCACCGGCAGACAGTGACAACGTAGGCAGAGATAAAACCATAAACGTATTCCAAGCAAGGGTCGAATTACCAGCAAACAGAGTCCAAGGGAAGCAGCGAAGCGAAGGTCCGTGAGGTAGCAGAGGTCGGCAACGGGAAATCCAGATAACAAAACAAAACATGAATGAAATACAAAAACCAGGTAGACAGTGTAATGAACTGTGACGACACACAAAAACATCCGGGTTATATACACATAGAACTAGGTCAGTGGGTGGAGCCAACAATGAAACACCATGACAACTGATAAGCGGGGCGGAGAAATGAGTTCATGGCAATGAGTGCATGAAAACAAACACAAAACATAGAGAGTTCGCTGGGCGCTGGAGTGCCATAAGCAGTCTCTAGCTGGCAACTCCAGCTGGGCGTGACATAGTCCCCCCCTTAAGGAGCGGCTTCCAGACGCCCACCTGGGCCTACCATGCAGCGATGATGCTCTCCTGAGCCAACTAGACAGTTTGTACGCCCTCCAGGGCGAGGCAGACGGCGGGGATGAACACCTTGGTAGACCAGATGATGGGAACGCCCAGCGGGGCGGGGCAGACGACTGCAGTGCCCTCCGGGGCAACACAGACGACCTCCTGGTCCAAGACCTCCTGGTACAAACAGTCTGTGACACCACTCTTCAAGGCGGAGCGGGCGGCAGAGAGGCCCACCCGGGTTGAACAGTCCACGACAATGCCTTCCTGGACCGAACCGGCAACGACCATGCCCACCTGGGCTAAACCGGCAACTATAATGCACTCCTGGGCTGAACAGTCACCAGTATCGCCCTCCGGGACTGAACCGACTGAGATAGCGCCCTCCATGAACGTCCGAACAACGATTCAGAGACCTTCATGGGTTAAGCAGCCACCAGTGGGGCCTCTGGAGGCTCGACGGCCAGAACCGACATCTCCAGAGGTAGTGCAGCCTCTGGCGGACCCAGTCTCTGAGTGACACACAGGCTCCGGAGGTTCTGACCATGGGGCCTTACAGTCTTCCTGGGGCTCGGGTGAAACGTTAGCCTCATTAGGCTCCGGCGAATCAAGTGACTGTGTACCTGGATCACAGACCGAGTCTGGCGGATCCGGCCACACTGGATCCAAATCGCAGACCACCGACAGCTCTACTGGCTGTGAAACAGGACAGACTGGACATGACACAGCCCCTCGCGCCGTGCTATGGGACTGAGACCCATTACAGATTGGCTAGACGCCGTGAGGGCCTTCGGCAGCTCGCCACGCTGCGTAACCGGCACTGAAAGGGTTAAACAAAATGATCCCGTGATGCGGGATTAAAATGTGCCTCTTGTGGTTCTGAGACCGCAGGGGAAGAATTCAGCTCTCCTGGCTGCATAACTGGCACTGACAGGGTTCAACACGACCCCACTCACAGTGATGCAGGATTAATATCCGTTCACGACAGAAAAATAAACGTATTCCAAGCAAGGGTCGAATTACCAGCAAACAGAGTCCGAGGGAAGCAGCGAAGTGAAGGTCCATGGGAAAGCAGAGGTCGGCAACAGGAAATCCAGATAACAAGACAATAGAAAACAAAACACGAATGAAATACAAGAACTAGGTAGACAGTCTAATGAATCGTGACGACACGCAAAAACATCCGGGTTATATACACATAGAAATAGGTCAGTGGGTGGAGCCAACAATGAAACACCATGACAACTGACAAGCGGGGCGGAGACTTGAGTTTGTGGCAATGAGTGCATGAAGGATTGCGTGACAGATGGATTGCTCCTTTCTTTCTGCACTATTCTGGCTTCTTTAAGTTTTATTATTAGGATAAATACATAAACATGCACAGTTGGGGCTTATTTATCATAAATTAAATACTGTAAAAAAAAAAAACATGAATAATTGGATGGAATGTGGCTGATAACAAATTCATTTTAAAGGAAGGAATTTAACCAAAATGCACTATAGAGTCCAGGAACAATAACAAAGTAATCAAGCTCAATTTTTACTTCAAATCCCATGAAAGCAGTGAAAAGCCAGAAATATATTAGAAATGACACTCTTGAGTCAGAATCAGACTTTTTAGATCGTTTTCTTTTATCTAAATAAAGAAAGGCAGAAACAAAAAAATCAACAAAAGTAAACCTAAGACCAAAAAAAGGATGGAAATTAAAAAAAACAAAGCCTCCTGAGTGTGAAAAACAGTTCATTTTCAGAAGTGAATCTCAACTTGCCATGTAGTGATTGCTTAGTTCAATGAGTGATGCACTTATAACAAACTCATTAACTGCAACAGAGACCTGCACAATCGGATATTAGGAACATATTGCATCACGGATATCACAGTCATGAAGAGCCTAATTACCGACATGATTTCAGGTAAATTAAGCTACTCATTTTCTATTAGGATCTGTCAGAAAACACGACACTAATAGCACATCAAGTTTGTTATTAACCTTATCTGTGTCCTTGGTCCTGACTGCTGGCCGTGTGCACAGAAACGATGATTAAACAGCAGCCTCTTCAACTCAAGATAAGCCAAAACATAATCAACCTGAATGCTTCAATACTAATATTATTTTTTATTCATCTTTAACTATTTTGAAACATTACACGGGTATTAGTTAGTCAGTGGCTTAATGACTACGTAGGTCGTTTCTGTGGCTGGCGCAGAAATAGAAAGGAGAATATTGTATCAGTTTGGTTCTTTGTCATTGTCCTCCAGTGACAAAAGATGTATGGACAGAGACTTAATGAAAGTGTCTATCAGTGCAGGGTGGAAAGCGCACCTCAGGAAGCTCCTCCAGTTGTTCTGATACGGAGGCTTTCATCCGTCATTGTCTGGAGGTTCCACAGACAGGTACTAAAGTTAGCGGAGGTATTTAGGTTTATTGTATTTCAAGGGGTAATAACTCCTGAAAGGTTCCACAGGAGAACCTCTGTATGGAAGGGAGAGGAAATAAAAGCAATATGTCCTTTTGACAGAAGGGCTTTTTGGCGGAAACACGCAAGATTCTGGGTGCTAATGAATAATGGCCTTCCTAATTAGCAGACAGTTCTAGATGACAAAAGACATCACGAAAAAATGGATTACTTAGTTTCAGATTACAGTGAAATAACAGAACAGCTGGTGTGGCCATTAATAGCTTAGCTGTTATGAATTGGAAAATAGGCACTGTAGTAATAATGATAATAGCTACACCGAGGAAAGAAAGACATTGTATTTAATGTGTGCCATTGTTATCATTTAATACCGCACAATGAAGTGTGAAATCGTGTAAAAAAAGAGGAGGGGGTTCATGAAATTATTTTGAGTTATAAACGCATTATGAGGCATCCATGCATGTAATTGTTTTTGGCTTTATACTACATTATGTGACTACAGATTATGTCAGCGCACCGATATAACCCTGAAACTTCATTAATTCAGACACATGAACACAGAGGTGAAGTGCCCCTAGGTAAAGGAGGAGTGTGCAGAACATCCAAATGTAAACCGATCCTCTCGTGTGTTCTTAAAAGTGTAATTTTCGAACTTCAAATTAGGTAAGATGTGGCCAGCATACTAAGCCCTATGTAGACAGGACTAGTTTTCCAGAAGAGGTTAAAGAAATCCCTGTTTAACACACATACTTTGCAGATTCAAATGGTTCCTCTATGGAAGCCTGTTTCTGCTTTATGGAATAAGGAATAATAACTAATTTAAAGGTTGGATGTTTTCATGGAATTCTGAGATGTTAATTATTTTTTGTCTTTTTTTTTTTACAGTTTACATCTCACACAGTTGTTTTTCCCCTCACAATTTTGAGCTTCTCACACACTTTGTGTAGTTTATATCTACTAATTTGAACTTTCTGTTGTCTAATCGCAAGAAAAAACAAACAGAACTGTGAAACATAGCTGCGAGAAACAAATCTTGAAAAAATCTAAATTGTGAGATTAAAAGACTAATGCTGTCAAACGATTTATCGCATACGAAAAAAAAGTTTACATATGTGTGTACTGTACATATTTATTATGTATATTTAAATACAAACACATGCATGTATATATTTAAGAAAAAATGTGTTTTGTTTATATTAAATATATTTATGTATAAAATATAAGAATATGAGTATATAAATGTACTTACATACATATATATATATATATATATATATATATATATGTGTGTGTGTGTGTGTGTGTGTGTGTGTGTGTTTTATCCAAAATAAAAGTTTTTGTTTACATAATACATGCATGTGTACTGAACAAAAA
>JAUMHP010000065.1:14354730-14380965 GCA_032361065.1 Enteromius trimaculatus
AAGCACCATTTACCAGAAAAAGCAGACCAAAACAGATCTATACAAATATATTAGTGGATTTTGATGTGAGAGAAAACAGGAAATAGACTTTTTTTTTTTTATTATGCAAGATATTAATTGATGGACTGAAGTTTAATGGATTATTTGTGGATTATTGTTGTTTTTATGAGCTGTTTGAACTCTCGTTGTGACGGCACCCATTCACTCCAGAGGATCCATTGGTGAGCAGTTGATGCAATGCTAGGTTTCTCCAAGTCTTTTCTGATGAAGAGCAAACTTATCTATATCTTGGATGACCTGATGGTTGAGAAAATATTTGACATTTTTTTTATCTTTATTTTTGGGTAAACTATTCCTTTAAGTGGCTTTAAATTGCTACCAAGTTGACATTACTTAAAGTTTGCCTTGATTAGTTAGATTCAGTTACTATAAAAATAATAATAATACTGACATTTTAAAAGATTTCTATTTAAATTGTCCACCATGTTTTCAATGAGAAGTATACTTGTCATAGGAGCAAAAGTACTTGTTGTCTTGAAATAATAACAGCACACGAACACTCACCGCATGAACACTAATGAGGTTAAAGACACTCATAAAATACCTTCAAGAGCCTCTCACAGACTGATAATTAGGAACAAACTCTCCTGATGCCAGTAAAAGTGACAAAAATCAACATCAGTGCATATAAAATCATACACACCCATGAATTATTCATGCCCAGTGCATGGGACTAAATCTCATAATCAGAAAACCAATGAACCAAAATTTACTTAAAGATATNNNNAATCCAGTAAACCTTTTTTGAAGTGCTTACACAATCTAACCTTAATTTGTACAGTGTATTTTCTGCACAATATAGCACTGCAGAGTCCACTTTCTTAATATGCTGTCCAAGTGCATTGATTCATCTACAATTCAATAAGATGAGTGATTTGTAGCGAGTGATTAGTAAGGACTGTGTGCACTAGAACATCGCTCAGTTGGCATGACAGCTGTGAGTGAAGAGCTGGCAGTCGAGGGGAATGTCTTGTGATGTGATTACTTAACAGATCCCCACCGTTGCTTGTTAAATTGCGCATGACTAATACACTTGTTCAAGGACAAATTTGTGTTGACTTGTCTGATGGAGTACATGCTTCAGTCCGATGGTTGATGGTTACCTATTTCCAAGTTTATCTGATTAGCGAGTTTATAAGAACGAAATAATATAGTGGGGAGTTGGTCCAGACACTTCGAAACTTAAATTAACTTCATCGTTTTGACTCACTGGGTCTGTTTGTCCTTTTATGTGCACAGATTTAATTTATAATGCCAGCTGTACATTGTCACTTCAATCTGCTACACATTATTATAGAGCTTATTAATCTATACTTAAAACCTGCCTTCACTTTAAATCATTTTGATTAATTACCTAAACACAAACACATATTTTGTAATTAAGCTTGCAAAGCTAATTTTTTTTTTAATACAATGATGTCCTTGTATTTGGAAGTAACAACTCATAAATCACACTATGTGTGAGGTTGATGACTCATCAGAGTCATGTTAACAATCTAAATTAATTTTCTGGCCATCATGCAAATAACAGCTCACTGTTTATGTATTCATTGCTTTATTTTGTTACACTACTTGAACCAATTAGAGAAGTAGTAGTTCTTGAATGCAAAATGAAATAACCTGTGTCTATATGTGTCAAAATAAAAGTTTTTTTTTTTTTTCAATGAGCTCTGAAGTAAAAACACTCAATATGATTGAGTTAAATGTTGACTCAACCAATAAGGGTGACACTTTAGAATAGGTATCACTTGTAAATGTTTCTTTTGCTGCTTATTAATAGTGCGGTAGTTGTTAAATTTAGGTAGGATTAGGGATGTAGAATAAGGTCATGTAGAACAAGGCATATGTGTTTAATTAACACTAATAAATGGCTAATATTCTGGTATGCTAATAAGCAACTAATACGTAACCGTAAAATAAAGTGTTAACAGTTAAAAAAAAAGTTTTCAAGTTTGATGAATAAATGGATAAAGACATATATATATATATATATATATATATATATATGTATATATATAGTCTTTCTAATTCAAATGTGACCCTGGACCACAAAACTAGTCATACGTAGTACGATATTTGTACCAGTAGCCAACAATACTGTACATTGTATGGGTCAAAATTATTTATTTTATGTCAAAAATAAATAATAAATAAAAAATAAATGTTCCATGGATATATTTTCTAAGTTTCCCACCGTAAATATTTAACAATATATATTTTTGATTACTAATATGTATTAGTGTGGATTAAAACTTCATTTGGACAAGTTTAAAAGCAATTTTCTCAATATTTTGCACCCTCAGATTCCAGATATTCAAATAGTTGCCAAATATCTCAATTTCAGAAAATTGACACTTATGACTGGTTTTGTGGTTCAGCGTCACAAATTCCAATCTAACTTGTGGCCAATTTCATTTATATTGACAACTGAATTGAAAGGAAGCCAGCTCCTTAATTTTGGATTTCGCCCCACTCTGGACAAAATCCCAGAAATACCATTCCAGGTACATTTGTGGTGAACACATTACACTGACTGACATTCTGTAAACAGGCAAGAGGTTTAGAGTCTTTCTACTAGCAAATCATTCAGAAAGATACCTAAGGCCATACAAAATTCCCCATTCCTGGGTGGCTAGAAGAGAGACACCTTCTTTACCTAAGAGGCAGCAGCAATGGCAGCTGCAGTCAGCAAGATTAAATGATAGATTGACCACAAATCAATGGCAAACTGGTTCTTTTTAGACCCCCAGATAAATCTTTTCTAATCTGTGCTGTGCAGGTGTGCCACACACAGGCACCGAGTCCAACCAACCTCCCAAGAGTTCACAATAAATTAAATACTAGAAAGCCCAACAGCTATACTCGATGGCGGCTTGTATTATAGCTCAGAATTAAAACCGTCTGGTCCATATCTCCACACACTGGGTGGGGGCTGTAGTTTGAAAGTTTCTGAAAAGTGTCAGTGTATGATGCTTTTACTAGCGATATGAAAATCCCACTAATTAATCCCTGAGTGTGACTAATCTGAGGATGATTCATGCTGTCTGCATCAATGTCAACTGGATTTAAACCTATAAAAACATAAATGGATTCTATCCTTGCTAAAGTGTTTTTTCTTTTTTAAACTGAGCTATGAACCAGTTTTTTTGTCCATTAAAGATAAGTGTATCCTATTGAATGGTTTTTTCCTTTTCTATTGAATTGTCTGAGACATGATTCAGTCCATGATGGAGTCCTTTCATAACAACTATTTTTATATGTATGCTGCTATTATATGCAATTGTATTGATTGTGTATCTAAACTTATCAGGATTAAAATCTTAAAATATCTCACTAATTTATGGTTTTCTGAAATTGTACACTATTTTACTGAATATTCCACTGAAATTGAGCTATTTTACCAAACCCTTTAAAAAACATATATTTATTAAAACCCACAAGCATAGAAAACCGCTGAAATCATCCATCGTCAGCCACATTTAACACATTTTTTCCACCTCTGGTGAAAAACAACTCAGTCTATTTATAAACACATAAATCACACAGCTCTGAAACAGTTCAGAATTTTGAAGGATGTTCATGGCAAGTCAAAATTCTCCACCATCAATTGTTACAATTACAATAACTGATAAAGTTACAGTTGTTACAGTTACAATTAAAATGTTATTGTTTAAAGGAATAATTCACTTAAAATAAAAACATACTCATTAGCACAGATTTAGAGGATTGTAACATCACTTGCTACCCATGATTCCTGAGAAGAGAATTTGTGCCAATTTTGGCTACTTTTTTCTATCTTTCTATGCTTTCTCCAGTGGGAAAAAATCCTCTGGCATGAATCAAGAGAAATATATGCACAGATTAACAAGAAAAACAATCCAAGACCATTCTAAACAAGTACGTTGGTGTAGATAACTTTTGATGTTTGGCTGTATCAGCTGTTTGGAGTCCCATTCTGACGGCACCCATTTACTGCAGAGGATCCATTACATTTCTCCAAATCTGTTAAAAAAACAAATTCACCTACTGCACACCTTTGATGACCTGAAGGGGAATGCATCTTTGGATGAACTATAAGATTATGTTTCCAGGTTCTGTGACCAATAAGGGAGAAGAAAGAAGTCAGGGTGAGCTTGATTTCACCAAGCACAAGATGGAACAACATTCCAATCAACCAATCAGATTTCAGGAATACTTCATCTGTTTTGGGTTATGTGGTTCTTCACCCTTGTTAATTAGCTATCATTTCCCATTTATCATGATTTTAGGACTGCATTTTGGGAAGGTTTAGGTTTAGGGGTAGGGATTGGGATAAGTCTATATTTTAGGACAGTAATGTTAAACCAGGATCAACAAAAGATGCTGATTCAAGATCATGTCATGACCAGAAGTCACAGCTGTTCATCAGTTCATCTTGGACTGTCACACATAAGATGGGAACAGTGCTATTTTCACTGGCCAAGATTCACACATGTTCACTGCTAAACAGCATTGCATACTTCATTGTATTCTCACAGTAAAGGTTGGAAGATATCTGGTATAGTATTACTACAGCAATTTTGGATTCTATAATTTCTTCAGTGCATTTTATGTATAGAGTGTATCTACAAATTACACACCTGCTAATGCCACAGTTGTTTGAATATTTTTTTTTTTAACTCTTTAAACTAAACTATATAAAGATACTCTCTTTATTTGCAGTATCATTCAGCTATACTTCCATACTTCTTTATGTTCTTATGGTTATGAGATTTGTATGCAAATATATATTGCACAGATTGTTCTGCATGTTTAATTACCTATGTCCGTACAGCATCTTCCCACTGATTTATTCCATTTTGTGCATCCTTATAGACTTCTCAAGTACTCCTGGTAAGGAAATAAAGACAATGATGCAAGATAGATTCTCCCTTGGCTCTGTGTTATGTGTTTATCTCTCTCTCTTTGTGTCTAACATAGAAACACTGTACAGGGACAGATCATGAGAGGATATAGATTACACAGAGATGCTCAATAAAACATATTGTCTCAAAACAGCAGAGGCTTCTCTGAAGTCTCTTGCTGGAGATGAATGCAAATAACATGTCAAAGCGAGATGGAAAAGCAAAAGCATTTTGCTCACAGGCTTATCCAATATATATCCTCCCACTCATGAACAATCAATGCAACGCTTACAGCTTCCACGCTGTGTGTATCATCTTGTTGCGAAGCAAGTGCCAATACAGTCAAAGCTGAATGTATGCCAGCTACAGGGTTTGCGTTCTGTTGTTTTTCATTAAGGAGAAAATCTGGCAGTGAATTTTTGAATGGATCTTAAAAACTATACCAGGGAGGATAAACAATTCTGTGAATATACTGTACAACAAACTGCTGTATACTAACAGGTACGCGAGTTTTGGATTTCTTATTGCTAGATCTATCTAATATTCTTTTAATACAGGATAACTGGAATTTAATGCGGTACATTATGTTCTGTTGAGGTTTTGGTGTTAATTTTAAATAACTCAGAAACACAGGCGAATTCCCATAGGCAAGATGTGATGAAAAAGATGATGTGAAGTTATTAGGAAAGTGCAAATAGCCTTTCCCCTCATTTTATTTCCTTTGAGAACCACTCTACACACAATTCAAATGCTCCTTAATGCCATTAGAACGTCAATCTATTTCCCCAAACATATGAGAACCGTTCAATAAACATATTTTACGAGTAGGCTACTGATTTAAAGCACTGAAATTCAGTAGATGCCTTTTACTAAAAAAAATAAACTGGGTATGATCATCATGTAAAATCTGTAACATTTGATCAAGCATATAACAACGATAGCAGTGGGAATATGAAAAGTAGGCTAAAAGTGTAATTCTGTGATAAAAATGTTTGCTAAATCTACAGTAACAGCAGTACAATCAACAAGCGTCAAATGGTGAACATGCAGGCAATAAAACTTGCACACTCTTTCAGAAATAAAGGTCACTGGGGCGGTACCTTTTCAAAAGGTACTCTTTTGTACCTATTAGGTTCAAACGTGTACACGTTAAGTACTAAAATGTACCTTATGGTATAAAATACCAAAATGGACCCTTTAGGTATAAACATGTCCCTTTTGAAAAGGTCTCGACCCAGTGACAGCTTTCCTCCCTTTATTTCTGAGAGCGTAAAATAAGCACGTAACAATCACAACAACATTTTTTCAGAGGGCAAACAAAGGCATAGTTCTTATAGAAAATCAACAGACAAGCAAATAAAATGTATTTTTTTTTTTAAATATCTTAAGTCATGTAAGTGTGACTACAGCCATCTATTACCCGTTAGAAACTCGTCAGACTAAAATGACTAAATGAATAATCAATTTCCTCTTACAGCTATACTAGCTAATACCAGCTGTGTTTAAACGATCTCATGTAGTCGAATTTGTGCCGTTTTCTGTAAATACAGATAATGGACAGTACATACAACTAAGTTCTGACAGCGATGACATCACAGAGGCTGATCCAGACGGATTGTCCTCTGAGGAGCAGTAATGATCCGGCATCAGCGAGGCACAGAAACACCAGCGCTCTCCGCCTCGTGTGGACTTTACGCGGCAGCTTCATTTGGAAAATATCTGAGAGAGCTATGCGTGGATTACTTCTTAATTTAGACAAATATTTTGCAGCGATGGTAAGTGAAGACTAAAGCTACTTTTGTTCTCAAGACAATAGAGGGTAAAGTTAGTCACATTTGCTTCTTTCTTTTGTGTAATACTGGGTACTGTAACGGTAATTTGAATCTGCTGTCTCAATGAATGTCTGTACAAATCGCGAACTCCACATAAAGATGATTAAGAGCTGTATAAGACGTGTGCATTAGCTTTTTACACTGAGCTTGTAAGAACAAACTTGAATGGTCTTTCCGTACATTCAGTCGGAACTCTCGGTCTGCTTGTAGCTTATACTAATAATTAATAAACTTTACAAACTCCTGTACACGCGGAAATCATTCGAATTAACTTGAAATAAAATACAGTTATTACTACACCGTTTAATACCGGTTTAATGCTTCCTTATTTTATCTAATGAAATATTTATCGAAACTGCATTAAATCATTTTAAAGAATATTTTCTATCAGAATACAGGGGTGTCACCCTGAGGGGGGTTCATTCAATCAAATATAAATCAATTCATTTAAACATCTTATTGTATTGTCTTAAGTAGATTGAACACTTCTTTTAAGAAAATGAGCTGTGGGACGTCCAAATTCACAGAAAAATATATTTTATAAAAAGTAGCCTAAATAAAATCTATTATTGAAGTACATATATAATTTTATTTTATACATATAAAATTGATTTCCCATGTAATTATTATTTCTTTGTAATTATTTGTGAAATTTACTAGCAATTCCTGTGTGTAAAAAATATATCTAACTGACGTAATGCACGTGCTGAGATTGTGAAGAGTGCAACCTGCACACCTGGCCATCCCATGAGACCATGTACTGAGGAAAAGCGGGAAAATTATAGAACTGTTTCCGGGCAGCACAAGTGTTAGCCAAAATCCTTAAATTAGTGGCCTGCATGCTCCAAAAGTATGCAATGTAAGACTTGTTTTCCTAATTCTGCAATAATCTGATTTTTTAAATTTTTTTTAGAAGTTTATCTACTATATTATACTGATTTAATAATAGATTTGTCAAATTTTTCACTGGAAGTTATTTTAACTTTTTGACTATATGCGTGTGTGAATCATATTTAATATTAAATCAGGCTTTTATGGCTCACATACGTTATAGAATATAGATGAAACTAATAGTTTTTAATTTCTCAAAGATTAATGCATTTTTAATTTAATCAGTGAGATCAGGCTAATTTCATTAAATGCATATAATTTAAAGATCAGCTGTCACTCTATATCGCCCAGTAATTTGTCTTCATAAGATGGTATTGAAATGCTTAGCGTTATAATCAGAGATCTGTATATTTCACAGTAAAAAGACACTTATATCACACCCAGGGGACATTTTTACTATTTTCTAACAAAGCATAAAATCACATATCAAATGTGAAATATTTGGCTTTGTAATGAAATTATGCATTATTGTGATTTTTTTCGTGCCATATTTACAGTATTTTCTTCTACCTTTTGCTCTGTTTTCTTTTTTTTTCAGTTGGCTCTGTAACCACCTGTCACAATGGGTAAATCCTGGACTAGTTGTCTTTTAGTGCTGTTAATGTGGACTTGTTTAGGTGCCCAGCCAATGGAATATGCATTGTCTTTTCGTTTTACTCATCCACTTTACAATGTAATGATATATGAAAATTCAGCAGCAAAAACCTTTGTTGAATGTCCCACAAAAATGGGTATTTTTATGATTAACCAATCTTGGGATATTTCGTACATAATAGACTCCGGGGACCGTGATAATTTATTCAAAGCTGAGAAGTACGTTTTGGGTAATTTCTGTTTCCTCAGAATAAGAACCAAAGGAGGAAATTCTGCCACTCTTAATAGGGAAGTAAAAGACCACTATCTACTGACTGTAAATGCTATTGAAAAACATACTGGTGCTGAAACACAAACACAAGTTAAAGTGCAAGTTCTGGACACAAATGATCTCAGACCTCTTTTCTCACCGACTACTTATAGTTTTTTTGTACCTGAAAACTCAGCCATCAGAACAAGCGTAGGCAGAGTTTTTGCCACAGACGCTGATACAGGCACCAATGGAGAGTACTATTTCAGCTTCAAAGAGTGGACTGACATGTTCTCCATTCATCCTACTAGCGGGGTTATAACTCTGACAGGCAAGCTGGATTACTCTGAGGTGGCTCTTTATGAGATTGATGTGTTGGCTGCGGACAGAGGTCTGAAGCTCTATGGGAGTAGCAGCAGCAGTAGCACGGCAAAGCTAAAGGTGCACGTGCTGCAGGCCAATGAACATGCACCTGTCATCACAGCTGTCCCCTTAACTCCATGGAACGCAACCAGGGATCCCACTTATGCGTATGTGACTGTGGAGGACGGTGATGAAGGGCAGAATGGCGAGATTGCCTCTTTGAGCATTGTCGCTGGAGATCCACTCCAGCAGTTCAAGACCTTCAGAACAAACCCTAGGAGCAAAGAATACAAAATCAAGGCCATCAAAGAAGTGGAATGGGAGGGTTATAGTTTCGGCTACAATCTTACATTGCAGGCCAAAGATAGGGGGAATCCTCCAAAGTTTTCCTCAGCGATAGTTGTGCGGGTGAAATCGCCCAGCGGATACACAGAAACTCTTACATTTGAGAAGAGCATCTACAGAGTTACTCTCAGTGAGTTTGCGCCTCCTCACTCTCCTGTTGTTGTGGTCAGAACAGTACAGAAGCATTCAAAGATTAAATACTTGTTGCAATTTAAGATGCAACCACATGAGAATCCATTTGTCATTAATCCAAACACGGGCCTTATCACCACCGTGGCACCTATAAAAGCAGAAAGTGTCAGTAAATATGAATTTGATGTTGTTACGAGTGATAGACGAGCAGCGGCCAAGGTAGTCGTCAGTATAAGCGACATGAACAACAATGCCCCAGTGTTTCAAAAGTCTAATTATGAAGCCAGTATCGCTGAACACCTGCCTATAGGGAGCAGCGTCTTGACAGTCAGTGCTTCCGACAAAGATGACGGCGAAAATGGCTATGTCTCCTACAGTATTGTCAATGCGAACAAACAGCCTTTTGTAGTGGATTATTTCACCGGTGTCATAAGCACCGCAGAGGATCTAGATTACGAGACAATGCAGAGAAAATTCTCCCTAAAGATACGGGCATCAGACTGGGGTGTCCCTTTCCGCCGCGAGGCAGAGACTGTTGTTTCAATCACTCTCACCAACCTGAACGATAATAAGCCACACTTTGAGAATATCGATTGTGATGTTACTGTGCCAAGATCTCTAGGGGTCGGTGAACAAATAATAGTGGTGTCTGCCATCGACGCAGATGATCTTGGCATAGTGCAGTACAGAATTGACAGTGGTAATAACATGAATCTTTTTGAATTGGATTCCAGCTCAGGGGTGCTGACGCTTAAAAAGTCGCTGAGGGATGGCGACGCGGCGAAACAGTCTTTCCACCGCCTGCAAATAACTGCCAGCGATGGAGAAATTTCAAGCACTCCTATGTTCCTAAATCTAACAGTAGTTAGTGCTTTTAAACATGTCCGGTCCAAATGTGCAGAGACTGGCGTTCTTAGAACTTTAGCCGGGCTGCTGCTTTTTGGCTCTAAACGACACAGTCAGAAAGAAGCAGATGATGAATTTGCAGACATCCATTCTGTTAACCGCCACACTCCACGGTTTATAGAGTCCACTCCAACTGTAATAGAAGTTAAAGAGGACCTTCCTGTAGGGACAAGCATAGCACTCCTCAGTGCTGCCGATTCAGACTCTGGCTTCAATGGGAAATTGCTTTTTGTGATCTCAGGGGGAGATTTTGATAGTTGTTTCATGATAGAATCTGACACAGGGTGGCTTAAAGTTTCCGAGTCACTTGATCGAGAAACAACAGGCCACTATACTCTCAACATCACTGTTTATGACCTTGGCTTACCGCAGAAATCCTCATCTCACATGGTAAATGTTAACATTTTGGACGTAAATGACAACAGTCCGGAGTTCCTTCAGTCTGAGTATTCGGTGGATATCAGTGAAGACACTGCTATGGCAACAGACATCATTCAGCTTGAAGCAAAAGATAAGGATATAGGGGTCAACGGAATGGTTAGATACTCGTTTCTTACCAAAACAGACAAATTCGTCATACATGAAGAAACAGGGATTGTAACTGTTATGGGTCCATTAGACAGAGAAGCCAATCCGTCAATTGTTTTAAAGGTGGCTGCTTTTGATGCTGCAATTGATGAGCCTAAAATGGTATCAACAGCACTGTTATGCATTAATTTGGAGGATGTGAATGACAATGCCCCTACATTTATACCCAAACAATACCATATCAGAGTCAGAGAAGACATTCCTGTGGGCACCTTGGTGCTGTGGCTTGAAACTCACGATCCTGACCTTGGCCTGTCTGGACAGGTGAGATACAGTCTAACGGATGGGGAAGATGGAAGCTTTCAAGTGGATAAAATGACTGGAGCTGTGTACGTCTCTCAGACTCTTGATTTCGAAACAAGACAAGTATATAATCTGACAGCAAAGGCCAAAGACAGAGGCAAGCCGAACCCTTTATCCTCAACCTGCTCCATTCATGTGGAGATTGTTGATGTTAATGAGAACTTGTACCGTCCGTCCTTCCCATTCTTTGTGGACTGGGGAGCTGTGAGTGAAGACGCCCCAGCTGGCACGTCCGTTATGAAAGTTACAGCTCACGATGAGGACAGCGGCAGGGATGGACAAGTTCGCTACTCCATCCAAGGAGGCTCAGGCCTTGGTGTGTTCACCGTTGATGAAGACAGCGGTAAGTTCATTAGTATTCTTGTGTTTTCAAAAGAAAATATAAGCCTGGTTCATTAGGTTCAATGATTCAAAACAAACAAGTCATCAGTAAGTGTTAAGAAATCTTCAAAACACGTCTAAAAATATTATGAGCAAAGTGTCAATTAATTTTCCTAGTTAAAAAAAAAAGGAGTGTAAAGAATACACAAGAGCATAGTTTATTTGTTGATATGTGAATATACTTTTTTTTTCAGTGTAAATATTAACTGATGATGACCCACAGAGTCTAGACACTTTAAAATATTGGGATTTGCACTGTGAACATCTTTGCATCACAGCAAACTATAAAACCAAGTGTCTTTTAAATTAAATAAACCGTATAACAATTTCAGGTGAAACATCAGCATAAATACATAAATAATAGACTTTAAAATAACATTGAATTGAAGAAAAAAAAAAAAAACTATATATGAACACTTTCTTGATGTTAGGAGGACCTGAGGAGAACTTACTTTGCACATCCACTAAAAATCGCCTTAAGATCAGTTTTAAGCAGCGATGGGGTTAATGCATTACAAGTAACGCTAGCTCTGAAATCAGACTACTTTTTCAAGTAACTAGTAAAGTAACATTTACTTTTAAAATGACTGCAACTTTGCTTTTCTATTGATTGACACCTCTCCTGTCCTCGAGTTGAGAGAAGAATTTCTTCCTACAGGTCCTTGCACAATGGGTTCATAATTTTAGCATTTTTGTATTTGTAAATTTGTCGTTCTTTCCTATCAAAATGCTTACTATGCATGCAAAAGCACAGAAAACTGAACCTGGTCTTAATGTTTTTATGACGGACAAAAGTTTCGAGGCAGGGTGTAAGTGTGACTGATCTAAATACAGTGTGAGGTCATATTTATTTTTACATTTTATGACTGAGCCTGTAAAGACTTGTTAATTTTGGTGTGAAAGGGACTTCAAAGTTGCCAGAAGTATAGCTTTTGTTTTTTTTATGTTATTTAAAATAAATGAGCAAGTCCAACTCAAATGACAAAAACGAACACAAAAGTAAAGTAATGCATTGCATTAAATATGGAGTAAATAAATAATGCAATTAGTCAATGCAATTTTTTATTAACTAATGCAATGCATTTAACACTGATTTAGTGAACTGAACAATTAGTGGTTTTATGGAGGTGTCTGCATATACCACATGTTTTGTAACCATTTTGTTCTCATGCCCTCATTTACATTTTTCAGGGCCACTAGATGTATTTTTAACAACCAGCGATGATTGCATTTGTATCACAGTGCTATCTAAAAACATGCAAGGGAGACAAAAAGAATAAGAGAGAAAAAGAGGGGAAAACAAAGAGCGATGCTGGACACTTTCACCCTGAGGAAACAGCTTATCAAGTTTTACTGGAGTTGTAGAAGCCATACTGCTACCTTTAGAACAAAGCCCACAGCGTGAAAGCAGACACTGCCGAGAGACAGACGAACAAAAAGAGCTGCTTCATCTCCCTTTACCCCCTTAATCACTCCATATTTTATGTACAATGTCTGCCCTTTACACATTTAATCTTTTATGCAAATGTCTGCGTTATGAATTCTCAATTCCCTGCTAGATAATAGATCAATTTTTTGCTTCTATGTTGATTACAGTTTTCATTTCAGAAGAATATTATTAGCATTGCGTCAGTCGTTCCTACTTTGTATGCTTCATTTCTGTTCCATCCTTATCTAGTCTTCAGAGTTGACAATGCAAAACTCTCAGTACCACGTGACACGGCTTTATGGGTGCTTTCTCAGTCTGAATATTTAAAGTGCCTTGTGTTTTTTAAGAGCTTAACATGTTCCTTCTTCTTTTCTTTGTCACAGGCGTAATAAGGACAAAAGAGATCCTCGATCGCGAGACTTCTGATCATTACTGGCTGACAATCCATGCTACTGATCGAGGAATTGTGCCACTTTCCACATTTGTGGAGGTCTACATCGAGGTTAAAGATTTTAATGACAATGCCCCACTGACATCAGAGCTTGTGTACTATTCTTCTGTACCTGAGAACTCTCCCAAAGACGTCTCTGTCATCCAGATCCAAGCGTTTGACCTGGACACAGAATCAAGCGATAACCTCTCATATAAAATAACCAGTGGTAATCCTCAAGGATTTTTTGTCATTAACTCCCAGACAGGTAAGTTGATACTTCTCATGAAGATCAGCCTTTTGATTTGTGTTTTAAAAATGTCCAATTATTATTATTATTCTTTATCATTTTACTATGATTGTTATGATGAGATCCTAAAAAAACATATGCCCTTTTTTCTGGGTCTGTGCTATTGAAATAATGCTCTTTGTGTTTCATATGCAAAAAGAAGCATTGCTGAATATTTAGTGAAGGGTAGACTATTTAAAACATTTTGAACCCTGTATTTGAATATATAAACAACTAAAGATAATGCTTCTTTAACATTGGAGTGCTATGTGTGTGAATAACATCATTGTTCATAAATGTGCATTTAAATAACACATATGCTATGTAAGTTTTGACACAAAATCTTTCTTTAAGTTTTTCATAATTGATATTCACACCAGCTGGTTAATTACATTCACTGAGCAGCACAAGTAATGAATGGAGCTAATTAATTTGACGCGTCAATTGATTTTTCCTCCACCAAATTACTTGCCACACTCAGTCAGCTCAGCTTAAAGTCTCAACAGTGCAAGTAAAAAGTTTTTCAAAGGATTTCCCTGCCGAAGTCAATCGAACAATCTAAACTTAGTTGGTACATTTAGAACTGAGTGTTTTTCTGGCAGAAGAATTGTGACCTTTCAGATAGTGTTTCAAGGAACAGCAAGCACAGTACACTCTAATGAATGACTCTATTTGCCTTTTTTTTCAATAGGAATTCAATATAAAGAAAACACTCTCTGAGAAGAATACAAAACTTAAGATAGATAGATAGATCTGTCATGCCTGAATGTTTTTTTTTGTTAGGGACTGACCCTGTGCCAACAGAGCAGCTTGAATCTTTTATCACTGATAGAAAGTTTTCTCAGTCAGAGGAAGAAACGCACTGAACTATACCATTTGTCATGCACAGGGTTGGTGACAACAACATCTCGGAAACTGGACAGAGAAAAGCAAGCAGAGCATCTCCTTGAAGTAAGCTACATGCTTTAACTGATGACACTGTATTTGGAGAAGTTCATATGGCTTCTATTTTTCACAGAAGATAAAAGGCGAATTTTCATGCTTAAAACAATGGTTCAAAGTGAACACACGTCAACTTCAGAAAAGGACTTAACACGTGTTTTAAAAAGTAGTCAATGCACTTGTGCGCTATGCTTTGTCTGGTGTATATTTTATGTTACTTATACCAAATTACAAAATGACAAAAATTTGGTTTCCCAAAATGGGGTTTGTGATTTCAATGGAAGTAATTATAAATATATATATATATTTTTTTTTTTGCTATTGTGTGAATTATATGTAATCATGTAATTAGTAAAACTTATCTGTAGTCTGATTAAGAATATTTTAAAATTTAAATAAAATGTAAGGTCAGTTACTACCCAGCACTGACAGTGTGTTAAAGGGTTAGTTCACCCAAAAATGAAAATTACTCGCCCTTGTGTCGTTCCAAACCCATAAGACCTGCGTTCATCTTGGAAACAGGATATTTCTGATGATATCAGAGAGTCTTCTGTGTTTTGTTATTTTAATTTTATTTGCACAAGAAAGTATTCTTGTAGAATCAAAAAAGTGAGGTTAATACACTGGATCTGGATTATTTAAGTTGTATTGTTGTTTACGGAGAGTCAGGAGATGAACACAGGTCTTATGTGTTTGGGACGACTTGAGGGTGAGAAATTACAGAATGACAGGATTTACATTTTTGGGTGAACTAACCCTTTAATAATTAAAATGTTTGGGTGAACTGATGTAATTGAATATTTTATGCCTCTCTCATGTTTACTTTGGCTGGAGTTTCTTAAGCACTCAACCATGAGATCTGTTTTTTCTTGCAAACAGATCACTGTTTCGGATGATGGCAGCCCATCCAAGTCTACAGTGGTTGGTGTGATTGTCAGTGTATTGGATGAAAATGACAACAGTCCCCAGTTCTTGGAGAAGAGCTTTAAAATCAAGCTGGTTGAACGACCAGAGGCAGTCGAATGGGAGCCAATTTATCGAGTGATTGCTTATGACAGAGATGAGAGTCCCTCCTCTGATATCTCTTACACAATCGAGGAGGCTGAAGAGCACGGGAAATTCTTCATTGAGCCCATAACTGGGTTTGTGTTCTCCAAAGAGGTTTTTTTAGCCGGGGAGTATCATATTCTCACGGTACGTTTATTTCAATTCCTTGCCTCTGAATGGTGTCAGGATTAATAGAGGTGTATTTGGTGTTTCAGACGGAATGAGCAGATGCCCCTTCTGTATTTCTGATCCAAGTGGATTTTAAATGTAATGTCAATTTTCATAATTAGATTAAATTGTAGTTAAAAAAATGTGGAAGAAATCACCCGTTAAAGGGATAGTTCACCCCCAAATTTAAATTCTGTCATTAATTACTCACCCTCATATCGTTTCAAACCCATCTTCAGGAAAACAAATGAAGATATGTTTGATGAAATCAGAGAGAGCTATCTGACCCCCTGGGATCAGTTGTATTGCTATCTATAGAGGGTTAGATGACTCTCTGATTTGACCAAAAATATCTTAATTTGTGTTCCAAAGATGAACGAAGGTCTCACGGGTTTGAAACGACATGAGGGTGAGTAAATAATGGCGTAATTTTTCATTTTGGGGTGAACTAACCCTTTAACAGTTTTTACAGGGGAAAAAAAACTGTATTTGAATTTTTTAGAAAGCATATCATTTTGCTTTTTAACCTCTTTATCACATTATTTTTTTTTTTAAATCCCAAAAATGAAAGAAGTACAGATTTAAAAGGTTCTTGACCTTACCAAACACCACAGTGTTTGGTACACTATGTCAAGAAACACGAGAGAACACTTGCACTGCTCTCTTGCAGATTAAAGCATCAGACAATGGAAGGCCTTCAAAGTCGTCCATCTGTCGGTTGCACATTGAGTGGATTCCAAAGCCTAAGCTGGCTAAACAACCGCTGGCGTTTGAGGAGATTCCACTCTCATTCTCTGTGATGGAGAATGATCCAGTAGCCCATATGGTGGGAGTCATCAGCGCTCAGCCACTTGACTCCCCTGTATGGTTTACAATCAAAGGTAAAGATCTAAAGCTCTACAATCAGCCTTAAAAGTGTATTTCCAAAAATGAATATTCTGTCTTCTACTCACCCTCATGTGATTCCAAGCCCATATGACTCTCTATTTTCAGTGAAGCACAGCAGAAGTTTTCAAGAGTATGATTGTCTGCTCTATTTCATGTAGTCACTATGAACAGGAATTGGAGCTTTCAAGCATCCAAAAAGGACAGGCTACAATTTAAGACATTATTCATTATTCCAAAACTGAGCAATGAACATATTTAAATCTTGTGAAGTAATTCTTTGAAATTATATCACATTTATTCAAATCAAATTAACTTAACTTAAGTTAACTTAATAATTTCTCCATTTATCTTGGAATGTCAGAACATCATCAGGAGAGGAATGCCACGAGGGTGATAAAATGGAAATACGTTTTTGGGGTGAAATACTACTTTAAAAGAAAACAACATATACAATGTTTAGTCGTCTGTAATCATTCTTAATGTATCAGCTCTTTAGAGTTCAATGTTTAATTGATCTTCAATAACCCCAACCTTGATTTTGTCAGAATCAGCTTTCAACTAACTAAATGTTTTTTTATTTCCCCTCTGCCGCTTTCTTGTCTGCCTGCTTTTCCTGTTTTTCTTCTCCTCTTTCTTCACAAGGAGTCACACATGTTAAAGAGGTTTTTCACATCCTACAGATGACTTGTGACCTGAACTGTACGGCAGGTATCTGCTGATAAATAGAAATATCACTTCTTGTTTTCCATGCAGCTCTTGCATTATTTTCTATCACATCTTCCAGAATTTGCATTCTGTGGAGAGATCTTGCACATGATTTACTTTCTTTGAATGTTTGCTACTTTAATAGCTGACGCAAATGATATATTATGCAAAAATTACACCTGTTAGTGAACAGCGTTAAAATGGGAGCGCTGTTTGCATTTGTATGAACAGGTGGAAACACAGACAGCCGCTTTGACGTGGAGAGGGCGAGTGGCACAATAATCATCGCTGGCGCTCTAGATGCTGAACGGCAGTCAAATTACAACCTCACTGTTGAAGCAACAGATGGAACAAGATCTATCAGCACTCAGGTGTTTTGTCTTTAATGGCACTTACCAAGAAATTGCCCATGTATTTATAAAAACGTAGCGGTTGAATAATGGATGTAGGGTAAGAAAAATGATGCACATCTTTGCTTTTGACAAGAATTGTATAAGCATACATCTGTTTTGTGACAGGATAATTGTTTTGATGCTTAGTATTACCTACATTTTCCGTCACTGCTCAAAATGCGAAAAAAAAAAAAAAAAAAACATTTAAAATGAACGAGATTACATGCCAAACAATGAATGACAGATATAAATTTCTCAGAAAGCAAACGCATCATTTGGCTTTTTCCTAAATGCTTGATATCTTAACCTCTTGATCACGTTTCAAAAAAAAAAAAAAATCCGAAAAAGAAAGAAAAGGTATCCAAGAAAAACGTAGGGATTTTAGTTGCATCCATTTCATTTCTTTGTTTTGTTACACGTGACATTCCAATTCGAAAGATCGGGTTTAATCTCAATAGAGCGTATTCAATTTCATGTCAAAAACATGATAACTCAACTAGCTGAATGAATGCACCCTCCTCCTGCATATTGCAATATTAGACGTAGCTGGAGTCAAGCTCTCTGGCAGTCTTTCTAATGTACAGGTTGCCTTTGTCCTTTTGTCATGGTGTGAACATACCTCTCCTTGGGCGATACCGGCATGTATCAGCCAAGCCAGCCAGCCTTATCAGGTCACAGTGCGAGACTCATCCATCAGTGTGAGCAGACCCAGAGGCAAAGAATGATGTGAGAGGGAGTAATGTTTTAAAAGAGAGTTCCGTTTCAGCCCTCAGCCCATCGCTCCTGTTGCAGAGAGCATACCCTCCAGGAGATTGCACTCAGTACAGTTTGTCATCCCATAATGGGCTTCTTACTTGTGGGCTGTTTCAGGGCCTGTGCGAATTACAGATTTTCATAAATTTCTGTCTCGGGTCAAATAATACGCACTGGTTGCCCTTATGTTCTTATTGCTTGAGTAAACACACATTCTCCAAAAACATATGTGTATTTACAGTATGATGAACTTAAATCAGCAGAATTTAAAAAAACAGTAAAAGTAATTTTATAACTAAGCTAAAAACCCTTTTACTTGGTAAAAACGTATAAACTATTATAAATATACTATTATAAATAATAAATTGTGTGTACTTTAAAGACCATAGAAATGTAAAAATGATACAGTAGGACTTTAAAAGTTCATTCTAAATGCATATATGCCATATTTAACTGTGTGGACTTTGATTTGTTAAACAGGTCATAATACACGTTATTGACGCAAATGAACACCGCCCTCAGTTTGGACAAAACCAATATGACATAAGTATTCCAGAGGAAACTCAGCCTGGTATGAAGATACTGGAAATAGATGCAACAGATAAAGATGAGAAGAACAAATTATCCTACACACTGTTAAGCAGCACAGACTCATTTAGCCTGAAGAAGTTTCGTCTTGATCCTGCAACAGGCTTTCTGTACACTGTCGAAAAACTGGACCATGAAACCATGCACAGACATATCCTCACAGTAATGGTAAGGCTGTATGATCTTTGTCTTCTACACAAAGTATTAAAAAAAAATTCAGCTGGTTGTTACAGTATGTTATATTATTTTAGGTTAGGGATCAAGGTGTTCCTGTGAAGAGTAATGCTGTGAGAGTGGTCATCAATGTGGAGGACAGTAATGACAATGCACCCTGGTTCACCAGCTCTCAGTACACCGCCCATGTGTTTGAGACCGCTGCGATCGGTTCATCTGTGTTACAGCTCACTGCTCTGGACAAAGACAAAGGCCAAAATGCTGAAATCCTCTACAGCATAGATTCAGGTACAGCTCTATTATCACTGCACTATTATTAACACTATACTATTATACAGATAAAATTTCTCATCTCTTCCATCTCTCTGATGGTATAGGAAATCACGGAAACTCCTTCAACATTGATCAGTCTTCAGGCATTGTAACAGCTGCCAGAGAACTTGACCGTGAATACAAAGACCAGTATGAATTGGTAATTAAAGCATCAGACAAAGGAGAACCTCCACTCAGTGTGGTTACAACCTCTAGGATCATGGTTACTATCTCGGATAATACCAAGCCGAAGTTCCCCTTCAGTTCTATATCAGCTGAAGTCAGTGAATCTGTCCCTATTGGGAGTTTTGTAACTTTAGTTAAAGCCTTCAGTCAATCAACCATCTACTATGAGATCAAAGAGGGAAATGTGAACCGTGCGTTCGACATCAATCCAAACTCTGGTGCTGTCACTACAAGGAAAAAGCTGGACTTTGAAACCCTTTCGTCATATAAACTGATTGTGCAAGGCTCAGACATGGCTGAAAGGTCAAGCAGTGCCACAGTAGACATTCATCTAAAGGATGAAAATGACAATGCTCCTGTTTTCACTCAAGCCAAATTTACTGGCTTCATCAGCGAGTCAGCCATTGTCAGAAGTGTAGTTTTGACTTCTCATAACGATCCGCTTGTTGTTCGTGCAACAGATGTGGATCAGCACTCAAACGGCAGGCTTGTCTATGAGATTATGGAGCCATTTGCTCATAACTATTTTTCTATTGATTCTGGGACCGGAGCTATTCAAACTCTCAGCAACCTAGATTATGAGCAGAGAAACATGTTTGTCTTCCAAGTTCAGGTCCATGACACTGGAATGCCACGTTTGTTTGCTCGAAACGCTGCCAATGTGACTATATACGTCATTAACGTCAATGACTGTGCTCCAAAATTCTCTCAGGATTCATATGTGACAACACTCCTCCTTCCAACCTACAAAGGTGTTAAAGTGACAACAGTAAAGGCTACAGATGAAGACTCCCTGCCAGACACCAAACTGCGCTTTGAACTTGTAGATGGCAACGTAGGGAACAAATTTATGCTTGATCCAACTTCAGGTGATATTTTTGTGCAAAATGCCACACAGTTGCGGAGCAGTTACAGACTGATAGTGAAAGTCTCTGATGGAAGCTTTACTGGCACTGCCACTGTTACAGTCAGCGTTAAAGAAAATAAAGGTCACAATCTGAAGTTTACTCAGGAAATTTTCACCGCCTATGTGCGGGAAAACTCAGCAAAGAAGAAAACCTTGGCAATTCTCTCTGTTGTTGGAAATAGAGTCAATGAACCTTTGTTTTACTCTATTCTCAACCCTAACAGCAAATTTGAAATGGGACGCACATCTGGGGTGCTGTTCTCCACGGGAATCCCATTTGATCGCGAGGAGCAGGATTTGTTCGAACTTTTTGTAGAGGTTACAAAAGAGCCAAGGTTAAACAGTACCGCTCACGTGCTTGTGAGAGTGCATGTTGAAGACGTGAATGACAATGCCCCCGTCTTTGTAGATCAGCCCTATAATGTCATTCTTCCGATCGACAAAACTGTGGGTTCGGTTTTCAGGAAGGTGACCACTGTGGACAAAGATATTGGCAGAAACGCAGAGGTTACGTACCATTTGAGAGGAAAGGATAAATATTTTCAGATAAGCCCTTCTGGAGAAATCTCTCTTAAGAGATCTCTTGAGCTCAGAAGCATTGGCAAATTTGTCATTAACATCACAGCACAAGATGGAGGTGAACCACCACTGTTTTCAAACGCAGAGCTTGTTATTTCAGTGGTAAACAAAGCTACACCCATGTTTGAAAGACCTTTTTACAAGATTGAAATCCCTGAGAATGTACAAATACATACTCCTGTACTGCAAGTCGTAGCTAATCAATCTGTAGGACCTTGTACGGTCTACAGTATCTGTGGGGGAAACCCATTTAATCAGTTCTACATTGATTTCAATTCAGGACTCATTGAAGTGATCCAGCCATTGGATTACGAGGCTCATCCTGCATATCGATTATGCATCCAGGCGACAGACTTTTTAACTGGGGCCAACTCTGATGTTTTTGTGGATATCATATTGGAAGACGTCAATGACAATGCACCTAAATTCGAAACGATCGTTTATAACATCAGCATCTCTGAATCTGTTGTAACTGGAACCTCAGTGCTACAAGTGGCAGCCATGGACTCTGACACAGGAAGCAATGCAGTATTGTTTTATCAGTTGTATGAAGAGGATGGAGCCACTTCAGACCACTTCAGAATAGACGTTGAAAATGGGGTCATATGGACTTCAGGACTATTGGACCACGAAACCCAATCACAGCATGAACTAATTGTAAAAGCACTTGACCGTGGAGCATTTCAGCTGTCCGCTGAGGTCCAAGTGACCATATATGTAAAAGATGTTAATGACAATATGCCTGTTTTTGCACAGCCACTTTATAATGCCACAATAAGCAAGATTTCTTCTCCAGGGCAGCTTGTGACCTGTGTTAAAGCATATGACGCTGACAGCCATGGAACCAGTCAGCTTGAATATGCTATTTTGTCTGGAAATGACAACAATCTCTTTGCAATTGGTGCGTCAAGTGGAGAAATTGTGATTGCCAACTTCAGCCAACAGTCTCTTGACTACTTCTACAGCTTAATTTTGTCAGTAACTGATGGTGTTTTTAGAAGTACTGCTGAGGCAAACATCTATATGATGGGTGAGAACAGCCACAGTCCATCATTTACCCAGGAGGAGTATGTTATTGAGCTCGCAGAGAACTCTCCAGTTGGTACATTGGTTGGACAAGTTGAAGCCATTGACAAAGACCCAGGGATATATGGACAGTTGACATACTTCATTGTAAATGATATTGCCAGGAATAAATTTACCATCAACGATGATGGCTGGATTCACACAGTAGAGAGTTTTGACAGAGAAAACCCAGAAGAGGAAACAATTAGCATCAGTCTAATGGCTAAAGATGGTGGTGGTCGATTAGGCTTTTGTACTGTTATTGTAGTTCTCTCTGACGTGAATGACAATTCACCTGAATTCAGGCTTTCAGAATATAAAGTTACTCTGCCAGGAGATGCTCCCAGTGGTACGACAGTGATCAAAACATCTGCTGTAGATGAAGATGACGGAAGTAATGCTCATATCAGTTACACTATTGACTCTGATATAGGGCACTTTGAAATTCATCCACTTAGTGGTGCAATTGTCACAAAGGAGAGTCTAATTGGGCTGGAAAATGGCCTCTATTCCTTACTTGTGAAGGCTAAAGATTCTGGAAGCCCACCAAGGCAATCTGTTATTCCAGTTTCAATTAGAATAGTCCCCCCTGAAACATCAATCCCAAAGTTTGCCGAGCCGTCACTGTGGCTGGAGCTTTCAGAAGACCTGGCTGTCGGAAGTGAGATGGATATCTTCCAAACCGAGAAAGAGCGGCCTGTGATCTACAGCCTTGTTGGCGGGAACACTCCTGAGAGTAACAAAGATGATGTCTTTGCTATTGACAGCAGTACTGGAAAGCTTACACTCGCAAGAAGACTAGACTATGAAACTATTAAACAGTTTCAGCTTGCAGTGCAGGTCAGAGATGCTAAAGATAGCATGGAAATTGTCTCAAGAATAGATGTGAGTGTCCATATCAAGGATGTCAATGATAACAGCCCACAATTTGGGTCCTACACCTACCAGTCATATATTGTTGAAAACCTACCGAGAGGGACTTCTGTAGTGCAAGTTAAAGCAACTGATCTGGATTCCTGGCTGAACGGTCAGGTCACTTATACTCTGCATGAAATCCAGGAGCGGTCTGATGTTCTGGAGATGTTTGCAGTAGACAGTGAGTCGGGCTGGATAACCACCCTCAACAAGATAGACAGAGAAAAGACAGACCGGTATCGAATCACGGTGCTGGCCACAGACCGAGCCCAAGCGCTACAGATGACAGGCACTTCTGTTGTAGAAGTGACAGTTGTGGACACAAATGACAACCCTCCGTTATTTACTCAAGCAGTTTTTAAAGGCACTGTGAGAGAAGATGAATCCACACCAGGCACTGTTGTCACTATTCTTAGCTATACTGATTCCGACAGTGAGGAGGTCAACAGGAAGTTCAGCTGCTTCATCACAGGTACACTGTCCATGCTACTAAGCCAGTGAGATTCATAATATCTCATATTATCTGATATATTATTTGTCATAAGTTCTCAGATCATTTGATTCATAAGATCACCATAAATGTGACCTTGGACCACAAAACCTTCATGGAGCATGATTTTTACTTTATATACTTGTGATTTTTGGCAAAAAAGAAAAATCAATAATCTTTGAGCCATACAATATATTTTGGGCATTGCTATAAATATACCTCAGCTACTTAAGACTGTTTGTCCAAGGTCACAAACATCATAACTTACTCTCCCTCACTCTCTGTGATATATGGAAGCCTGTTTCTGCCACTAACTTAATGTAAATGTATTTCACAACTTTCAAGAGTTTTCATCTTGAAATGTTTTTTCTCAGAACTGTGTGATATAAACTTGCAATTGCGATTTATTGAAGTCAGAATGGCAAGATATAAACTTGCTATTCTGAGAAATAAAGTCAAAATTGTGAAATTCAGACATTAGAATAGAGAGTTTACATCTCACAGTTCTTACTTTACAAACAAGTGCAAGTTAAGTCACAACCTTGAGATTTAACGCCACAGTTCTGTAAATAAAAATAACCTTCAGAACTGGATTTTATAACTTGAAATTGCAAATCTCACAATTTTGTGAAAAAACAAAACAAAAACATAATTGTGAGATATGCAGTATACATTAAAAACTAAAAAAATTGATTTCCGAGTTATTCTGAGCCACAAAAAAGTCATTGCAAGTATGTATCTCACAATCATAATTCAGAGATCAAAAAGTCACATTTATTTTATTTTTTTTTATTCAGTGGTGTAAATGGGCTTCCACAATGACATATTTGTTCCTGGGGGCACCTAATTTCTAGTGATTTATCATCGTTTTGATTACAGAGACCAGAGATCTCTGCATTTGATAAATAAATAGTTTAATCTCGTCATTATACATTACCATCACTCTATTCTCCTATTTGATAATGTTTAGTGCTTTGCTACAATCTTTATTGTTAAAAGTGCTTTATAAATAAAAAGTGATTGATTGATTGATTGTAACATAAAAAGAAGAATGTATGATTTTATTTCTGGCCAGTCTGGACAGTGTTCATCAAATATTCGGTCATCTAAAGCAATGTTTTCCAAAATTTACAGTTTCATTTAACATGTGTGTATTGTGTGTGTTAAATATTATTCATCATGAACATCATTTTCAGTTTTAGGTGAACTATCCCTTTGTCTTTGACAACCCTAAGTATACATGTTTTTTTATTTTTATTTATTTAAACCTTTTTTTCCCTTTTTGACTGCCTAAAATGCCTTTGTAGCCCCTGGAATGGGTTGAAAACATTTTGTCTAAAGGCACTTTATGTGAGAGTCAGACCAAACTTTTATTTTAAGTTGAATTATCTCTTTAAGGAAGCTTTTGCCATTCAAAGACATTACAGAGCTGCCAGAAACTCAAATGTTGGATATTATAAATAAATAATCTATGATATGTATATGAGCGTTCTGTATTGTACCAACGCTGATTAGAGATATTCAGAGCATCTTGTTATTGTCCTCAGTTTCATTACATCGCCTGATTAGTATCTTGTATGCAGCTAGAAATGAAGACAATGAATCCCCAAGCTGTTTAAAATGATGCTAAATGCATGATGATTTGACTGCTAATCTCTTTATTAAATATTTCTGATTAGACCAAAGGTAATTTTTTCCATGTTTAATGCATTCAGGTGGAGACCCGCAGGGCCTGTTTGATGTGAAGCACACAGATGGTGTTTGGGTGGTCGCTGTCAGCAAAACCCTGGACAGGGAGGAGAGAGAGTTCTATCTTTTAAACATCACAGCCACCGATGGAACCTTTGAGACAAAGACTGCCGTAGAGATCACTGTCCTTGATGCAAATGACAACAGTCCTGTTTGTGAGAAGGCATGATGTGTATATTCATTAGCCCCTGAGCTCTTTAATTTGAACTGTGCAAAGAACTTTTACTTTTGACTTCGGCAGTGTCAGTTTAAACTGAAATCCACATTTGTTCTCAGGATGTGTACACTCAGACTGTTCCTGAAGATGCTCTTGTTGGCACACAAATTCTTCAAGTCTCAGCCGCTGATGCAGATATCCAGTCAAATGCGGAAATCACGTACCAGCTGAGTGGCAGTGGAGCTGAATCATTCGCTATTGATGCCAAAACAGGTAAATTGAGCAAATGGGAAATATATAGCCTGCATTTTTATCTAAAGCAAGAGGTTAAGTGTCTGATTCAAGGACATAATGGCAGTAGCTCATTGATCACTGGTTCCACAACCTTGTGTTTATTGGTCCTGATCAGTATCGACTTTACTGCGTTCCCTGTTTAATGTGAATAGCAATTTTCTGAATACCTATAGAACGTCTAGGTTACCTATTGTAACCCCCGTTCCCTGATGGAGGGAACGGAGACGTTATGTCGTGACGACAGACTG
>JAUMHP010000065.1:14381477-14396508 GCA_032361065.1 Enteromius trimaculatus
GATTCAGGGCTCTCAGGCATAAGACCCCAGTCTGTCGTCACGACATAACGTCATAGTGACCGACAGACAAGGGAACAAGTCCCTTGACCTCCTATTATATCTTCATGGTCTCTTTTGATTAATGATGAATGAATCCTTGCTGCATATATATATATATATTAAAAGAAATGTATACTTTTATGTGTTTCTTCTAGGCACAGTGAAAACACTGGTAACCTTGGACAGAGAGATGACAGATTTGTACAACTTAACTGTGCGTGTGGAGGACGGAGGCAATCGTTTCTGTCAAGCTTCCGTGTTGATCACAGTCAATGACGTTAATGACAACGTACCCAAATTCACATCTGACCAACATCACATTAGTATTTTTCATAATACACAACCTGGGACATACGTGGCACGACTAAAGGCCTTCGATGCAGATATTGGTATGAACAACCTTTCAGCATTATCATTTGTTGTTTGGTTACCTTGTTTGTGCAGATTCCCTGATACAATCATGAACAACAATTTGTTAGATTGTAGTTAGGTGTACAGTAGTTGTTTCCAGCCGTGTGCATCTTGATTAAAGCAGTTGTTGCATCGGTAGTTATTAGTCTATGCCTCAGCATGTAGCGTTCTCTGACAATGTAACAATTGAATATAATCTTTGCTCCTCATGCACACTTGTCTTTGACAATTCTCTCTGAGAAGGTAACAATTACTTTCTTGCAGTGGTCTGCACTTTACATTTCTGCATATAATTTGAACTTTCTGCCTCGGAATTAAAGTTCAGATCACTTTTTTTTCTCTATATCATCTCAAGTGCATTTTGCTTGCCACTAGAAGATGGCGAGATGCAACATCTTTGTTCAGATGAAGTTGCATGCATGCTTTCTATTCTCTTTTGCCTCGTTACTCTTTAAAGCTTAGTCACTTGAAGGCATGTCTGTCTTGCAAACACTATTGTGGGCAATAATGACTAAAGTAAACAACTACCCGGATGGATGTCTTGTAATTAGTGGTTCTTTCAGAAATTACCATCAACATGATGTGTTGGTGAACATTTGCTGATTGGAGGGGAAATTGTGAAGTGATTAATTCCAATTCACTCAGCTGTCATCGTAGGATTTTTAAAGGCGTTAATTAGTCAGAGGCAATTAGGCTGGATGACCGGGCGACACCAATAACAAGGTCTGCTCTCATTGCACTAATGAGCATATGAACAAGTATGTATTTGTATATAAACTGCAAATTAACCCAACAAGAACAATCAGATCATTCTGCCCCCCTATGACATGAAACAGACAAGAGGAACAGGCTTGTTTTTGCATCCCTTGGATTTTGTTGCAAGTTTCGGACTAATGCTATCATTTCAAACCACTCATGACTTTATGATATTCCTCTGCCCACTTCTAATCAGTTTAAGTCAGATTTTTTTTTTACTTGTGCTTTTATTTTGAGGCTGTGTTTTTGTCATGAAATATCATGAATTTAATTACAAAGAGCATAAATCACAGTCTGTCTTGTTTACAATAAGTTCAAAATTATAAAGGGGTTACTGAAGGTACATATACTTCATGGGACCTTTGAGAAGATATAGACTGTAAAAATGTACAACAAGCATTTTACAGTAAAAACACTTGAGCCAATCAATTAGTTGAACAATTTGCTAATTTACTTTTTTTGCCTTCAGGAAAATATAGCACTGTAAAATGTAAACAAACTGTTTGTAATTAGTATTATTATACTTTTCAGAGAAGAACTGTAAAAACCTGTTAACAGTAGGTTACCTGAACACATACAGTGAAAAACTGTTAATAGTTAAACATCACATGTAAGTAAAATTGATGAATTTACAAAAAACTGAAAGGACATTCTCAGAAGTCTCTGTGTGAAACATCATAATTTTTTTACAAAAAATGTTATTTCTTGCTTTTGTCATCAATGATGTATATTCGATGTTTATTCTTGAACTTTCTCTTTATTTACTTAATGTTCATTTTAATATTTTTATACCCTGATAGTGTTTTGTGTTTATGACTAAATGCACCATCTACCACATTTTTTATGGACAGACCACTTACGATGAGCCTTGTTCCATCATGACTTTTTTATGACAGGCGGCTTTTTGTTTTGTTTTTGTTTTTTAGTTGCACATTTAAAAGGATAAACTTATAGTTAGTGGTTTTAGAGGTGGGAGCTGACATCACATCACATTTAAACAACTAGCCATAAGTGGTATATTGTTCACCAACAAAAACTCAATTGTTTGATATATATATATAAAAAAAAAAACACTTTCAGTGAAACAATGGAAAGTGTGCTTCTGTAAACACTCAGTAGAATAAATTGACTTTTTCAATGATTCACAGAAATATGAACGTCTCGGTTGCATATGTAATCCTTGTTCCCTGTGAAGGGAATAGAGACGTTATGTAGAGACTGGGGTCTTGCTTGGAGCCCTGATTCAATCTGATTAAGAGAATAGACATCAATACCACAGGTAAGTATATCGCTGCTGGAGAAGCCAAGCCACTGTTCCTGAGATAGAAAATATTTCTTAAGAGAAGTGATTTCGACCTTCAGTCGAACATGGCCATCGGTTCAATGTCTAAATCAGCAGCAGCCACAGCATCCAAGGGGAAACACTGAGACTGCTGCGAGATGTCCCTTAATAATCACCGGGGAGCTGCACGGGACAGTCACTGATAGAAGAATCCGCAGGGACAAACCTGGCAGAGAAGCTCTCACAGTCACCTTCAGAGCACCCAAAGTGCCAGCTGACAATCCTCTGCTCTAAGCAGAGAAACTGGGATGGGTGGCAGCAGAAGGTGCCCCTCCACTCCCCTTGAGGAGAGAAAGAGACGACCGTCCCCCCTGGACTGTCAGGGGTATGGACTCACAATGAGCACATGCAGGGTGCATCTTCAGAGTGCCAGAGGACCAGACACTGAAGACAATGCTTGTGTTCATTGTTAGAAGTTGGGAAACAACCATACCCAAGAGGACATAGCCAGGACGGCATCTTTAAACAGGCACCACCCAGAACAGCTTCTTCTTCCAGCTCTCCTCTTTCTTCTTTTGTACTTGAGCTTGCCCAGTAAATGCAACCATGCGCTACTTGGCATTAAAACCAAAATCTGAGGAATGGTTGCACCTGTCGCTTATTTATACCCGTATGTCAGGAAATGGCTTGGGATGCAAATACCACTAGCCAAAATGCTTTGGTGTTTTCTCTTAATCAGAGTGAATCAGGTCTCCCCAGTCTGTCATGTCATCACGACATAACTCATAGTGACTGACAGATAGGGAACAGTAGGAAACTGAAAACTCAAAAAAAAAATACTCTAAAGTAGGCTGCTTCCTCCAACATTCAGAGACTGAGTCCAATGCTGCCACAAATCTAATACAGGCCATCAGAAATCTAATGCAGACCTCCAGAAATGACCTTTCCTAATACTGTTTCTTATTTCTATATCTCCAGGGATGAATGGTAAAATACGTTACTCGTTTGAGGACTCTGCCGGAGGTCTGTTTTCAATCGAGGAGAGCTCAGGAATTATCAGTTTAGAAAGGTCCCTAAAGAGACAGATGAAGGCCACACATATGCTGAGGGTACGAGCGACAGACCATGGCTCTCCTCATAGACTGTCCTCTCTCAGCTCTGTGGTGGTGACAGTGCTGGACTCTAATGGCCATCCACTAACATTTGAGCATAGGGAATATGTTTCCACAGTTCCTGAGGATGTTACGATAGGGACAAAGCTTCTGAATGTCTTTGCTGCAAGCAGGGACCAGGAAATGACTTCCCAGACAGCATACTATATCACCAGCGGCAATGAGCAAGGAGCTTTCCGAATTGATTCACAGACAGGTGACACACACACACAGTTTCCCTTTTGACAATGTGACTCTTCTGGGGTTTTGGGGATCTAGAGAATATTTGTGTTTACAGGTGACATCTTTGTTATGGAGCCGCTGGACTATGAGGCTTCTTCTCAGCACTACCTGACAGTGAAGGCCATCGCCAGAGGGAAAGAGTCACTCAGTGACACAGCTACTGTTACTGTTCACCTCCTTGACATCAATGACAACAGCCCTGTGTTCAGCCAGAAGATCTACTCGGCTGCAGTCAGTGAGGACACCAAACTCGAGAGCATAGTGCTGACGGTAAGTGTTTTGCATGTGTTTGCATTAAATTACACAGTATCTTTGAAGTGGCCCATAAAGTAGGCGATTATGTTTTTCAGTATGTATGTTTCAGGTTCTCTCTAAACTTATACTTTACAATATGATCTATTTTCTTATATTCAACAATTTTACAACTCCTTATTTGTCACAGCACTGTATATTCAGAGATTAAAAAAAACAAACAAACAGAACACAGCTAAGTCAGAAACAGCTGTTTTTATCTTTTCGAGTCAGGATCAGAACCCTCTTAAATTTAACCTCAAATCCAGCAATGAACAGCTACAAATAACCAACCAGCTTAGGCTGTTTTTTCAACCCTAGCACACGTATAGCAATATGCTTGTATATTCAGAACACATTATTAACCATATAACACCAACATGACAACCCTGAACAACTTACCAATAATTTCTCCAACAACCACATAAACCCCTGCTTACTTAAGAGCCCAGGACACCCCAACAACCACATAGTAAAATGCCAAAAAACACTAATGACATGCAGGGCCATAAACAGGTTTATAAATACTGAGGTTCAAAAATGTAGGTATCATATATATGCTGGCACTGTTTTAATGCTTGTTATATACAATACTGTATAAAACAAGCATTAAAACAGTGCCAGAATATATATATATATATACTGTATATATGATCTCTATTATAGATCAGTGGTAGTAACACAAATTGTTTGTCAACAGATTCTTAAAGTATCAGGGTAAATATTTGAATAAATGATTCCCACTACAAACTGGAATTACAAAGGGAAATCAAAAATATTTTAGGGAAATAATTTAGTGAAACTGTAGTTCCTTTATTTGTTGGATTTGAATTATAGACATGTGTCTCCAACAGTGCATAAACAAGTGAAATGGGTTGTGTTTTATGAATTTGTAGCATCAAAGACCTTTCCTGAATTAATGTTTTTAAAGTCTCTTATGCATGTTTTATGAATCATATTCTTTGACACATGAATTTACTGATAGCTATGAGGTATATATCCCTGATTATACAGTATCTGTGAGTTGTTTAACACTCACAAAACAGCTATTAAATATTAGCTTCATATCTCAATGCCAACTGAAGAGTCATATCTTGGTATCTCAGTAGTAATATGCTAAAAAAACACACAGAACAACACCCTGGCATTACGCCAGAAAGTTTTGGGTGAGCAAGCAGCACATGAATTTAGTTAAAAATTATGAAATTGTGTTGCAACACCAATATATAAATGTGTGGCATATGGTTTATGTGAGATGAACAGATTTTCATCAAGTGTAATGATCCCTGTCCTTAGGTACTTGCTAATGATTTTGACGGGCCTTTAAACAACCAAATCCGCTATACCATTGAGAACAACAACCATACGTGTCCATTCATCATGGATGCAGTCAGTGGTGAGCTGCGACTGGCCCATCAGTTGGACAGGGAAAAGGTAATGCTTTTTGAATAACATCTTCCTCCTTCACAGATTTAGTCTACCTAATTCCTTGGAAAAGGCAAGGATGACTATCTTTTCTGACTTTTTCATTTCGGTTAAATTAGGTAGCGAGTTACATGCTGACCGTTCTGGCTTCCGACAGCGGAAATCCCCCCAAATCCGACAGCGCTGCAATCAACATGACCGTGTCTGATGTGAATGATAATCCCCCCGTCTTCTCTGAGGCTAACTACAGTCTCATCATCCAGGCAAGACCACACTCTCCCATAGAGTAGAGCAAATTAAATCCTACGCTCTCTTTCCTTACTCCATGCCAGAGTTCTCAGTGAGAGGTGATGTTGTAATCTCTCTCCGTTCTTGTGGAGTGATTCTGAATCTTTCTTCTCTAGGAGAATCTGCCTTCAGGGGCCGTAGTGTCACAGCTCAATGTGACAGACCTCGACTCCCCCGAAAATGGGCCTCCTTTCTCTTTTAGTATTTTGAAGGGTGAAGAGACAAGCCCTTTCAGCATAGACCAGCAGGGTGTGGTGAAGACAGCTGGACCACTGAGAAAGGGTCAGAATATACTCCAAGTGCAGGTGAGAAGTGATCTTTTTTCATTTGTTTGCTGTGTAGTAGTCCTTCAGGGGAGTCTTATCAGCAGTGTTTCTCAAACTGGACTTTATATACCCTAGTTGGTCCCAAATAAAAAGCCAGCGGACCCTCACTGATCACTGCAACAGTGATTTCTGAACAGGGACTGTGTCTGAAATCATGAAAAAATACAAGGTTCTGCAGACACAATGGGCTCATGACAAGGTTCTATGACTTAGACATGTTGGACAAACTATGCAAAAAACAAAAACAAAAAGAAAAAACATGCATAAGTGTTTGATTCGACCTGTTAGTGGAAGATTTCATTGTGTTATGTGGTGCAGACATTTGTCATGTGTTAAAAGTTCCCTCTTGTGTTGAACAAATGTCATAGCAGGCAAGTAAAAAAACTTTTTCTCCTATTTACAATGCTTGGTCCGATACACCTGTAATACTGGCAGAATTTTAGTTAGACACACATTTTTAATAACTAATTTTGTATTTCAAATATAATTTTATTACACTACTGTTCAAAATTTTTGAGCAAGGATTACATGCATTAACAGCAAACATGGCAATAAAGACATAGAAATTAGTTATGTACAGGAATCATGGTTTCAACAAAAATGAGAACAGCCCACCTCTTTAAAATGTAATAAAGAAATTATATTTATATTATAGTATATTTCATATTTTTACTTTTTCATTGAAAAATATTCATTGTTTACATTTTTTATTGTTGACTGTTTTAGTATGAATTAATTGTATGTACTTTAACAAATATGTCACATATTGTTATACATGTTTGTTATGGTTATTTATGAAAATTATTGTGATCCTTAGTTTACCATAGATTAAAATTAAAAATAAAAATCTTCTGAATTTAATTTCAGGTGTCTGACAATGGAAGGCCCCCACTGAAATCAGTCACATCTATCAGTGTGCTTGTCGTACAGACAAGTGTGTATCCGCCATCTGTGCTTTCTCTGGATGTTTTCATCATGATCTTGGAAGATGAGTATTTAGGAGGCAAGCTGGGCAAAGTCCACGCCACAGATCAAGATGAATATGACACACTCACATTCAGTCTGGAGCCACAGTCACACAGCTTGTTCTCCGTTGTTGGCACGGATGGCAGATTGTTGGCCCGCGGAGGCTTGGACGTGGGTCATTACCAGCTTAATGTCTCAGTGAGTGACGGCCGTTTCTCAGCCTTAGCCAGTGTCACAGTGAATGTGCTGCGGGTCACAGAGCAGATGCTGGACAGTTCTGTTTCTGTGCGCTTTGCTGGCATTGCTCCAGAAGATTTTATCCAGGACCACTGGAAAAACTTCCAGAAAGCGGTGCGCAGTGTCGCCGGAGTCCGCAGGAGTGCCCTGCAGTTGATCAGTCTACAGTCTGCAGAAACTGGCATTGGCCTGGATGTTCTTCTATGCTTTGAGAAATCTGGACGAGGTGGCAGCTCACTGGAAGCCTTCTCTCAGAAGCTCAGCTCTTCCAGAGCAGCCATCAAAGAGATGACAGGACTACATGTGGTGCGGGTTTTAAATAGCCAGTGTTCAAGTTCTGAGTGTCCTGGTAGCACATGCAGACGAGTGGTGCTGCTTAACCAGACCAGTATGACCACGCACAGCACTGACGGAGTGAGCTTTGTCACACCCAGACACCACATGACAGCCAAGTGCCTGTGCACAGGTATGCAATGTTACTGTCATAAACTGGGCAACAATCTGTAAAGTCATTGTTTTTAAATTGTAACATTTAAAAAAAAAAGTTCACCAAAACATTAATATTTTCTTATTAGGGCTGTACTCACTGTTATAATAACAATTAATTATGCATAATTGCATGCAATTGCATGCTTAAACTAACCCTAACCATAGTAATTGGGCAGTTAACAAATAAAAATTCGACTGTGTCCTATTGTGTGACAAAGCAAAAATGTGGCAAAAAAACCTAACACACAAATAACATGAAAAAAACGTATCTTCTTAGAGTTAAAAATAGCATGAGAGGTTTATCTTTAATGCTTAAGTTTTTTTTCTGTCATACCACAGGACACATTGAAACATCAGCTACCCAAGTACATGTGGTTAATTAATATTACTCAATACTTGAATGAATAATTACACTTACACAAGGACACCTTAAAATAATGTGTGACCATGTGGTGAAAATGTTACGCCCCTTACCATAACATGATGCTTTGACACCAAAACAATAAAACACATACAAATGAGGCATTTGTTGCATCCAGTGGAGACAAAATTCCTAATTATCATGACTTCACATTGTGTTGCATCGCACCACAAAAAATAACACCATGTCTGCATTTGTGATCAGAGAAATGACAAATAACAAAAGTACTACTTTTCAATGCTCAAATAGTAGTGTTTGAATAGTAAGTAGCTGATTCTTTTAATATCAGAAGCGCCAGATTGTCCTTGCAGAGGTAGAATTGCTCCACTTTATAGCATCTGTGCACAGCCAGCATAGGATACTCCCAAGGTTTTAGTCCGTCCTCTGTAAATGCGCTGGACACACTCTAATATTGGGTTGAACTGTTCTGGAACAGTGTTGTGAATACAACTTAACACTCATTTCTAGTTGTGTTTTCTTTTAGAAGCATGAACAGAGTAGTTTTAGGGGGACGTGAACAAGTCATAACTTTTATAAGGATTTTTCTCTTTGGTCATACATCTTTAACATTTTCAACTTCAGGGATCTTATCCATGCACTAAAAGCTTGTATCTCTCCAGAGAAAATAAAATTTTAAATTGCATCATATGACTCCTTTAATTTAGTGTTAGTACTAGTATTATTAGTATTACGTGTAGTATTGTCATTAATACAAATATTTCTTAATAAAAAAATAAATATATAGTTATAGGTCTAAAAAATAAATTATGGCTTGTTTGTATGGTGTTTCTTAAAAAAAAAACAAAAAAACCTAATAATAAAACTATTAGTAAAAAATATTATTAAAATGATTATTGTGTATTGATGCTTTGGATTTTTTTTTTTTAATGTGCAGTTGCAGAATGTGAACTTACTTATGTCCTATTTCAGACGGAAAGTGCCTGAAGCATGAAAGCACCTGTGAAAACAGCCCATGTCCTGAGGGCTATGAGTGTGTGTCAGGCTTCGAGGAAGACAAACACAGCTGCGTATGCACAGGTGCTGCCAAAGTCAAATGCTCAGGTAACACCGCATTTATTTCCTTATCAGAGAGGACTGTGTCATCTAAAAGACACATCACAGGTGCAGATTAAATTGTTGCCTGCTCACTTAATTAACCATAATTTGCAAGCATTTAGTGTTAAAGTGTGTGTATTCACATTCATTAAGTACAATAATACAGGCTTCACTTTCTGTTACAGTATATGCAGGTTTAATCATTAGGTGGAGCGGTGTTTACACGCGTAATTTAACACAAGGGTGTTTTTATAATTAATGCAGCGAGCAGGATCTATGAGGTGTTTAACAGTAAATCAAATATAAGATAAGAGACTGAGAAATGGGTATCCTCTATTACACCCTTAAGGAGAATGTCTTAACAGTTATAATTATCTTCCAAAACCACATGTCTTATACTTCTTTGTCAGAGAAATTGATGCTACAGGGCTTAATGTGTATATTTGACTATTATAAAGACATTAATTTCTGCCAAAATGACTGTTTTGCTTGTGTAGACAGTCTGACATCGAGGTGGAAACATTGTCAGTAGTTTAGTATGGGTGTTCTGTGCATGATATTTTCTACAATTTTCCATGTCTTAAAATGATTTAGCAAGACATTTATTATTACAGCCAGTTTTAAAGGTGTGTAAAACAGACTAAACCAATCAGGATCCCAACATAAATGTCATCTGTACGTTTTAATTAATTTACTTTTAATTGTCTTTTGTCTGGGTTTTTTTCTGTTCTAAGGAGGATCTTCAATGACATTTAGTGAGAGCAGCTACATTAAATATCGCCTGAGAGAAAGCGTGAGAGAAGTGAAGTTCAAACTCAAGTTAAAAACTCTCTCAAGAGAAGGAACAGTAATGCTTGCAAGAGGAAGAGGCCACAGCATTTTAGAGGTATAAAATGAATGTCTTATTTTCATTGTATAGTATAGTAAACATTACATGAATGCTTGGACTTGGAGCCTAACTAAAACATTTTAAGTCAAACCAACAAAAGGTTTATTTTTCTGCAGCTTATCTTAATGATAACAATTTTGTTGTTGTTGTTGTTGTTTTTTTGACCGTTAGATTTCTTAATACTGACTGCATGTATTCCTCAGATCGTGGGAGGCCGGCTGCAGTTCCAATTTGACTGTGGCTGGGGTCTCGCTACAGTTTCTGTGCACAGTGTCCTGGTGAATGATGGACAATGGCACATGGCAGAACTTGAGGTGAAGGGAAACTATGCCAGGCTGGTTCTGGATCAGCTCCATTCAGCGTCAGGCATCGCGCCCGGTCCCCTCCACTGCCTCAACCTGGGCGACCAGGTGGTCCTGGGTGGACGCTCTCCGAGCCTTGCTTCCAGACTCAGGCGCAGTCTGCCTGTATCAGACAGCCTGCAGGGCTGCATGGACTCTGTGCTGTTTAATGGACAGAGACTGTCGTTGGACTCAAATGGTCCATTAGGGGTTGCCATTGAGGACATGGTGGGAGTGTCTCCTGGCTGTGTCTTCTTCCCATCTCCAGACTGCTCCAGTAATCCCTGCCTCAACGGAGGGAGCTGCTTAATGAGGCAGAATGGAGGTAGACTGAACCCTGCATACCGTAGATTCATGACAATATCATACTAACAGCATTTATTGTATTAATATCATTGCAGACTATATTTTCATATTTATTATTCATATACATTTTATTATTACCGTTAGACTCCAATAATAGTCTGTTAATCATAGAATCCTGAATCTGGTTTCCTTAAAATATTATGCAACACAACCATTTTAAACCTTAATAATAATAAAAATAATAATAATCTAAATAATAATAAATCAGAATTTACCATTACATGAATACATTCTAAATATATTTGAAAAAGTTATTTTATACTGTAATAATATTTTACAATATTATTAGAATATATTTTTTGAACATAACTGTAATCATCAACCTTCTGAGCATAGAAAGGTTAAATTTTTTTTAACCTACCCCAAACTAATGTGTAGTATAGTTGTCATTTTGAGAAATAAAGTCACTTTAATTGTCAAAACTTGACAGTACTTCTTATTTTTAACTTTATCTCAGTTACATTTATCTAAGAATGAAATGGGCTTCCAAGAAAAATTATTTTTCTTTAAATTACCTTTTAGAGATATGATATAATATTAGTTAAACAAAAGCATTTTGTTGGTGGTTTTAGACTCCACTGTACAGCTATATCATTAACTAACCCCTATATTAACTGGTTTACTGTATTGCTAAACCACAGGTTATGTCTGTAAATGCAACGCTTTATTCTCTGGGACTCACTGTGAGGTCAAGTTCAGTCCTTGTGACTCCAACCCCTGCCTGTATGGAGGAACCTGCATCCAGAATAACCTGGACTACTACTGTAACTGCAGGGGCCTGTACTCCGGTCAAAGGTACTGCACTGTCAGTGTACAGTGAATTTTTGATGAAAAAAATCTGACAGAATTACTGTATGTCCAAAACTCTTTTTGTGACTGCAGGTGTCAGACAGGTCCATACTGCAAGGAGAATCCATGCCAGAATGGGGGACAGTGTATAGACGGTCTTGATGGACCCATCTGTGAGTGTGAGCTGGGATTCAAAGGAGAAAGGTCTTTTTTTTAATAATCCTTATGAACATATCATAGTACTTTTCCCAAGTATCTCTGACAGAGCATTATTGTATTACAGGTGTATGATCGACGTTGACGAGTGTGTGGACAGGCCTTGCTTTAATGACGGTCGTTGTGTCAACACACACGGATCCTTTAACTGTTCCTGTTTGGTGGGATTCAGCGGGAGACTGTGTGAAACGGACACGGAAGTGAGGAACCAACTGATATCTTCATCCTGGAACTCTTGGATTGGACAACTGGTTGCAATGCTGGCCTTCTTGACGGCCATCTTTATTTTGGCTTTGGTTTTTTTAATAGTGTGGAAAGGAACCTGCAAACCTGAAAAGAGTGATAAAGTACTCGATAAGTACAAAGATGTTGATTCTTACATTCAGAGGTCTAGTGTATACAACCAAGCCCTAAAAGAATGGCGCCCGGACACCCCGCCACAGGTGCCAATACGACCCATCTCTTACACCCCCAGCATTCCTGGAGAATGTCGAAACAACCGAGGCTCTGTGCCCGAGCTCAACAGCTTCATGCCAGATCCACTCTTTGGTCTTAGGAAGACTGTGGCAGTGTGCAGTGTAGCTCCTAACCTACCACATCGCAAGACATCCCATTCACATTCGGAAAACGATTCCATACAGCAAATGGACTGGGATGAGGAGTATGATGGTTAGTGAAATCTGGACCCTCAGTTGGGGGTCTTTTAATATGCACTCAGTAATAAATGCGGCTGGTCATGTAATCTCCACGTGTGGGCTCCATGTAGACTAGAGTATTGTTAATTTATTAAGGCATACAAGTTGTGCATTTTTAAACAAAAACACAGTTGAAATTAATTCCCAAGTAGTCAATTCAGTGGTTGGTCTAAGGGGACATTTACACAACACTATTTTTAACTAAAACCTTTTTAAGTGTTTTAGCCATTCATTTACACAACAACAGGGCTTTATATTTTCCCAGTCGTGCATAACACAATGAAATCTCCCCAACACAACAGAAACACACCGCAACACAAAGAAAAACAATGGGATTATCACCTCTGTGTGAACTACAAAAACAGACGTATGTGAGGGTCCACATACACTGTGCATGACACAGATTTCTTCAACTGAATAGATTTTTGTAACCACACATACTTTGTACACACAGGTCGCACATGCGAATTGGCTTGTCTTTTGCAATAATCAGTTGTTCCACAAGGTGGCAACACTGGCTCATGCCATTGCTTCACAGTGGGAAACCAAACATCAGAACAACAAAATGGCTGAGACTGCAGCAACAACAGGCGGCCACATTGACGAGCACTAATATGGTTATAAGACAGACACAACTTTAGTTTAAAGACATTTTTATGGGTCATAACTTCTGGAGACAAATAACAACAGACATCGCCAACTACTGGACTTGCATGAATATTACAATGTTTTTGGTCGTTTTAATCTACCCTTAGTTTGTTTGCATTATTGCTATTTACTGTTACTTCTTTGTATGCACTCTTCCAGAAAAAGTCCTGGACTTGACTTCCTGTTTAGCAATTGAGGACGACAGTATTTCCTTTTCACAGGATAATAGAGGTCTGCGGTCCATGGGCTCTCTCCAAGCAGATGTCATGGATGACAACAGTAAGTTGTACTAAATATTCTACAAATCTGAAACTGTATCATGTATCAACTGTAACATCAGGCAAAAATGTGTTTTGTTACTTTGTGCACCGGTGTATTTATTTGCACCATAAGCATCTTTGCCCTTTCTGTAATGAATTCAGCCCCCGTATGGATTAAATCTGAGCACAGATTCTGAACAGATCCAAGGGGTTTACAGTGTAAGTGTTATGCTGAATGACTGGATTAAATAAAGAAAAGCAAGAAAGGCCGGAGATTTCTGCTTTTAGAACCCTTTTAGAACTCTTGCTTTTGTAGTTTCACCATGCGTAGGTCTTGCTGGATCTTAATCATGTTTACATGATTTCATAGTGTCTTTACAGAAAACCTTTTAGAATCCAATTTAGGCTGTATAAATATGTTATCTCTCTGTGTTGTGAGTGTTATATTTTTATACTTTATATTTTTAACACATATGGTCTTTTGCATTGTTTTATGTTTAAAAAAAGTGTATGATCTGATTTAAGTACTGATTTCTTTGTATCTTACTTTTACAAGCCTCCAAAGTGAAACACTCTGTCAAAACATAGATTGATGGTGAGAAGCAGGTATACTGTAACCTTTATGTCTTAACATTTCTCATCAGTCTAACTCACTTCATGACAGCATGCAGCTGATTGTTTATCTATCAACACAAACTAATTGCATGAAAAGTCATTTTGCTATTTTAAATGCATATTTTCCTTGACCTGTCAAGAGAGTTTTGGTACCTTGAGAATTACAATGTTTTTTTCTCTGTTTTGTTGTTATTTATCAGACCCTTCTTTCATGCTCCATTGCTTTAGCAAGCTGGGCTACACTGAACAAACTGCGAATTAGACAGGTCCTTGTGAATCGGCTATAACAAGATGCACTGGCATCGATCTCAGGGGCACTTTGATGTTTAATCTTCTTTAAGTCTGAGGAGTTATAACAAGCTCTTTCAAACCAGCATGCTCAGATCTTTCACACTTCTAAGATTAATGAGCCTCAGAACTATCAAAGCATGCTGTAGTCTGAAGATACATGTGAGCTTTACTGAAATGTGTATTGTGGAGCTACTCATGGCTGTGTGAATGTGGATGATGTGATAATATACACTACCATACAAACGTTTTTTATTCACTGAAGAATACATTCGGTTTATCTAAAGTGACAACACAAATTATATGATATTTTCATAATTTTGTTTATTCTGAAACATTTCTATTTAAAACAACATTCTGTTCTGCAGACCCTGAGAAAAAAGGTTTGATGTTTCCGCAAAAAATATGAAGCAGCACATTGGTAACCAAGTACCAAACTTAAAAACTGAAATAATGGCCGCTAAAAACATCATAAGATTATATTATAAGATAAAATATTTTAAAATAGAAAACATGCAGCTTTGGTAAGCAATATGCATATAT
>JAUMHP010000065.1:14409466-14439399 GCA_032361065.1 Enteromius trimaculatus
TGTTTTCGTCAAAAACATTAATTTCTTTTCGACTGAAGAAAGAAAGACATGGACATCTTGGATGACATGGTGGTGAGTAATATATCAGCAAAAACTTTTTCAAAAGTGAACTTTTCCTTTAAGCCTGCTTCGCCCACTAATGAAAAATAAGCTATTGTGTTTCAAAAAATCTGAACCATTCGTATTACATAGACATTTTCCCAATATTATGAAGTTCTCACAAAAACAACACCGAACTTTTCCATTGTGACTAATTTCAACATTCTTGTGAGTTGTTTGAAATAAATTACTTCTATTTGTTTTGTAACGTTTCCTCCTCGACTCAGTATAGTGCACCATGTTCTTTGATTAGTGCATTAAATTTACCCAGTAATTGTCCCATTAGCCTCCTGCGATGTGTGCTTCATTATGTGTCTCACTAGTGAGAGGACCTCCCATGGCCCGTTGCAAAGACCACTGACCCAGTGTGAATATTCAATTAGCAATCATTCCACCACATATCCAAAGTTACAGTTACTCAGAAAACACGCATACACTCACGGCCAAATGAGCACGCACACATTCGCTCATCATTGTTCTTCTGTGGTGAAACAAAGTGGTTCCTCTCCTCCCCATTGCGGTCTATCTGTTTTATTTAAGCTACTCAACCTCAAAGACTCTATCTGCTGTGGCACCACTGTCTGTTTAGATTATTCAGACCAACCATTCCCTGCTGTTAGGTAATCCTCATTTAAACACAGCAAGTTGTACCTACATCATAAAACTACAAATTAAACTCCACCTGAACGCTATTGATATGCTGGACTATATGTGTCTTAGAACTTGGGACCAGCTGTAGCTTTATTTCAAGGTAAAGGTAATCAATTCGCTCGTTTCCTCCGAATCAAAACCATGACCTTTGTGTTGTGAGCATCATTCACTCTCCATCCTACACACATGTGCTTGATTCCCTTTTTACGTTTCTCAGCATCTCGGACATTGTAACAGCCCGTCTTCTCTGTGCGGCTCTCATCTCTAACTACTGTTCTTTAGTTGCTATGACGTCGCTTATGAGCCCAAGGCGATCTTATTAGATGAAGTTCACTGTTCATTCAAGAGGAACTCTTCTCTACCAATTATTCACAGAGGTTGTGTGAGTGGAAGAAGGGCCCTTTCAGCAGGCTCGGGTACTGAACATGGGTGGAACGAGGACAGAATCTTTCTAGACAATGAAGTGATTACGAACAGTAATTTTAAACACCAGCATATTGGTCTTGTTCGAAGTGTATTGTTTAAAGTAATGCCACTGATGATTTAAAACTTGTTTAGGTTTAACTGAAAATGATGCAATTGTCAATAATTTCTCTTTGCAATTTGATTTGAAATCCGAGAAAAAAAAAATCCCATTTCAAATTATCTAAAGTAATGCAATTTATAACTAAAACTAACTGTAACTTTAAATGACAAGACAGTCGTGCATATAAAATCATATTGAACTAATTATACTAGCTGTCTGATTTCTAAAGATGACCTTTTTTGAAGGGTCATATACTCTTGTTTTACGTTGCAGTCTTGTCGTCACGCTGCATTCCCCCGTGGGAAACTTCCTAATGTTTTGCTTTTTGCCATGAAGCTTTATTTATTCTTGAGGAGTTCATGTGCTCACTCCTGCCTGACTTGGCCCTCGGCCTGCCCTTGGGCTGGTTTCGATGCCTTAATGAATGGCCAATTGCCGACACTCTGTACTGATGCTGCGTTCAGTTACAGAGTGACTCACTTTTGAAAATCCACTCTTGGCTTGTCCACTGTTAAACACAGCCAGAAATGCCTGGTCCACCACTTTGTCAGTCAAATGTCAGTCAGTGTGAATGGTCTGTAGCCATACAATATTTATGCAGAGCTGTGTAGATTACTTACAAATTGTAGTCCGTTACTGTCACGCTGGTGTAAGGTACACAAAGGTAGAGAAGCGCTGGAGCAATTTAACGTAACTTATTATACACAAAGAAAAACAAAGATCAGTTTACATGCAGCATACATCAATGAGAACAGACAAGAACTGAAGAACAGAAACTTATAAAGGGAAGACAATTACTGATAACGAACGAGACACACCTGAACAGAATCACTAACTAAAAAGAACTAGGTCACAGGGAATAACCAAAGAGAACATGGGGAAATGACAACAATAAAGCTTCAAACACGTAACAGTTAAATACAAGTTAAATAAAAATGCATGACAAAAATTGTAGTTAGTAACTTAATCCTTTACAGTACACATTTTAGGTAATAAAATCTTACTTTTAAAATATTACTTTAGATTTTTACTTTTAACCAATTTATCACATTGATTTGAATAGGATAATCTTGTACCATATACAAAAATACAAAGAGCAGGAAAATATATTCAATGGTTTTTATAATTAATAACATAACAACAGTGCATTCTGGGGTTCATAATAAATTATTTTAAAATAACATCAGTCAAATGTGACAACTCAAATAAAAATAATGTGTAATGTGTAATTGATGCAAAAAAATTAAATGAAATAATTTCTTTAATGCCATTGCTTGTGTGAATGTCAACAAAACTGATTAGTGGTAGATTATTTTAGAGAGCAACATTTACAAGATGAAAAGGTTGAATTATTAATAATTTATTGATACTGTGTGAATAATATGTAATCATTTAATTAATAGAAAAGTACTGTTGTCTGGTTATTTAAAAATGTAATTTATTTATATTTATTTATATATTTGCTGTTTCAAACACTCTTTTATATACTGTTCATGGAGCTAAAAAAATAAAAGCTCAGCAAAAGCATGTTGCTATTTGGTTATGCTATGACAATTGGTTCAATGCCGAGGGAACACATTGACTTAAAATAAGTGACAAAAATTGAGGTTAGTAACTTGATCAATACATTACACTCAAATGCAATTGAATGAAAGTTGCTTGGATAAAAGCCAAGCAAGTTTTTGTTGGTTTGTTTTTTATTTTTTTAATGCATAAAAAAGTATTACTGACCAAATCCAAAACCAATCTCTCAATCTGTTTGAATAACACTGTATATTAGATCATAATTAATCACTCTAGTTTGTTTGTCTATGCCTCCCACATTTCACTGAGAGATTTATTCATCCGTTTCACAAATTCCAAAACCAAAGTCTTTTTTTAGACGTCTTTTTTTAGATTATTTCTCATATATTACATATGATTGTATACTGTTCCACTTGAGAAACATATTTGTGTGTAATTTTTACCCATATGAACATAATTTACATAGAAATATGCTTTAATGCAGACAACATAGGCATATTATTACTCAGTGTGCTGCTTTTTGCTATGAATTGGTTTGTTCAGTAGTTTTTGTGCAAGGCCAGACTTTGACCTGTTATTTGGATTTGACTGTGGCAGATGACTTGATATTTTAAATGTCATATCTCCCCCTGATTGAGCTCCATAATGGTCTTATTATCTGTACAGATGACGTGAGAAAGGATATTCATGAACAAATGCTGTTGCTCTGTAATTTTAGTTGTGGGATAAATTAATTTCAGTTTGTTTTTCTTGTCAGTTACATTTAGTTATTTTCCATATTGCAGAATATTGAACTGTGCTTATTATCACTCAATATGGTCTGTAAATAATTGTGAGCTAAATAGGACCTGCTAGATGTGTTCTCCTGCAAGTCTTTTGCACTCTTTATTTAAAGTAAGCAGAAGGACATGAGTGATGAGTTATATTTGACAAGACTCCAGTATCATTTGAAACAGCTCTCCAGGATCCCAAAGAAATAAAATATTGATTTAAGCATAATATCTCTGCGAACTCGAGGGTAGTTTGGAGCCTCTCTTTAGTGCTGTATTTAAACTCAGTAGGGCTGACAAAATGATATCAAAGTTTATTTTGCAAAGGCTGCAATTAAAATAAGCGATAACCAGCATTAACTAATTAGAAGCCAGTATTCAGAATTTGACTATCAGTGTGATAGGATATTTGCTTTAATATCTGGTTGCTTAGATGTGGACAGGCTTCATTAAAGGGATATTGAATAAATCTAACAGATACCTATGGGAGCAAAGATCTTTTGGTTTAAGCCAAGAAATAACCAACATTCCTTGCCCTTTTTAATGAGTTCTGTATTTTTCTTTCAGTAAAATGAGCAAAGATAAAGAGCAACAGCATTACAATAAGCTGTATTTGACTGTTCAAAAATCAAAAACCCAGTATGAGAAATATAATAATTATTTCATATTTATATGCACCCTTGATTTATTGTTTATGAATTTCTTAATATACTAGTATGCTCTTTATTTTCCAATTTGTTGCACTACTTAAATGTATATCTCCAAACCATATGGACTCATTTGTGTTTGTGATCCCACCACTGTTCAATTTCCAGTGACTTCAGTTTGAAAGGATAGCACATTTTTCTAGTACACAGTGCATAGATTTAATTCATTTAATTTAAATATAATATTTATCATCCAGTTCCAGTTTTGTTGAATAAGAAAACCTTGGCATCTAGATTTTAGATGTTCAAAGTCCCTATTGTACTCACAACCTTATGACAAGTGTTAAAGTGCTTCTATTATGGGTTATGAAAGGTTCATATTTTGGTGTTGAGAGTCCTAAACAATAGGTTGACAAGCCTGCAAGGGGAAAAAAACACTTCACATAATATGCATTTATTTTTATTTTATTTGTTGACTCCCAATGACTCCCAAACTCCATGCTGAAAACCCCCCAGCATGGTTTATGCTGGTCCTTTGCTGGTTTAAGATGGTCACGCGCACTGACAAAGGATAGATAGAGCATAAATCAATTAATTTCACGCTTTTAAGAGCTCAACAAAAACCACCCAGGCAAAAGACCTAGCATAATAAACTGAAATATTGAATGCGTGGCTGTTTTTGAATGGCTGTTGTTGGAGAAAGATGCCTTTTAGATCCAGATGGTGTAGTTACAGCATCCACCGGGATCTAACAGGGCTTAAATTCATTTCATCTTAATGACATCTAGCTGCTGTGATAGCGAACATGCTCTACCACATTTCCTCCTGAACAAGTTGTGTGTAACCATTTAGTCTTCATCACCATCTCCAACTACTATAAATACTTCACCTCTACATCCTGTAGGCCTGTCCAGCACAGAGGAGATGCCCGTCTGCACTTAAACAAGAGTAAAATGAGTATCTTCTGTGGTAAAAAAAGAGAAAATCTCATTTACTCAAAAATCTCATGAGTGTTTTATTGAACAAACCTTAAATGTACCTTGGTGCACATTTTAGCGAGACAAGAAATACGCACTATTAAGTACATATCACTGTAGTTTCCAATAGAAATGAACACTAGAGGCAGTAAAACTCTTTTATTCTTTTTTATTTTTACAGATTTTCGATGAATAAAGCATAATTTTTGCAGTTATTTAAATTATATCATGTTATGACTTCAAAATAATATTAATATGCTGGGATATTTGAAAACTGATGCTTTTGAATGTTAGCATCACACATATCCAGCTTCATATCTATGGGTTTTCATACACGATAGGTTTGTTCGGTAGCTCACGGAGTACAGAGGTGTACTTGAGAGGCTCTGGTTTGAATCCCGTGTAGCTGCGGTACAACAAAACAGTTTCAAATCTGTGTAAAAGGAAGTTACAACTGACATGATTGCATCAAAAAATGTGTTTCCATATCAGGTTTAGGGTTGAATGTGGTGTAGGGCTTATTTCCAACATTATAGAGCATTAACTTTTAGTAACAGTCTATGGACATTTAAATTCTGAAGTGCCACAATATACCTATATCAATGTAAAAAAAAAATGTGCCAGGGTTCACGTATCGAACCTGTGTTTTAGCGCCTCTCAGTGGACATTTCTCCTTAATACCGCAGTGAAACGTGTCGTAAGGAATGTAAAAAAAGTATTGCACAAAAAGTGCACAGAGGTACGTATTTTTATGAGACCAGGTTGGTTGATATGCTGCTCATGGTACATTATTATTTACATCATTATGGTTTAACATGAACAGAAAGTAAAATATAGAAATATATTTATTGGAGTTTGGAAGTATTTGTAACATTAGAAATGTCTTGCTGTAATGGCGCAGTGGTGTGAGTGAAGAAAACTGAACATACTGATTTTATTAAAGCAAACCAAAAACCTAGGAACACTGGAAATCCAGTACAAAAACAATAGTGTTACAGTTTACTATCGACATGAAACCTAGGCTAAAAGAACTGACAAAGGAATGCTAGATCAAAGAGTTACATATACAAAAGAAAAAGGAAACTAAATTAGAAACGTGAGAGTAGTTGCTAACCAGGGTCAAACACAGGAAGAAAACCAAGGAAGTAATGAAGCAATGAAAATATAATGCAAACTAAGAGTCTTTAGAAACACAAACTAAACATAACAAGTCACTTTTAATCAATTTAATGTGTACTTGCTGAATAAAATATTGAATTCTTAAAAAAAAAAAAAACTTACAAACCCCAAACTTTAGAATGGTAGTATATGGTAATCATCTTCATGATCAAAAACTTTCAAATCAAGAAATGATACTATGGATGACTTTTTTTGCTTTCATGCTGTAGATCAAACTGTACGACCATCGTAACATCAAGGGCATGGCTTTGATTCCCAGGGAAATGTTCAAATGTAAAATGCTTTGGATGAAAGCTTTTGCCAACTGCATGACAGTGTAAAAAATAAATCTCGCAAGATGTAAACATATAGCACATAGTAGAAAGAACGCAAAGAGCAGCCACGTAAACAATTGGATGTAGACGACTTAACAGAGTGAGAAATTCTCTTTGCACTCCTTTGGCTCTCAAAGGATCCTGTGAATCTGGCCGTGAATTTCTCTCACTGTATGTGTGGTGGTGTGGAAAAATCATAACCAAAGGTTTGCCCTGCAGCATATATGCCATTTGTGGCACAAATAAACTCTCTAGGGAGAGGTGGCATGTTTGTAAGGGCTTTTACTCTTTGCCTCTTATACACTGTAAGACACACTGATCAGTGCGGCATTCAGAAGGGAAGTGCAAAATTCAATGTTTTTGGACATTTTATCCTTTTACAGACAGGAGTATGATTTTATCATGATCATCGTCGATATTTGATATTGTGGTCTCTGTCCAAACAAATGGAAATAGATATAAATATACGTGCTAGTACTAGATGTGAAATTATTATAAATATATATAATGACATCACATTGACAGTTTTAGTATTGACTGGTTTTCGTAGATTGATTGTGTTCTTGTAGGTTTTGAGTTCTAGTAGTACAAACAGCATAAAGAACTCTTGGGAATATAAACTTAAACTTGTTGCAGTTGTGCACTCAAAATAATGATGTCTCGCATGAAGTCTATATCCGCAGATGACTTCTGCAGTGAGATTTGTGGTCCATGCTACAGGGCACCTGCTGGGCTTTCCAGATCTCTGTTCATATTTTCCTCTCTCTGCTAATCTTCCTCAGTTCAAATGGAACTTTAGGAACAAAACAGTTGAAAATAGAGGAGCTGCTGAGATGTCACAGGAATAATTTACTGAGTCACTGTTCTGGAACGATCTTCTGCTCCGGTGATTCCTCTTAACATTGAGCTAAATTTGCTAAATCATGAATGTATTTATTTGGCAATCCTTTAGGATTACAAGATTTGCACAGCATGTTCCGTATATGAGATAAAAATGCCAGTACACGAGTGCAATGTTCCACATCTGATCTGCATTTTGAGAAAGTTAGTCTGATTCGCATTCTTGAATATTTTACCTTTTTTTTCTGTGAGAGCCTAAAGGAAATCAGTACAGAATGAGCTTAGAAAATATTCCAGACCAATTAAAATGTTATTCCTTGAAATAGAACTAACAGCTAAAAAACACGGGTTAGTTTTTTAACAAAAACTTTTTTGTTGCTGTAAATATATTTATATTTTCTGTGGAAAGGAGTACAAAATGTTTGTCCAATCATGTCCCTTGGTCCGAGGGCTACAATTGGAGAGTGATTTGCAGGGAGGGTGGGATCTTATGCGTTCAAAGCTAGCTTGCTATTGCTAGCCTCTCCCAAATCACTTTTAAAGAGACCTTCCTATGTGTTATTTGATAACATTCTTTTTTTGTCAAGTTCTAAAATATATGTATTTTTATTCATTTATTTTTTGTGTGGTACACAAAGTCAAAAGCCTATAAACATTTACAATAAAAAGGTCTCATATGGCTGAAAAACAGCATTAAATTATTTTATTATTATTTGAAAAGAATTGCATTTACTTATATTGATGTATTACGTATATACAAACTTTAGATGATTGCTTTAAAAAAAAATCCAAGGGTTAGTTTAGCAGAAAACTCCACAACTACTCTATTGCAAATACGAAAAAAATGAAGATGTGCATAGATGACAAGATTTGACCCTATTTGAGCGAATTAATAATATTTATTTCAAATGGTATAAATCTTTTTTAAATATGCATGAAACACAAATAAGGAAAGGAAAAAACAAACCATAGAAAAACAGCGATTTGCCACAGCCTGGTTTGATAGTGTCTCTTCCAGCATGGGGCCCAAAAATTATAAAAGGTCTTCATTGGAGAGTGAAGTATCATGTGACAATAACAGATGCAACCCAAATCCTTTTCATAGTCAAAGCAGCTGACGGACTTAGAAAATATATGATTTAATTAGATGCAATAAAGGTCATGCTGCAAAAGCATACTGGCATCCATTCTGAAAAGGACAGGAGAAATAATGCACCTAAACTTTGCTTTTGGAAAATATCATACGCAAAACTTATTGCAAATCTCATCTGATGGCTTCAAGGAACCTGACAAGCCATCAGCAAAATGGTAAATCTTATGAAACCACTTAATTTCCCCTCCATTAAAAGAGTCGCTACAGTATTGTATTTGGCCTAATGTTATTCAATAACCTAATAAATTGCATTCTGGAAATTGTAATAAGCTGTTTTGCTTGAAGGTTTTCCCATTGCAACAGTGTCGCTGTGTGGTTATAATTGCTCTATTTGCATTCATCGTCATTCCCCTGTTTTTGTTTTGCAGGGAACATATTTGTAGTGAGCCTGGCAGTCGCTGACCTGGTGGTAGCCGTCTATCCTTATCCACTCGTGCTGGTCTCCATTTTCCATAATGGGTGGAATCTGGGATTTGTCCACTGCCAGATCAGTGGATTCCTGATGGGACTGAGCGTGATTGGATCTATATTTAACATCACTGGCATTGCCATCAATCGCTACTGCTATATCTGTCACAGCCTCAAGTATGACAAGCTATACAGCGACAAGAACTCGCTTTGCTACGTCCTTCTCATCTGGATACTGACCGTGGTCGCTATAGTGCCCAACTTTTACGTCGGCTCTCTGAAGTATGACTCCAGGGTCTACTCGTGTACGTTTGCGCAGTCGGCCAGCTCGGCATATACCATCGCCGTCGTCTTCTTCCACTTCATTCTTCCAATCATGATTGTGACGTACTGCTACCTGCGGATCTGGATCTTGGTGATCCAGGTGAGGAGACGCGTAAAACCCGAGTTCCGGCCCAAACTCACGCCACACGATGTAAGGAACTTCGTCACCATGTTTGTGGTGTTCGTTCTTTTTGCCGTCTGCTGGGCCCCTCTCAATTTCATCGGCCTGGCGGTCGCTATAGACCCCGAGCGGGTTGCGCCTCTCATCCCGGAGTGGTTTTTTGTATCCAGTTATTTTATGGCCTATTTCAACAGTTGCCTTAATGCAATAGTCTACGGACTGCTGAATCAGAACTTCAGACGAGAGTACAAAAAAATTATTGTCTCACTCTGTACTGCAAAGATGTTCTTCCCAGAGAGCTCAAATGATGCTGCGGATCGCATCAAAAGCAAGCCATCTCCTTTAATGACAAACAACAACCAAGTCAAAGTTGATTCGGTATGAAAACAAAGGACACTGTGAAAAAAACCAAATAAGCATTCAGCTTCTTTCAGAACCAACTATTTATAACTGATATTTATAACCGGAATACAGGTGTATGTATTTCTTGTACCTGTTGCTTTTACAACAAGGTGCAATGCAGATATCTTGCTTGGTCTCAGTGTTTACAAGTTCATAATGTTACATAATGTTAGACTTTTATATACAGCAGGTCCATGCATTTTTTTTCAGGATATCATAAAATGTATGCTATAAACCAATGCACACGCTGTCGTACATGAAGAACAATGTGCCAGTTGAGCAGAATAATATGCTCAATAATATATAATAATAACATTTGCAAAATAATATTATACTCAAGTATATTATTTATATGTAACCTGGTATGACCAACAATTGTTGTTGTCTTTAGTTCCATGAATGACAGATTTAAAGTGCCCCTAATATGCCATTTTTAAGGCCCCTAATATTTTTTGGGAGCCTCCTACAATAGGTTTACATGCATGCAATTTTTTTTTTGTTTTCTCAAAAATGCTTTTAAAATCACTTAATTTTCCAATTTCAAGCTGTTCTAAAATTCAGTCTCTCTAAACCCCTACTCTGCTCTAATTGATCAGGTGGCCCAGTCTGTTGTGATTCAAATGTGTTACCCCGTGACCTGTAGCTGTCACGAATAATGGATTTGAATTACTAACGACTCGTTTAGGCTGTTAGAGTCAGTTCTTTATTTTGGGAAACAATAACTTAAATCGTTTACACATTGCCTGAAAGTCAATATTGGAAATGGCATAATAGGGGCACTTTAAGACTGGGTTCATGTAAATGTAGGCAAGCTCTTAAAGGAATAGTTCACCCAAAGATCATGTAGTTTTGTAAGATTTTCTGCAGAAGGCAATGGAAGAAACGTGGTAGATTTTTGCGGAAGAACTGTTTCTGTCCATATAATGAAAATCAGTGGGCTCCAAAACATCACTGGCTTTTATTGTATGGGCCAAAATAAATAAATAAATAAAAAGCATTTTAGAAATATTATTCGGAGCCACATGAGTAAATGATGACATGATTTCCAGTTTTGGATCAACTTTCCCTTTAAATGGTCACTATACAGTAGTATCTGTGTAACTGCATATCATATGAAATGTGAACAAAATGGCAAATTCTAAAAATAAGATTACAGACATTTATGTTCTTCTTAACTTTCTGTTACAACACTTATTATTTATTTATTCATCAGACTGCATTGCTATACTACTGCAATGGAGTGCTTTTATTGATAAGCAATTAGTGCTGTCAAATTATTAATCGCATTCAAAAATCAAGTTTTTGTTTACATAATATTTGCGTGTGTACTGCGTATATTGCAGTATGTGTATATACACACACATTCATGTATATATTTAAGAAAAAGATTTTACGTTTATATATTAAATATTTATATATATGTAATATGAATATATATATATATATGTACATTTTTTCAAAATATATACTGCATGTGTGTGTCTTTATATATACACACAAGAAAATCTACACAGTACACACTCATATATATTATGTAAACAAAACCTTTTATTTTATTAATTGCAATTAATAGTTTGACAGCACTACACACAATATAAGTCTAGTTTTAAACAACATAGGCTTAATTCAGGATAATTGGTCCACATTTTCCAGTCATTTTGATGGTAAAAAGTGTCCCAATTTACCTGACTTCAGCCCATACATATTCTGGCATACAGTAGATCAAGTTCAATGTACTACTATAAATCACTTTTATAATGTCAAATGTTCAACACAGTACCTTACTTTCTTGTTTACAACATAAAAACATATTTGCTTGTCCATCCTTGAGCTTTTCAATGTTGATAAACTGTGCTGAATAAACTGAGATGAAAACAAGACGAATGCATGCTTAAAAGCTATGGAAGATGAAAAATAAGTTCACTGCTTTCTAGTATTTTACTTTTATTTTCTTTGAATGTTGTTTGGGATTGTAGGTTCATTAAAAGCAACATTAAAGGGTGTTGGGGAGGCAGCTATGCTACTAACTTTAATTACATTGTAGAGAATCACAACAGCTCAGCTGTGTTAAGAGCCAATATATAATCAAAATCAACCCTATTTACATTCTCAGTGCATGTTTACGGGGCTGTTGTGAATGATTCATTGGCGTGCTTTATGTTCAATGTGCAATTTCTGCATTTATTAGGACAAGGAAGCAATGGGAGAGGAGAGAAAGCAGTTCAGGACTCAAATTCAGGTTGCACGGAAAATAATAGGTCAGAGTGCTGCCCACAAGACTCTGGGACTTTTTTTTGGCAACAACTCGTGCTAATGCCATGCAAGTCATGCAGGGTTCTGGATAATGTTGATTAAATAGGCAATCAAAAAAAAAAGAGGATACCTTCTGACATACAAAGACAGCTTTATGATGTCTTGCTTGAAGCTTCTGTAACTACAGTATGTTTTGATTCACTCTGAAGGTATTTTAGATTGAGAACCTAAGATTTAAAGTGGCTTCCTCAACACTGACATTAAGACAGTTATAATCTCATGAATATGTGCCATCATATTAATAGATTATCAAGACATTCAAAGATTACACGTTTTAACTAAACGCGATTTTAGTGTTATCCTAACATGTCGCAGGAATAATAAAACCTCAGTGTTTGTGTTGGACACTCTCCATGAAAACAGAACATCCATTCACTTTCAAAACAATCCTGGTGCTCTTAATACACAATGATGTGCATCCTGTTTGCTGCTAGTCAAGCTTTCCAAATTCCAGCACACCACATAATATGCTTTGACAAGTCATATATTTACATTTTTTTCCCCAACCTAGGAACACTTATCAGGCGCATTCGCATACATAAGCCTGTCAGAATGTGATTCATCCAGTTCTTTCCACGCATGGAGTTTGAGCAGAATCATACGGTGCTATTTAAGAGCAAACCAGAGACGGTTCGCATTGACCTGCTTCCGTGCCCACGGATGGTTATTTCTGGACATTCGTCAAAAAAGTGTATTTTAAACGTGAAAGCTTAAGTAATTACGCATGTCTCTGCACGGGCCTGACGAGGGATCGGATGCCTTTGAGAACCCCCACCCCCTCTTTTCCCGAGCGACTCAAATCTATGTCTCTTTCCCCTACTCTTCATCTTAATGAACTTGAACAGATTAAATAAGATCTTAAAGGATGAACCATAGAGTAGCCACCCCCATCTACTGAGGATTTATATATTTATTATTTTGGATTACATTATGATGACATATTTTAATCTCAGGCTTTAATTCTCAGAGGAGGGATTGAAGAGGTGATGAGGCAGTCTCCACCTCCACACGAGAGTGAAAAGAAGCTTGATTAAATCATTTCCACTATACACAGCCAAAATAAAGGAACCATGCACGTAAAATACAGTTGACGGTCATTTTTACAACACACTGTGCCATGATTTGAAACTGAGTCAAAATTATTATTTAATATGTTTGAAACAATCTGACTGGTTAAGGTTACCTACTGTAAGTAAAAAATTGTTTTTAAAGGTCTTGGCTGGTTGACAGTAAACACGAAGCTGGTAGATGCTGGCAACTACAGCAATTAAAAAATAAACTGACGAAATATTGTTTATAAATAAATAAAATGTCATTAGAATTAGATGCTTTACCCGCCTTTTTGGAAAGGTTCTTAAATAATCGCAGTACAATAAAACAATTGTTTTGTAGTACAAGTTTCTGAAATGTTGTTTGAATATGGTAATGAGGCATTGCCTAATTAAATATGCAATCATTTGCATACAATTTATAAACAAAAATCAGAAATGTGGATCAAGCTCTGATCAACATTTTCAAAACAGTGCATTCTGGATCATTTTTAATACTCCATAAAGCAGATAATATAACATTGTCCACCATGTAGGAATAAAATGATATATAAATCAAGTAAATATATGAACAAATGCTTCTGTAAAAACTGTAAAAACTAAATAAAACTGGTTGAAGTGGAGTAAAGTGGATATTTTTGGCTTAATACAGGAGAATAAATGCTTTAAAGATAAGTATTTTAATTGAAATTAAATTACAGACAGGCACTGAAGAAGTGTAATAAAACAAATGCATAAATTAGTAAATTGTTTTCTTTTAGCTAGAGCAAAAGACCTTTTATAGAAGCCAAATAACGAAAGAAAGAAAAAACCTCATAATACAAACAAACAACGATCTTGTATTAAATAGAATATTCTACATTATAAAACACTATTACTATATAACACTATTATAAACATACATAACTGATATCAGAGTTCAGAATAGTCACTATGAAGGTCCTTGAACTGACATGTTTGTGGAGCTATCAGCCAATCAGTGTTGCAGTGTTCTGTGATTAGTCAGATGGCACTTCAAGCTTCAGGTAATTGGCTCAAAAATGTCTGCAGAGAACAGGCTGTGGTAACTATGGCACATTTTCCATTTTTTAAGCAGCCCGGATGAATGCTGAGGTGATCGTTTTCCTTAGCAGCATAGTAAGGTCAGGCATCTTGTGACCTTCTGCATCCCAGCGTCTGTCCCTGTGCACTGACAATCCTAGAGAAGCTCTGTGAAGTGCCAACAAGCCATGCGGACCTGCGTGTTTGTGGACAATGTGGACTCGTCTTCCCTTCAGGGCCTGAGAGCGCTGCTATTGAGCGTCACCAGAGAGACTCGCCTGTGAACCTGCTCAAGTCAGGAGCTCAGCAGTTTGATAAAGCCCACTGTTTATGTGCGTTCAGGCGAGGGAAACCAGGGTCTTCCGTATGCGTGCGCGCATGTTTGTGTGTCTGTCTGCAGAGTCAAGATTCTGCTATCAGCAAGTCTCAGTCCGACATAAAGCCATTGGACAGCTGAGAGAACAATGGATTACTATTCCACGGAGCAGAAAACATAATTGAGTTAGGAACATTTACATTTTGTGTTTGGCTATGGAGAGGGGTTTCATAAAGTCATGTTGTGTTAGGCTCTCAAGGATTTTAAATCTGCTTCTTATCTTGAAGCCTAAACTGCGGATGGACCCTCTTTCCGGGCACATGCAGGAAACAAGTGTGAAACGAAATTAATTTGCTGTTATTTCACAGTTAAATGCTTGCGTTTGGAATTCCTCCCTTAAACTCTCCACACGCACCGTGAAAACAATAACATTCCTTTCAGTCTGGTAACTTCACAGAAAATGTGAATGGAAATACAGTACAGTATTGTTAAGCTGGTCATAAATATTCAATATATTATCTGCCGTCACAACGTGCCGTGCTTTTTGTTTATGTTGCTGGACATATTAATAATTCATTAATATTTATTTGTTTGTTTGCTTATTTGTGTTATAATAATAATCACTACACAACAACACTAATAATATGAATAATTGCTATTATTAGAAATTATAAAATTTTTAAGTAATCTTCAGACTGATTACAGCAACCCAGCCTTATTGGAAATACGTGCCTCTACATACATTTCTGCAACACCGTAATTAAGTACCTTACTGCATGTTTCGCCGCAGTTTCAAAGTGAAATGTCCAGAGAGTGGTGCTAAAACACACGTTTAATACGTAATCGCGGCATGTTTGTATTGGGTTTGGTACAGGTACGTATTGCAGTGTTTTTAAAATGCTACTCGAGGTACGTTTTGTGGCTGTTGTAATGCAGCCACGCTATTTTAACTTGCTTACGTTGATTGTTTTGTTCAACTGTTCAAACTGGACCTTTTCATCACCTACTGTAAGTGCAACACCTTATTATCACATGAGCTACTGAGTAAACCGACTGACGACATCGTTCAAAATAACATATATACAGTAAGTATATATATATATATATAATTTTTTTTTTTTCTGCATGTACTTTGTGTACTCTGAGTATCTGTGTATTAAGTGTTGTAAATGTGCAACACTACAGAAGTCTGAATTAATTTTCGCCAAGGGGATTAATAAAGCTTTAAACATTAAACTTTAAAAGTATCCGTTTTCAACTTGTGTCATAACATAACATTCTGCAACTTGTGTGAAAAATAGCCTTTATTAATCAAAAATGTACCAGGAATACAAGTTGTGGAAGTTTTACTGCCTCTAGTGTTCGTTTCAAATGGACACTGCAGCGGTTCGTATGTATAGGAACGTTTTTTTTCCCAGTTTTTCAGAAATGTAATGAGAGGCACGTATTTCCAATGAGCCTAGGTTGCGCAACATTACATTTAAATAATTAATTATAATTCACATTTTTCAAACATTTGGGTTATAAATCACATCAAAACAAAGTTCCATTGAAAAGCACACTGCATCTGCAAACACATTACTTTTTTTATGTTTTTATGAAACAATGGCTGTATTCATGCAATGAAGTGTAAACAATCATTGAGAGCTCTGTCTCCACACCTCTTCTTAATTTCACCATTCGTTGCAGATTTCAAAGCATGAAAAAGATGAAAATATTTGTCTAGTATCTTTTGCGCTGTAGAGGAGCGAGCACAGCAGGTGAAAACACACTATATTGGGCCAAGAACACACAAATCATATAAATATTGCAGTGTTCTACTAAATTTTCAACTCTGACCTAAAACACAATCCTGGATGTGAATAGTGTTTTCCAGTAAGTTAACACCATCCAAATCAAATATTTAATATCTTCACACAGGCTGTTTCTTGTCATGTGAACTGGAGCACATATAAGTCATTGTGGTTAACGGAGACAGAGGCAGTCATCTCTATAATGCCATCTGGCGATGCTTACAGAACGGCTGGGAAATTCTTTACAATGGCCACGTGGAAGCCAAAGGTCCAGCAGATGCTCATCTGACCTCAAACTGAGATGATTCGATTGAACATTCTGAGAAGAACAACTGGATATTCTCAGAACAACAAGGTTCTAGCGTGCAGATGTTAATAACCTTTAATCGAGTGGCTTTAGAAGTAAATCTGACATTTGCTTCATGAAATGATCTTCAATAAAGTATAGACATTCAAGCAAAATGTTATCCATTTTGTGTGCAACACTAAGTAAATCAGTGATGTAGAAACGTATGAAATAATAGTAATATCACTTGAAAAATCTTCTTCTTTTACAGTCTTGTGTTATATTATCTGATCATGTGTGATATTTGAGTTAAAGTATACACTAATGCAGAGATCTCAAACTCTATTCTCTACTCAAAAGCTAAAGTGTTATACTGTATGTAGTATTCTTAAACCAGACATTACATTATTTAGAAACAGAAGCAGTCATATTATATTTATCACTGTATATTTTTAGATCTGCACACAATGTGTCTGCTTGGCAATTTAATCAGGCCAAACTGGAGAAATATGCTCTTTATTGAAAGACTTAACAAATATACACAGTGGGCCCAAAACATATTTGGACACCTGTTCCATAGATCTTTCCTTGCGTTAGATGCAAAATGGACCAACTAACTTTCTGATCCTTGTTTGTATGAACATTTTTTTTTTTTTTTTTTTTGAAGATGTATGCTTTTTTCAGGTTTACACAAGTGTCCTATTAGAGTGACCTAACCAGTGAGCGGTATTTCACCTAGTACAAGATGTTCCTGGACCAACATCCTTGTAGATGCTAGAATAACATTCCAATCAACCAATCAGAATTGAGAGATCATTTTTTCAGAAATATCTGTTTTAAGCTTATGATCAGGGTTAGATGCTTCTACACCCTTGTTAATCAGATATCATTTCCCACTGATTTTTGACATACATTTTGGGTAGGTTTAGGGGTAGATTTTGGGATAAGACTGTGTGAAAAGTGTGTATGCGCTAAAAAATAAAAATTAATTAAAATATAAAGTTATCCAATATTTTTTAAATAAGGACAGATGGTATCTAAATACATAATATTTGGAGCCAATATGATCAGTGCCTACTGAATATCTGAATAAATATATACAGTAGCTGAATGTACAGTAGTTATTCAGCTACTGTATAAATTTACTCAGATATTCAGTAGGCTTTCAAAAATCATTAGTGAACCTATTAAGTAACCTTTCTTTTTCCATAAAAATTCCACAAAACTAGATAAACCACCATCTAAAGTAAAAAATAAAAGAAAGAAAGAAAGAAAGGTATTTTTGTTATTGTGGGTTACTGTTGCCAATTTCATGAAACTTCAAATAAACTGAAAAACTAATTTAGCTGCAGACTACATCAGCACTGAATTGCTCAAACAAAGAAACCTTAAGTGTAGCTACAAGAGAACAGCTCCCGCAACTGATTACAACATCCAAATTATTTCACTAGGCTATTCATTCAGCAGGTGGTGTTAATCCTTTAACCAAACCCCCAAAATAAACTGATGGGTTAGCCTCTTATATTTGCCTTGCATCAAAGTGTAAAGGGATTTTGGGAGGCATACTGTATTCAGCTGACTTCACTCATTTCACAGGGCTGGACATGGAGAGGCTGTTTCATAAGCATGAGAACTGGTAAGTTTAGAACATGACAATGAATTAAATGAAATGCACTGTATTTTCTGCCAAGCAGGCAACCTAGATGCCGAAACACTACTGACTTCGTGATTGGGAGATAGATGGAGGGTGGCGATTCAGACCAAAACAAAACATGACAACATAAACATCAGCTGAGGGCTGCAACAGCTTTTTAAACAAGAATATCCAGGCTGAAATATGACTGTCAGCAATATGAGTACTTTTAATTAACATGTTTTCTTAATGCCTGTTGAACATAATAGAGACATTTTATGATTATTACAATACATTTCTTACATACGGTACCTTTAAATTGTTCAACTTTTGCCACTGTGCTCTGTGATGATTACCTGCATGGCCAATAGAAACGGGGCATCCAAATAAAGCTGGTTTTGAAAACTCCACCTATTTCTCTCTGACTAGCATAGCGCAATCCATAGTATTTTAAGGGCTGCAATGAACCCAGCAGCCAACGCAACGGAAGCCGCATCCTGTGTGAAAGGGCCATAACTGAAATCTTTTGTAATGCTGACTAGTCCAATCACACGCTGATGGGCAGACTTAGTGTAAATATCCTTTGCCAACAATAAGGGCTATTTGCACTTAATGCAAGAGCATATGTAGAGCATACACTGCCTTTAACACGTAACAGCCTATTAGACCTACATCTGTTCATGGTGTATAAAAATACACTCCTCCAAAAATAAAGTGAACAGTTAAACAGCACAATGTAACTCCAAGTCAATCACACTTCTGTGAAATCAAACTACCCACTTAGAAAGCAACACTGATTGAAAATCAATTTCACATGCTGTTGTTCAAATGGAATAGACAACAGGTGGAAATTATTGGCAATTAGCAACCACCCCCAAAAAAGGGGTGATTCTGCAGGTGTTGACCAGAGACCACTTCTCAGTTCCTATGCTTTCTGGCTGATGTTTTGGTCACTTTTAAAATGCTGGCAGTGCTTTCACTCTAGTGGTAGCATGAGACGGAGTCTACAACCCACACTAGTGGCTCAGGTAGTGCAGCTCATCCAGGATGTCACATCAATGCGAGCTGTGGCAAGAAGGTTTGCTGTGTCTGTCAGCATAGAGTCCAGAGGACACCATGGAGGTGCTATTAGGAGGAAAGCCAGTACATCGGGAGATGTGGAGGAGGCCATAGTAGAGCAACAACCCAGCAGCAGGACCACTACCTCCGCCTTCGTGCAAGGAGGAATAGGAGGAGCACTGCCAGAGCACTGCAAAATGACCTCCAGCAGGCCACAAATGTGCATGTGTCTACTCAAAAGGTCAGAAACAGACTCCATGAGGTTGGTATGAGGACTAAACATTCACAGGTGGGTCTTACAGCCCAACACCATGCAGGACGTTTGGCATTTTCCAGAGAACACAAAGATTGTCAAATTCTCTACTGGCACCCTGTACTCTTCACAGATGAAAGCAGGTTCTCACTGAGCACACGTGATAGAGTCTGGCCAGACTCTATCACGTGTGCTCAGTGTGAACCTGCTTTCATCTGTGAAATGGAGACGTTGTGGAGAACGTTCTGCTTCCTGCAACATCCTCCAGCATGACCGATTTGGCAGTGGGTCAGTAATGGTGTGGGCACAGCCCTCATGCTCGCCAGAGGTAGCCTCACTGCCATTAGGTACCGAGTTGAAATCCTCAGACCCCTTGTGAGACCATATGCCGGTCCGGTTGGCCTTGGGTTCCTCCTAATGTAAGACAATGCTAAACCTAATGTGTCTGGAGTGTGTCAGCAGTTCCTGCAAGATGAAGGCATTGATGCTAAGGACTGGCCTGCACGTTCTCCAGACCTGAATCATATTGAGCACATCTGGGACATCATGTCTCACTCCATTCACCAATGCCACGTTGCACCGCAGACTGTACAGGAGTTGGCGGATGCTTTAGTCCAGGCCACACACACTACTGAGCCTCATTTTGACTTGTTTTAAAGACATTATATTAGATGTAATGTAATGTCTCAAAATTGAATTGAGACATTAATTTAGAGTGTGACTCCAAATCCACACCACCATGGGTTAATACATTTGATTTCCCTTAATAATTTTTGTGTATATATTGGTATAATTAAACAATACTGACCTCACAAGTAAGAGTGCTACCGATATGTTATTATATGCTGCTGATATGATAACATATGATTAAGTTCTATAAAAAAAAAAAATGTATAAATATAAAGTAACTTACATTTTAGACACGATCCTCTTGTTATTTGGGGTTTGCCAAACAAAATATATCTAAATAAAGGCATTTCAAAACAAATTGGTTGCAATTGGTTGTACTTATTTAGACAACTTTAGTTAACTTCAAGCCTGGATCTGTATTTAAGCAAATAGGTTTGAATAAATGTTTCAGGATGTGCTCTTATTGACATATGCAGCACAAATGCAGTATATTTACACATTGTATATTCAAAGAGATAGATTAAAACTGCATAAAAACCTGTTCAAGGAAATGTACAGTCCATCTGCAGTGCAAACCCAAAAAAGGAAAAACTAACTGGTCGTTTACGATCAGTTCATTCATTATGTGTTTCGATCAGGGTCGCCATGTCTGCAACAAAAAAACAACAACAACAAAACTTGCCCAATGGCCAATTAAAAATACCCCAAATCTAGCAGAATGACCCTATCCCACATCAAAACTCAAAATATGCCACTTCCATACCTAAACTGCATAATCATTTATAATCTGTTTTCATTGAGAAGCTCAAAAGGGCTTCCTACCAGTTCCCCTTCCTCACATAACGTCTAGACCAGCGGTTTTATCACCTGTAGGATGAAAAACATTTAAATACAAGCATTTCCTTTAAATATAATTTGCAAGACATCCAACCTTTAACCCACATTAATAAATGCTGCAGCAATAAAAGCCATGCCAAGTTTTTCCTGTTATTTACAGTACTGTGCAAAAGGTATTTTCTTCAACTGCTAGTGTTTTAGTAGGCAATATCAATAACATTTTGACATTAATTGTAATAATCCATTGAGTTTTTTGTATGCACAAAGAGTGGGAAATGGTCAGAAATGGTTCTCTTATGACTTTTCCCCAATCATAACTGTAGATAATTCAGAAATTAAGGAAAAATCTGGCTACATGGCAAAACAGGGGGTTGTTTAAGCAAAAGTGGGTGAGAAAAACAGAGGAGAAAAAAAAAAAACAAAACACAACAGAGGCAGCAGCTAAGAATAAAACGTGATGCCTGGCGGTCGGCTGGCATATTCCCAGCTGGAAGAAGAGACATTTATGTGAAGTCAGCATGCATTAACCTCACTAACCGTCAGGAGTTCTATGCCAACGAGCATTCATACTGTATTTAACATAAATATGAAGATATGGCCTTTCCTAGCACCACTCTGATTTTTTGGTCTTGAGCAATGTCATGGTATAAAAAAAAATACATACATTTTCCTTTCTTATGATCTTGTTTGACATCATAAGTAACACTATACCTGCTCAATCCCACCATAACTGTATCATCATAACTGCTAAACCCCTTCTACCAGCAGTAACTGAAACCAGATAAACAGCACAGATCTCACTTTTGTCCTTGACTTTTAACTCGAATGTGTCACACTCGTATCTACATGAAGATCCAGTGCAGCTGTACAGCAGTCAGTCTGCTCTGATCTGCATGACATTATGCTTGCACACTCATTAGTCCTTTGACTTGTTCTGCTTAAACTGTCAGTTCTGCGTACATATCACCACAAATTGGTTAGATGTCATAACAGTTTTGATATCAAATTATTTACCAAAGGACTAAATGATTAAATGAATTTTTTTGTGCATCTGGATGAAGAATTGCATTATGCAAACGCAATTCAGATTTTGGGGTGTGTTTGTGTCTGTCACCTGGTTTGCATAATTGCTTTTATAAATCAAATCAGGTGTTAAAACAAAGACAGCACATCCAAATACACAACGCTATTATTTTCAGTGAATTCCCCCATGGCATGTGACTCTTTTGTATTGGTTAAAAAGGTCTGAATCGTGACATAGTTGTTGGCCCATAAGCTCTGACACATGCCTTGGTGTTTTTTATGTCCTCTCTCCAATTTACAGCCACTAATAATAATCCAAAAATCCCCAAATAAAATATAAAAGAGAGCTTTTATCAGTAACAACTTTTTAAATCTAACTAATAATTTCTTTCCTCGCCTCGCAAAGGAACGGTACAAAATGAGTTTTAAAAAATACTACCACTGAAAGAAGGATTGTTATTTCTGTGTATGACTAAACAGTTATTGTTTTAGGCTTTTGCAGACCAGATCAAATGGTTTTACAGAGAAACCCTGAACAACACAAAAGGTAGGGGTTAATTAATATTCAAATATAGCATATTGACAGATTTTCTCTCTCTAGCATAACACGCGAGTGTTATTTATAGGGCTGGGCCGGAGAATGCTTCCCCATGACACACGAGGCGCACATATTTCCAAATAAAGCAAGCCGGATAATCAGTCGGAGAGAATGAGATGTCAGTAGTGACAAACTGCTTCTTGAATTAATAGGGACTTTAAATATGCACCATTTAGTGCCATTCAAAAAATCTTTTTTGAACACAAGGGGGTGATAAAGAAAGGAAATTATTAATATTCCGGCTTATAGGGCTTATTTATCAATGACAAAATGTCAGAATGACAAAATGCGTACAGTATGTGTTCATATCCCTTTTCCCAGCGAGCATTGCTACTGGTGATACACGTTCACTATGAATAGTTGAACAACCTTTTTGGAGCGTTAACAGACGTGTTAACCTCCATGTCCCAGGGACACGGGTGTGAAGTTTCAAAGGAATCTGACGCGTGGCCAGCCGCGTTTACAAGGACAGGCCATAGACCTTTGCTCCCAGTCAAACGAGTTTACGCATTAAATGTCTTATACTAGTGCAATAAATAAAGATTAATTGGAAGTAAATTATATTCTCCAGTGCTAAAGTAATGAGCTTTTTTATTTTTTAATCATCTGCCTCAGTTTTTAATTAACAGGCTGAGACAATTCCCATCAAAACCTCTCTCAGTAGTGCTGATTTGGATTTTCTTTACCTTTTTATTTAAATGAATCTACTGCCTCTAAGATAGTACGGGAAAACAAGCTAATGCCAGGCAGAAATGTACGTTTCGTGTTTCAACATCACTCCAATTAGAGAAGCTGTGCACAAACAACTGCATCCGAATAAGTAAGCAGAGACACTGTTTGTGACACTGTTAAACAGCATGAAATTGCAGTTAATAAGCTGATGTTACTCCTGATTGGAGCTGAAGTCTGAATGTAATAGGAAAAGAAGCGTTAAGGCTTTACAAGACATACCACATGCTGCTAGTGGCGACATGCCCCAAATAGCACTAATTTTACAAAGACGCTTTTTACTATGAAAAATACTCATTTTGGCATTGCTGAAAAAAAGTATGTTGAACACTGCGGGAACTGCATAGCGCATAAGGCAACCCTGAATTAATTATTACTTCCCTAAAAACATGATTCTTTCTAGGAGGAATGTGAAAATAATCACATATTTACATTTCATTAAACCTTTGTGTTAAACAAAACAGACTTTATAATCAGGTTTGAGTAAAGAGCAACTTTGAAAGCACTGTGAATTTATGTTAAAGTGTCCCTATTGTGCCATTTTAAAGGTTGCTAATATTGCTTTATGAGTCTCTTAAAACGGGTTTACATGTATGCTAGGTTAAAAAACACTTTAGTTTTCTCCAAAAATAGATTTAATTTTACTCCACTTCTAAATGATACGTAAACGACTTGTGTGAAGCAGTTCGAAGAATCACTCTGTCCTTTCCGTGAGCCCTCACTCCTGTGATTGGTCAGATGGAGCAGTACTTTATGATTGGTCTTCAGCGGTCCACAGAGATTGTACCAAAACTATATACGTGAGTTAGCCGGTTTCCATGACATGTGCAGGGATGTTACATAACGTACAAAAATATGTAATTTGAACGATCGCTAGAAAATAAAATCATCAATTATTAATCACACTTACAGGTAGAAGTTCAGAAGAGCAAGCCGGTGCAAATAAACTGGGCACTGATCAGTCTTTTAAAACCAAGCGTTTGGTGAATGTTGTACTTCCCAAGATTGGAAAAGCAAGTTGCCATTTCTTTGTAATTGTTGGTGAACATTATTAGCAATTTCTCAGTGCAAAACAACATCTCACGACCAATTTGTACGTATTTGTATGAGGTGGAAAATTTATGCTAATTCTTACAAATCAAATCAAATTTTGATTCAACCTCACTCGTATGATTTTATACAATTTATCTAAACCCCAGTGACGGGTAGGTTTAGGGGCAGAGTTAGGTGTAGGTCATTTGTACAAATTCATACGAATTGGCAACTCGTAAAATATGTCAGAATTCCCGTAAGACTGGGAATGTAAGACCCTTAATGTAAGACATTTAACAAAAAATTAACAGTAAAGGCATGAGATACTTTTAATGTGACCTTCATGTTAAACCAGAAAAAACACATAAGTTCACAAAACTCCTAAAGGACATAAACACCCAAGTTGAAGAAACACCCAATTACTGTATGAACAAATCTCTCTCATGAAAAAAAGAGATTACCAGGTGCATCTTCTGCCGCTTTGAAGATACCGTGGTTATGATTCAGTACTGGACCCATGAATGGATTTTAATTATGATTTCATAAAGTAGCTGAATGATATTAAACACCACAAGCCGAGGAAGCTAAATGGACAGCCTCCCTCTTTCATCAATCATTGAACAGCACATGTCATGTGGTTGACCCCAAGAGATCATTCTCTGCCGGGCAATAATGAGCCAATGTATTCACCTAAGTAGGGCAGAGACGGTCTGTAACGAGAGAACTCCTGTCTGCTACTCCCAAGATCCTTCACTTTCCTTTATTCTCATCTACCTCGCAAAATCTGTAATTGAGTTTTTCGATCTTTCTGTTTAGCCTGTGCCTTCCTTCACCTTCTTCCAGCCACGGTGATTCACTCAGAGGAGACAATGGCAGTCTGACAAGACAGGCGACAGGTAGCACAACCATAAATGATTACAATGCAGACTAACAAAGGAATTGTCATGAGCTTAAAGAATGTAATGGCAGCCCTGGACGAGTCATTTTGGGTACTGATGGTTACAGCTAGTCTCATCCTGCCCAAATGAGAACAATGGTTGAAATATCCCGTACACAAGGACTTTTCTACCTGTTCCAGTGTAAAACGTTCAGCACAGTGTGTGTGTGTGTGTGTACTGTATATGCGAGGTTGCAGGTTCAGAGCGAGTGCAGTGAATCGTGGCTTAAAGCTTGCTATGTTCACCCATGCACGCTGATTGAGCCAGCTTACTGACCTCCCACTGTTATCCGGCCTCTGGGGCCTGCAACAAATAACAAGACGTTTTCTTCCAGAACAATCTGTATGAAAAACATCATTGCTTTGTGTTTGATAAGCAAGACTTCGTGTCTGACAGGTTTAGTACAGTCTATCTTCACAAAAGTTTTGCACTCCACTTAGGTAATTGTTAACAAAAACTGCAGATGCTTGGGGATGTTTAAATTCCCAGCTTATTCTGTTCCTGGGTGTGAATGTTCAAGTAAAAAAAAACTTGCTTTCAATGGTTTTAAAAGGCAACACAAAGCAGTTAAAGCAATAATTCATATATAATGAATATTCTGTCATAATTTGCTCACTGTCGTAGTGTCTTCTCGTCATACAGGTTGTATTTCCTCAGTCAGACACAAAATATAATATTATGCACTCTAAAAACAGATGTTTTCACACCCCGCATCTTCATCATCAGCAAAGAAAACCTAATACTTAGTTGTACCAATATACACCCATAAACACCAAAAAATGCACTTCATAAAGGATTTTTCATACTTTTACATATTTTGAAACTTGAACTTTATTGCATATATTTTGTCATTTACTGTCATTTGTCATATAAACTTTGCCCTTATTACATATATATATATATATATATATTTATATTGTAGTGCTGTCAAAAGATTAACGTTTCTCTTTACATAATATATTTGTATGTACTGCTTATATTTCTTAAGTATATATAAATACGAACACATGCATGTATATATTTAATGAAAATATGTTATGTTTATATATTAAATATGTTTAGATATAATATCAAATATAAGAGAATAAATATATAAATGCATTTACATGTAAATACTTTCAAAATATATATTGTACATGTGTGTTTTAATATAAACATAATAAATAAACACAGCATAAACACATATGTTATGTAAAGAAACAACAAAGAAATTAAAACTTTTATTTTGGACGGGATTAATAGTTTAACAGCATCAATTAACATTGTGCATAATCAAAGGTGTTGCTGATGTGAAATTTTCACCAGATGTTGGTAACAATCCAGGTTATCCAAAGCAAAACAAATAATTCCCCAAATAGGTTTTGTATAATAAAGGAGAATGACACAGGGAAAAAGTTTCGAAAAGCTTTGATACAGTATGACTATTGAAACTAAGGTCTGAATCACACCAAGATTCTGGACTTGATTTTAAGTTGTTTGACCCCTAGAGTCAAAACTAGGTACAAAGCAACAAGGCCATAAACCTGGGTATCATCTGCATAGCTCAAATCTCATTATTTGACATACAGTATGTACAGAACATGCATATACATGCTGAACAAAAGTGATGCAAGAACTGAGCCTTGTGGTACTCCATGTCATGGACATCCACTTTGTGCTCTCCTATACTCATACAAAATCAAATACAATATCAAATATTCTTAGATTTTTCTTTCATTGGTGTACTATCTCTTTAAGCCCAGCCGTTCTACATAATAACCCTTTATGAATCACAAAGCACATAATGTTAAACATTAAAGCCTAATAATCAGGTCTCATTTATATCAAAATCCCACACCTCGCTGGATCATTAATATCCTCCCTGGACTCCGTTGATATTTTTTTATTGTGAATGAGCAGCAAAACCCATTGAAAGCACAGTCGAGTCACGTTTTCCCTTATAGTTCGTGAAAGCCCTGGAGTATCAGTCAGCCGCGTTTACTTCCTCCTGGTTCACGTGCGTCCTTAACCTGCCACAATTGATTGCGTTTCATCCAAGGAAGCATGTATTGCCATTCACTCACGCTTTACGGGGGAGTCGAGGCAGTGTAGAGTTGCTAAAGGCAAAAGACAAACCGATTCATGTAAATGTATAAATATATGAATGCAGAAGCTCTAAAAATAGACTTGTTTTTCCCTGCAAAACCCATTCATTTGAGACAGGCTCCTTTCACTGGGGAGAATCTGTTTACAGAGGCACTTCCCATCTCATAAGAGAATACTACACATTTGGTAGGAATGTGTAATGCATATTTATTGTTTATCACTATGGTCTAATTTTCTTCTCTATAAAAAGTATGTGATATGGTGGACATCATCTCAACAAATACCAAGACACTCTGACAACACAAAATCACAAAAACTTAGAATAGCGATTTGCTGATTAGATACAGTATAAATGTTTGCCATTTTGTGAAATAGACAATGAAATGAAATAGCACATTAGTTTTGTACTATGACCAATCAAACTGCCAGTGAGGTTATGATAACAGCTCTTTTATCTTCTCTTTAGGGATATTAAATGGGTTCAGTAGAACTGACAAATATTTTATTATAGATGAACTGGATTTTGTGAGTAAAATAGGAAGGTTTGTGGTTGCCCTCAAAAGAAAAAAAGCCATAGAGATTTGATGTGGGATGGTTATGGGCATCAGCATGAAGATCAAGGAATGCGACGTGAAGCGAAAGCTGAATGCCTGATGCCACATGGAGCGATTCTAGGCTGAATCCTTTACAATACACCTATAACAGGATCTAGAAAATGAACACAATATTCTTGTCAAGGAGACAGATGAGGTCCATCTGGTGAGGAAGAGGAATCCAATTCTCTTCCAAGTCATGATACATGCTGTCATAGCCTCAGTGGTCCTGATACCAGCTTGAGAATGGGCCCTTTCCAGCTCGGCTGCTCTTCTGGAATAGCAACGGTCAGGTGACTGACTGTGCCATCAAGGAGAATATGAATGTGATATTGCAAGATGTAATCATGATTTATGACTAGAATTCAGGATAAACTGTAAGCTGAATTAGTCATGTCATGTTTGTGGTGCAGACTGGTTGATTTGTATTCTTGAATATATAGATGGAATCACAAATGGTGGAAAGATTTACTGTAAAAAAACGCAAGTTAAATAATATTTAGTTTTTTCCTCCTTAATATTTCAAGCTAAAAGACATTGCAACAAAACCAACGGAATATTTTGCATCAGAATGTTAAAAAATAAAATATTTACACTTAAAAAAATATTTAAAGATAAATTTAATTTAATGATATGATGATTAAAACAAAATCAGTATATTGTAAACATTTCTCATTATAATTATTATTATTAATCTAATGTATTTTTATGTATTTTATAAGTCGGAGTTATTATAAGTTATACATAAAAACACCAGCATTCCCCTAAAACGGTTGATGTGAATAAGAAGCTTTTGATAAACCGAGGAGCTGCACCAGTCAAACCATATGAAAAGCTCTGCATATCACTGGCCAATACGCGAGGGTGGCACAAAAGATGCCTTTACTCTAAAAGAAGCACATGAAAGCATGTCTGGAGTTTGTCCTTGACGTGCCCCTGAGACTAGCTATGGTTTAAAAAGAGAACACAGAAGAAGACTTATAAGTACCTGACAGTTCACAGTAGAGTATAATGGCAAAACAGAAACATTTCATAAACATTCCGCTCATTCTCTTCATGGATGTACATTTTGCCACTAGCTCCTGTCAGTGCTCAAAGACACATAACCAGAGCTGTTTCCGCTAACTGCAATATCTCAATTCAGTGGGCACAAATTTATTTTACTTCTGGATGCCTCCCATGTCATAGTTGGACATTTCCTTGCGTACATATTACCATTCACACGTTTGGGGTTGGTTTACTGAAAAAGAAAATAATCCTTTTATTCAGCAAGAATGCATGAAAATTGATCACAAAAGGGAACCATTTCATAGTACCAGAACAAATTTTGGAAATACAAAATTTTTTCAAAGCATGTTCGCACAGCAGGAAATAGGAATGATGTTAATTCCAGGAACTCGAGGAACTAAATTAGTCCTCTACTTCAGAGTAGGGTCTAAAATAGTTCCAGGTACTATCAGTGATGTAAGTGTATGCTCACTGGCTAAACGCGTATGAAAACTTATCTCTTTTATAAACTGCATTTACCTGAAGACGTTTTCTGCTTCTGTCAGCATCAATGACATGTAGCACTGCCAGTTAACTTTCCGTTCTTTCAAACGCTTGATGTATATGTCGACATTCCATGTCCATTATCAAGAAAGTTGCGAGACAACAAAAACACAGCTTCCATCACAGTGTCCTCCATCCTCCTGTTGTTTAAGTTATTATTTTCAGAGGTGGTCGAAGTACACAAATCAAGTACTTGAGTAAAAGTACAGATCCAACCTATAAAACATTACTCCAGTAAA
>JAUMHP010000065.1:14441243-14472714 GCA_032361065.1 Enteromius trimaculatus
TCGGCAGCGTGGAGGAGAGCGGACCAGCTGTTTGTATGCATTGGTCCTCCACGGAAAGGTCTACCTGCATCAAAACAGACGTTGAGCAGGTGGATAGTGGATGCTATATTTATGGCTTATGACTCTGCAGGTCTCCCCTCGCCGATGGGAGTCAGAGCTCAAAAGCCTACTTAGCAGGTGTCCCGGTTTCGGACATCTGCAAGGCAGCTGGATGGTCCTCTCCCTCGACCTTTGCGAGGTTCTATGGGCTCAACCTTCCGTCTACTCCAGGTTCTATCGTCCTTAGTTGTGCTGCTCCACACTAGGCATGAACTTGTGGGTATGGGTTTGTGTGACTCGTTCCCAAAGCGTCTATAGAGTATGTATATAACCCCAGTTCCTTGAAGGAACGAGACACTGCGTCTCTAGCCACACCCACGGCGTCCCTGCCGAGTGCTTGCTTCATTCCTGAGCTAATGTGTAATGCGCCGCACCTGGGCTTTAAACTCCGGGGATCATGACGTCACCGCCTATGATGCCGAAGCCCTTATTTGGACAGATTTCACAGCAGTTATTGTTATTAAATGCCTTTTTTGCATTTAATTCTATCGTGTTCTCCGCTTTGCTCCACTGAGGGATTCGCGCTGCACACACACGAGCGAGAGAACTCGCCCACATCATGACAACTGTTATTTTCTTTCTGTAAAGATTTACATTTTATTGACTTTAATTTGGATGCCATTGACTGGGACAGAACCAGAAAATGAAAATATATAAAAAATTCATAAAAGCTTTAGCAATAAAAACAACTCATATATGTAATTATGTACCTTACTGAACGTTTTACTGCAGTTTCAAAGTGAAATGCCCAGAGAGTGGCACTAAAACACACGTTTAATGTGTAACTGTCCCACGTTTTTATTACGTTAGTACAGGTACATATTGCAGCATTTTTTTTATGCTGCTTGAGGTAAATTTTGCACATGTTCAGAATTCAGATAAACACTTAGTGTCTGGAAGATTAATGTTCTATCATGTTAAATATTCCCTACACCAAGGGAATATCCCTACACCAAACACAAACCTACCCGGTGTTCACAAATGCAAAAGTAATGTAAAAATTATTTTAATATCCTTAAAGGTTTAAGCTGTTTTTTTAAGCTTTTCTGTGTCAGCCGTATCAGACGGAGACATGAAGCATTTAGTACATGTGAATTTCAAGAAATACACTATATCGATAAGATACGGATATAAGTGAAGAAAACACAGCTTTCTGGCTGACTGTGGAACATAAGGTTTTTGTAGCCACAACCTACTGGGTGAAGGAGACCCAGTAGGAGCACAGTCAGAGCTACTCTGCTCTAGGTCCGACTGCGGGGCAGGAGGTCTCGGGTTCACCTTGGCATGGGGGAAGCACTTAGAAAGCACACGGATCCCGTGGGAATGGTGCAGCAAGCCTTCACCAGCCGGCCTCCCGCTACCTGCTTGTCTGATTTAAGACACAAGAGGACACATCCTCAGGTCGTAGTGTTGGGTGTCGCCCAACCTGCAGCCTTACAGATATCTACTAGAGAGGCGCCGTGAGCCAACGCATAGGTGGAGGCAACACTCCTTGTGGAGTGGGCTCTCAGACCTAAGGGGCCCTGGTATAAATAAGACAGGGAGATGGCATCAACCACCCAATGCGCATACAGGTGCAATGCGCGTACTGGACACAGCAACTCTATGGCTGGGTCTGCCTCCTCCTGGGGCAGAGCTTGCAGGTTCACTACCTGGTGTGGTTGGAACCTTTGGCACGTAGCCAGCAGGGTCTCAGGATAACGTGAGAATCAGCCGGGCCGAACTCTAGGCACTCTTCGTCGACAGAGAAGGCCTGTAGTTCCCCTACCCTCTTGATGGAGGCCAAAGCAATCAGGAGCGCTGTCTTAAGTGACAGATATTTTATCTCAACTGATGCTAAAGGCTCAAAAGGAGCTTGCTGCAGGCCCTGTAAGGCGACGGCAAGGACCCAAGAGGGCACCGGAGGCGGTCGTGGTATGCTGCTATGGCAGTAAAATACATTTTGAGAGTCGAAGGGGACAGCCTGCGCTCCAACTTCTCCTGCAGGAAGGAAAGCACCACAGCAATCTGGCATCTCTGTGGATCCTCTCCATGAGAGGAGCACCAGTCGACGAACAGACCACATCTTAGAACATAGGCCTGCCTTGTTGAGGGGGCCTTAGACTGAGAAATGGTGTAAATCACGGCTGCTGGAAGCCCGGAGAGGTCCGGGAGGGCCAGAACCTGCTCCCCATTCTCCCTGAGGGGGAAAAGGTGAACTTGGGCCCGGGAGGCCAGCTGAGAGAGAGGGCATCCCTGCTGAGGGGTGCCACATTGAGGGAGTAATACAGCTGGCAGTGGGAGGACTTGTTGGAAGGCAAAGAGGTCTATCTCTGCCTTGCCAAAGTTGCTCCAGATCAGCTGGACTACCTGGGGGTGGAGTCGCCATTCTCCAGGGTGGGTGGACTGTCGTGAGAGCTGTTTCGGCTTCACGGTTGAGTGACCCTGGAATTCGAAAAGTGTGCAGCGCTTTCAGCCGTGTCTGACTCCACAGGAGCAGAAGGTGTTCGAGTTGTGACATGCGAGGGAAGCGTAGACCACCTTGTTGGTTGATGTACTCTACGGCTGCAGTGATGTCCGTGCGGACCAGCATGTGCCTGTGCCGCAGCATCGGTCGAAAGCGACGCAGGGCCAGAAGCATGGCTAACAACTCCAGGGAATTGATATGCCAAAGCAGTCGAGCGTCTGTCAAGGAACCCGAGGCTGCTTGCCCGTTGCATATGGCACCCCAACCTGTGGAGGAGGCATCTGGGTTGACCATGACATGCCTGGACACCTGCTAGGAGCTCCAGCCTATAGGAAGGCAGGGTCTGACTACGGGCTGAACAGGCGGCGACACTCCAGGAAACGCCAATCCGGAGAGTGCCTTGGTGCCATGCCCATCTAGGGACTCGATCGTGCTGAAGCAGTCTCATATGAAGCAAGCCCAGCGGCGTTACCGCAACTGTGGCTGCCATATGCCCCAGGAGCCTCTTGAAAATTTTGAGAGGGACCACTGTCTTGTGCCTGAAAAGTTCAAGCACTTCAGCACTGCCTGCATGGGCTCATCGGAGAGGCGGGCAGTGTGTTGACTGAGTCCAGCTCCATACCGAGAAAAGAGATCCCCTCCTTTTCTTTGGGAGAGTTTGCTCTTTCCCCGGTTACCCTGAAGAAGCAGATGGCTGAGGTGCTGAAGCACATTGATATGCTCGACCACATGAGCAAACCGCTTTTTGGTTTGCATTGAGGTAAAATCAAGACATGAAAGGACATGTCCTTCAGGTTAACGGCTGTGAACCAATCCTGGGCCGACAGCACATTTTTTGTATGCGCTTCGGGTTGAGCATTTTGAATGACATCCTGTGAAGGGGCCGTTAAAAAGCTTGTAGATCCAGGATGGGTCTTAACTCACCACTCTTTTTGGGCACAATGAAGAAGGGGCTGTAAAACCCCGACCTCATCTCGGCTGGAGGGCCAGGCTTGATTGCTTCCTCCGCACACAAGACAGCCGCATCTTTGGGGGGGGAATGCCTTTGACGATGGCAGGCGGAGTCCCTCCGGGGCAGGATGTAGGACATCGCCTCAGGCTGCCTTTGAACTGCTGAGAACTCCTGGGCCAAGTCCTAAACAGTGTCGCCGAATAGGCCACCCTGGGAGATGAGAGCATCAAGAAAGCGAGCTTTGTCAACGTCTGCCATCTGTGCCAGGTTAGCCATAGGTCCCAGACATCACCGGACCAAGGGATCGCGACCTCCGTCGCCCCTTTTTGATGAGGACGAGGTCAGCCATGGTGCAAGGTTCCTGCAACCCTTGATCAGGACTATTGCTGCATCCCCTCTGATGCAGCAATAGACATCATAATTTTTCCGGATTTTTTCATTCTTTTCTCCGTACAGACTTGAACAATGGCATTCACTGTAGTGAGGCTCCGAAGCGAAAAGCTCAAGTGCATTACATCCGTGCCCTCTTATACTCAAGTTGTGATGAGGTGCACCTGGTTCTAATTAAATGCACGCCAATATTCATTGACCTTTTCTTATTACTTGAAGGCGATTGGTCTCTCATGCGAGTTCCTATATGAAACATCGGAGTGACTCGACTGAAGGGGAATTGCAGTGATTTGTATGTATAGGCACATTTTTCAGTTTTGCGGAAATGTTTGTAGACACATACTTATTTCCAATGAGTCTAGGTTGCATAAAAGTGTAGAGAAAGAGTCCAGCAAAAATGAAAGGCGTGCTCCAGCATTTAATTCAAAGAGATGTAATACATTATGTCTGGAAATGTTTACTTAACACTCATAATATTGAATGAATTAGGACTTCACCAGATTTAACTGTTTATACTTCATGTTAATATTGTACTTGTTGCTTAAAACAAAATAAATAATTAATGGGGGAAAAAATTGTTACTTTCATTAAATACTACATAAAATATACATACCACACATTTAATAAAATGATTAATTAAAATATTTAGCATTTTTTTGTTATAGCAGTTTATTTACTCAACCAGCCATCCACATTCTCTCTACTATAATATAAGATCTAATTTAATTGTTTTTACTCTCCTTGTTTGTTATTCTTGTGTCCGTCCTGCATTGCTGTTGTGGTCTGGAAGATTTCCTGCTTCTCATACTTTCAGTAGATCATCCCCATTCCCTCAGACAGTAGTAAAATGCTCTCAGGATCCAAACCTATTATCCCTTAATGCACCTAAAATCATCTTCCTCCCTCAGGCCTCGTCCTCCACCACAGCTCTAATTCCATGCTGACTTTGGCAGATGCAGCACCTCGCAGTAATGAGTTGAGGAAGCCAAGCCAAATAAGACACACTTTTAACAATTTTGGCTGAGGATTAAAGCGTATTTATGTTCTATTAACTGGTTGTTCCACCCACAGTGAGATAAAGAGTGGGCTGAACTGAGAAAACAACAGCATTGGAATTGACTTTATATTAAAGGATAGCTTGTCATGTAATGTTGTAAAACCATTCACTACCAGAAATACTAGTAGAAATCGGGGAGATTTATTAACCTGCATTTAGCTACATTGCACAGAAAATACATAAATATTTGGCAACCAAGAAATAAAAGTGCAGCAAAATCACTTTTTATTTGAACATCTCTACTTTTTTATATAAAGTATATAAAAGTATAGAAGTATAGTATAGAACTTTATAAATGTTTCTCATCAGTAAAACACGATCGTAAATACCATCATGCAATTGTAATTATCCTTTTACAGGACTCTAGGGTTCATAACCGTATCAGTGGGTTGAACTGAAGTTTTTTCCCACTCTGCTCTAGAGTCTGAATCTCTATAAAAGCATCGAGACAGAGGAAGTCAACTGCGTACAGTCCTGTCGAAGACAAATGCAATCAAAATTTTCAGCATAAAGCCATTTTGACTTCCGCTGTAGATTTATGCTATCTAAATGTTGTGACTCCCATGCACATATCTTCATTATTACATTGAGACAGATGTGAAGCTGCATATGAACTTTCTTAAAACTTTCAAAAAATAATTACTCTAAAGAGCTGTTTACTCAACTCAAACAAATGCACTTTTCTGTCTCACTTTAATTTAGTTGACTGCTTTTTCAAGGGTATTTTTCTGCATACTTCAGCACAAAGTAACACGTGCTGCATTCAATTAATTTAAATAAATAAATATTGTGTATTTCTATAGTTCATGAATATGTCAATCTAATTTGCCACCTCATATAGAGTGTAGTTATTTTTAGGATGAAGTGACCTAGTTCCTACCTGTATAATATACTTTGACAATGAACTTCTAAAAATGACTTCACCCTCACCCGGGCAGGCTGGCCCTTGCTCCTGAGTTATACTGGGGAAAAAAAAAAAAAAAATCATTTCCATATAGTGTGCCACAGTTCACAGTGATAACTTCCTCGTGGACTCCTCGTGGAATCCAAATGATTGCAATAACTGATTTATTCACTGGATATGAATCAAAAAGAACTTTAAGTTGCTTAACCATCTGCTCACCTCTGCTAAAGCGTTTGTCATGAGTTCTGCTGTTAAACCCTCAGATGAGATTAATGGAAAGGGGTGTTGGAAATCTGATGCTTTGAGATATCATTTCACGCTTTGAGGAATGTTGCAGGTTCACATAACTAAAGGATTTAAGTACAAGATCCCTGTTTTTGATCGTTAAGTCTCTCCATTTGCTCTGCGTCTGCAGTTGTGTACCGCACCAGGACTGAGATGAATCCACATGTTCCCAACTTGAAAAAGCTTTGCGGAACACAAACTAATGAACTGAGGTAATATTTGAGGAAATGTGCAAAGTGGTGGTCGCCACGTGCACTTACTGTACACTAATCTAACCTGTCCTTCAGGCAACACAAATCCTGGATCAACGTAAGTTTCCAAAAATATAAACTTATCCCAATCCTTACCCTTAAACCTACCCCTAACCAAAAATTATGCCTAAAATCAGTGGTAAATGATAGCTAATTAACAAGGGTGTAGAAGTACCTAACTATGATTATAAGCCTAAAACAGATATTTACAGAAAAGTCATTCCTCTATTCTGATTGGTTAATTAGAATGTTGTTCCAGGATCAACAAGGATGTTGATCCAGGATCACATTGTACTTGGTGAAATCACGGTGACCTTATAGGAACAACTGTAAGTCAAAGATTTCAAATGTGTCAAAAAACATACAAGGAAATGCGTTGTGAAAAATAATATCACAGACATCACATTCGGACTCCAGAATTATCACAGAGGTTGTGAGAGAAAAAAACAGACATGGCAGATTCAGACAGGATTAAAATCACCAAGTAAGTCTGTGAAACAAAACATCCGAATAGGGCTTTACTTTTAGTCATTATTTAGGTAGCACACATATTCTGAATGCCCTTGGCAGAATTCAAATGAGCCATTTTAATATAGATTAAACAATTAATCTATGCCCACCCCTAATATATATTTGTCAAACTGTTTAGTTTTACCATTTTTGAATCCATTCAGACAATTTCTGGGTCTGGCCGTAACACTTTAAGCTGTAACTGAGCATAGACCATTGAATCTGATTAGACCATTGGCATTACGTTCAAAAATGGAATAATATTGAAAGTCTTTGGTAATTTTTGAACGTGATGCTAATGATCTAATAAGATTCAATGATATGCTAAGCTACAGCTAAAATTGTCACTGCCAGACCCAGAGATTAGCTGAATGGATTCAAAAATGGTAAAACTCATCTGTTTAACTCTAAAGGAGTTGGAAAATTATTGCAGATTTCCTCTAAAGATCATTAGTTCAAATAGTTCAAAATCACATAATTTGGTTGAGGTAATTTAAGCTATAAACTAAACTTTCAATTTTAAGGCATGCATGAACTCATACATTTTAAGATGAAACAACAGATTGCTAATTATTATAATGCTGCCATTTATTTTTACAGTGAGATGGACACACCATTGCCATGGATAAGTAAATAAGACAGAGGAAAAATTAGAAAGCTAGATGGCATGACTGACCACTTAAAAAAATATTCCAAAGAGCACTATAGTATTTATTTATTTATTTATTTCTGCTAATATGGTGGCTGATGTTAACAGAGATGACATGGCAGCTGCATTTCATCCTATACATGCTGCGTTGAGCTCACTGTGCCTCCTGGTAAGGTTATGTACATGACATTTACAGTACTTGGAAAAAACATACACATAATCTAGATCAATGACAAAATGAAGGGCAGAAGACAAATTTCTGTGTAAACTTATAGGTCACCCCACTTGGGGTCAACCATGTAACCTTTATGTCACCCCCCATACTTTGTCTCCCATCTGGGCTGCATTAGATAAGTTGCTGAGTTCATAAATGGCATTAACTGGAAGGGTTAGGTCAGCAAGGAACATTTTACTGAAGAGAAAGTAAAAAACTAGAGCCTAAACAGGTGGTACAGATTCGCAAAGTGCACAGATCTCAAGGGTGCATGACTGCTCGTTTAATAGCCTGTTCCAGACTCGCCTTTTAGCACCTTGCACTTTTTCATTTGGATTTATGGATCACCAGTAATCTCAGGCTGGACTTTAAGCTCCGCGTTAGACTGCAGAGAGTGCATATACACTTTTGAATTAAGCAATTTTTCCACAAAATGAAGAGGTGAGCTTGTGTACTTCTTGAGAATACTGCCTGAATTACTTACAGAAGGCACTTTAGGGTGATCAAAGGTGTGTTTAGAACTGAGAAAATACTGTCACCATTTAAGAGCTTCAGTAAAGCACTAAAATCCACAATTATAAATTCAAACGGATGAAAAACATTTCTAATATTTGACATAAGCATCTCTGAATGTTTAAATTCCAGCTCTGAATATGTTACCAGCTCTCTTTGCAAGTGAACTTTTAAATACAAGGATTAATGATTTGTTTGGCTGATTTATTTTCCTGACTGTTAGAAGCATTTGCTAGATGGGATTCTAGATGCTGTTTCGGGATTATGCAACACAGCAGGTCAGTGTAGAGCTCATATGACAAACTCTTTACAGTAGTGTCGTGCAAAGAAGAGGAAAGAGGGAAAAAAGAGCAGCTGTACACGTGTATATCACTCAATTAGCATGTGCGCTGTGACCTCCTGTACATTCGCCCAAGGGACAAGTCACAGAATTCCACTGTATATATATCTTTCTCTCTTGCTCTCTTTCCCTCCCCCCCTTTCTATCTCTCTCTCTCCTGAGATTTCAACTTTTATCTCTAGATACATCGTTAGTGAGCACAAACATCTTTGTGCACAGACATCTTTGATACAGTGTGAGGAGCCAAATTAATTCTGCTGCCATTTTATCAGCTCAGCGGTTTTATCTGCGCTTTTATCTCTCAAAGAGGAAAAGATTTGAGTTAAAACCTAATTAAAATCTGTAGATATTTGTCATTGCGCATTAACTGAGTGCAGCGGTTGGGGGGGATCTCAAGGAGACTGGTAACAGTCACCCAGATAAATATATAAATAAAAAAATTACTATACTAGAGCAAATTAAATATGCAAAATATTATAAAATATATTATATTTTATACACATATTTTTCTTTTTGCTTTGGCACGCCAAGGATTTTTTATACTGAAAAAGATTCTGAAATATTGAGTGTAATTATTTGGTTAGTAGACAAGATTAGGTTGGCGCAGACAAGTTTGTATATAATCTGGATAACCTAAACAAAGCAAAAGTCTGTTTTTAAAAGGAGGTTTTTACCCCTTTACCCCAGTTATTGTTGTTTTAAAAGTACGTTCACATTTGGACTTTAGATGTGGAGTTAGTTTGTGTTGCTAAATGTAAACAGTGTGAAAAGGTATGGATGGTATAGCTAGATGCTTAGAAACAGACAACAAATAGCACGTCTCTTTCGCATGCTTTGGAAAGTCACAGAAATCTGTGTGTTGTATAGTTGTTTCGGTGTTTGAGAGGGAACATGGATGCTTCAAAGGGGAAATATGTGCCACTAATGTCACCTAGTGAAACTACAAATGCAAATTTTCATACAAGTTTCAAAACCTTCATGCACTTATATGGCATCTTACTATTTTATCAGTTGTGGTCGTAAAATTTTTCTTCTTCCACATAATGTAAGCCAAGAACCCAAATAAAACAATGTATTTTTGCTTCAAAAATGGTAAAAAAAATTTACATGCAAGTGCCATTTTTTTTTTTTTGTATATGTTGGTGATATACTTTAAAGCCAGATACAGTTTTACACAATGTGGATAGTAAAGTTCATTCAGGGAAAAAAACACCTTCAAAGTACAGTCAGATTTTTAGAGTGTCCCTCTTTTGAGTCTGTCAATTAATATTTATGCACCATCAATAACTACCTAAAAAATGTTGAGCCTTATCATAGTCAGGTCTTTTTATTATGCTTTTTTTCAAAGACGATTTACATTAAAAGAAAGAGGAAAATAACAGAGCTAATTTAAAATTCATCAAATCTTTTTCAGCTGTAAAGCAGCTCTACAGAAGACAGTGTTGTTGTTTAGATTGTTTAGCTCGTTTTCAATGTTGTTTGACAATTGTGTCATAATTCAGCTTAAGTCAGTTCAAAAGGGATTCATTTCAGTTCAGTAACAGTGTGGATGTTGCAAAGTCAGTGTCAGTCCAGCTCAACTCAGTTTTGTTCAAATTTTGTGTCAATGCAGTTAAGTCAATACTGTTACTGAATACTAATAGTCTAGTCCAAACTGTACCAGCCAAAGGCAGCATTGGCAAGGAATAAAATCTCCATCAGGTCACAGGAGTGGTCAAAAAAAACAGTAGGTGCAAGAGAAATAACCCCCTAAAAGATGCATTTAATCTGATTTCATGTGGTACAAGACTAATGAAATCCTTAGGCATGCTCATCAGAGAACAGACTTCAAAAATTCCCTGAACAAATCTCCAGGATTTGCCGGGTGATATGGAAGTAGTCTTCTGGACCTCTGCTAGCTTTCTGCAGAGCTCCGTCTGATTGTGTTCAGAGGAGCTTTGTCATGTTTAGTGACTTTCGGCAGACAACTCGCCCCCAGGCCCACTGACTGAGTCTGGCTTTGGATATATCCTGGCATCAGCAGTTGGCTCACACTAACAGTAAAGCTTCCCCATCAGCCGAGTCTTTCCCTCTCATGGGTTGTACGTTCCTTTTAAAGTTTTTTGGAACAGCCGGTTCTAAAAGATTATGTCCTTGAACAGATTTGAAGATTTCTGCTTTAATTGATGAATGATACAGAGAGTGCGAAGTTGGTTGGTATGGTCCCAGTCTTCAAATGTGACTGGCTGAATGGCATTTTAAGGGCTGATATCGTGCAGATATAGTGCAGCACTACTGATATAGTGGGACCTTGTAGTCTGTATCACTGTGTTTTTGTGTTCACTCGTTCCAGACAAACTGTCAGTCAATAGTATAATTCTGCTATACCAGAACCTGCAATTTCAGGGCCGTATGTTAAGCACTCTAGTATTTTTTTTGTTGTTGTTGTTGTTGTTTATTTGAACCTGAAACAAACAGTTACCACATTTCTTTTAAAGTGCCCCTGTTATGGGTTTTGGGAATTCCTGACAACATGTTTACATGCATGCAAGGTCAAACACTTTAAGTGTCTTATAATATGCATTTAACTTAACCTTACTTGCTAAACGACTCCAAAATGATTAGTTCAACCATTCTTTTCTTTTTTTTTTCAAACCCCTCCTTTGCCTGACAGTAATCTAGTAACATTTACTATTTGAAACGACTTGTTTCAAAAGCCTCTAAAAGCCATCTTGGTCAAAATTGAGATAATGATACTATAATAGTAAATGCTCTCTGCATGTTGTATATGTTTGTATATGGAGTACTTTCCCTTCAAATGTGCTAAATCCCAGTCTCAACCACTTTGCAAGTACAGTACCAGTACTTACACTGCTCTGCAAAAGTTTGGAAATGCCCTAGAAAAGTGGGGGTTTGGAAAATATTGGCATGAATCCCTTTTAATCTGTGATCATTTTGCACTGATAAGACAACACAAACTAAAAAAACGTCTAGGTTACGGACGTAACTCATGTTGCCTGAAGGAGGGAACAGAGATGTTACATATGGGAACTCGCCAGAGAGACCAATTGCCTTTAAGATTGGAACAAAAGGGCAATGAATATTGGCGTGCACTTGATTGCGCTCAGGTGCACCTCATCACTACGTGAGTATAAAAGGTCACAAGCGCAGTGCACATGCGGTTTTCGCTGAAGAGCCGAACCAGCATCAGCGCAACCTCAGAGTCGTGGCACGAAAGTGTAATGTCTCTGTTCCCTCCTTCAGGGAACGTGGGTTACATTTGTAACCTATACATTACCCTTTCAGTCAAATCACTTCAACGTTACATATGGGAACATCCATGGAACAGGCCACGACCCTTGAGGCCGCGTTATGCGGAGACCCCCTGCCGACAGATGAGCTAGTTTTTCAGCAAAGAGTCTGCACGTAACCTTCCTAACACACTGCCAGTTGTACCGAAGCAGGTGCTTGGGGGAGTGGAGCACATGACAAAACACAGTGCACTCAGAGGTCTTTGCTCACTGGATAGCAAAAGGCTGGCAAAACCGGCCTTTAAAAAGGCCACCAGCCCGCAGGATCCGCTGACAGCTGCCCAGAAAACGCTGTCAGACGAGAGAGCAGAAGATCGCAGGAACTCTTTAAAGTCGACGCTCCACTCCAACTTCAATATGAAAGCCGAGGGGGTCTCCAGCTCAGAACGGCGATGGCTCTGAAGTGAAAAGCTGCATGTGCACTGCGCTCGTGCCCTCTTATACTCAAGTAGTGATGAGGTGCACCTGAGCGCAATTTAGTGCACGGCAATATTTATTGGCCTTTTGTTTGAAGCTCAAAGGCAATTGGTCTCTCTAGCAAGTTCCCATATGTAACGTTGAAGTGATTCGACTGAAAGGGTAACATATTTTATTACATAAACTGTTTAAACATAGAAAACACATTTTCGATTCATCAAAGTATCCACCATTAGCAGCTATTACAGCTCTGTATAATCTGGACATCCGAGCTGTCAGTTTATTCAAAGATTGGCTTGATATATTACTCCAAGCCTCCTGAAGAATTGCCCAAAGATGATTCACACTGGTTGGACACAGACATCACTGTCCAGTTCCTCCCACAGTAGCTCGACTTTGACATGTGTATATTTTCCCACTATTATGTAATCAAAATGAAAATTATTTTTGCTGTTCTTAAATGATAATTTCAAGTTACTTTAATGTACAGTATTCACACCAAACAATGATGAGGATCTATGCTGATATCATTGAAAACCTCACTTTGCCAGGGGTGTTTCCAAACTTTTGGAGGGCAGTGTACATAGAATCCTATACATAATAACCAGAAATAAATGCCAATTTTAGAGAAAAACATCAGACGGCTAAACTCTTCTTTTACACTAGCAGAGCAAAAACATATTTATTAATTCTAATTTTGTTTTGTGTGACTTTGCAACGATTAAAGAACTAAAGGAATGTGCAAGATAGCCTTTGTCACCGCCTTTCACCAAATCAGGTTAGGACCTTTGGACAAATGTTATGTAACCTCATTCATATTAATGAGCCAACCTGATTTATATGGTTTATAATGAGTCCCTACTTCTTTTCCGATCATTCCTACCTACCCCTTGAGGGAATAGTAGCTGTAAAACACCGTAACTGGATCAGAAACATCTCAAAAGTAGAACAGCGCAATCACTGTCTTAAAAACGCAGGGTTAAACCAAAAATGTCAGCCTGATGCAGTTCTGCAACCCTGTGGATTATATATCTCATAGTTTACAAGCATAACCAAACAATGATGAAAATAAACAAGCAAACAGGAAAAAGGAAGTTACAGTAATAAGGATTAAACATCACGTGTTTCCATCTCTGACGCTGCCAAAGAATCGCATCCCTCTTCTACAGAGAAAACTGGAACTCATTAGAGCATTATTAGGATGAATAGCTCTTTATGGTTCTTACCTTCTGTCAGGGAATCGATAGTAAGAAAATTGGGTTTCACACAAAATAGGGCTATTTCTGGCTTAAAGAACTCAGTTTAATTCTTGTATTCAGCGCTGTGTTTGTGATATGTAACTTGATTGATGCAAAGCACGATATTATTCAAAACGAAGCACATTTTTTATCATCTCAAAGCCTTGCCATGGGGGCTCTCAGAGTGAGTAATTAAAAACTCATATTTAGAGAGTGTTTGTTTTCACCCCAGTAGGTTGAATCCACTTAATATGAAGACAGTTTTTTTTATGGCCTTCTCACGAAACTGGATGGATGTCTGTGCTGCAGGCAGAATCTCTGGCTGAAATAAAAGATGTCATGGTATTTAAAATGACTAACATTTAAATCAAACCCAAAACGCTGCTAAAATCAACACAATCTGTTACCAATTTTCCCAGAATATGACAAAAGTAGGAATCAACACATCAGCGCTTTAATATTTGCGTCTAATCTCCCCGTAAATGTGTTCGAATCAGCCTGTCGGGCCTTTATAGAAACTGAATTTTGATTTAAGCCAATCACGTTCGGTAATAATCTAGCTTGTGCAGGTCTTTGTAGAGATGAAAATCAGCAGGGTGCTCTAGGCTTGACAATTCCCACTTTATCTGTTTGTAAGCCATCACATCGGTGCTTTAGAAGAGATAATGCTACATTAAGTATTCACTCAGGAAGACATGAGGAAAGCATAGGCTCATGCAAAGATGTGCAATCCTGACCCGTTTACTATATTGCCTGCAGGAGCATGTGTGTCATGCATGGGCGTAAATTGAATTTAACAGTAGGGAGGGACAATAAACATACAATTTCTCACAGGCAATTTTTGAAGGGGAAACTAATAATACAGTCAAAGATATGTCAAAACTGTGGAAAACTGCTTTTATTATTATTGTATTATTATTTCCAGAGTTTTTTTCCAGTTCAATGAAAACGCAGATTTTTTTTCTTCAAAACTATTTATTGCAATGTTGTCATTTAGCTTATCCACCGCACGTGCAGGAAACGACTTTTTCCAACTGAATGAAAGCTGTGCACCTTTTGTGGCCAAATGGGGTCTCAAATTCGATAAATGTAGTGCCTAAATTTCACTTAAGTCACTAAATTGTCACCAGTGTGTGCATGATGGTGTGTGACACAGGATCTGAATGCCAAGAATGGGTGGCTAATTGTGGCAGTTAATGTTAACATTATGCCAAGTCACTACAAATAAAATAATTCATGGGAAACGGCTTTGGCGTGTTAGTTGCAGTGCACTAATAGCTAATGCAAGTTATTGTAAACAAGCTAATGTTAACTAGATAACTTATATTTTAATCGCTAACATAGCAGATTCAAAGAATAAACTACATTATTTTGTTCTTTTTCACAACAGACACAACAGTGCAATGTTTTTATGAGGGGTAACCCTCGTATAGGGCTATATAATTCTTTCTGTATTGTTGTATTCCATGTCCCTGTCAATAACACTTCTTTGTGTAAGTAATACTAACATTCTAACCTTGATTTCCAACACATGGTCATTATGTTTTTATTAGTGTAAGATTTATAAATTTTTTATAAGGAACGTTTTGGTTTTGGTTATAAAGGAGGTTTTGTTTTATTTGCTGCTAAGAAGAAACCCCAGAAGATGGAGTCATAAATCATAATTTTTTTATGTTAGTTTTGATAAATAAAAAAAAGGTAAAACAAAGACAAACTACTAAAAAGAATCTCTGGCATTTTTTATTTTTGCCGTTTTTTGTCATACCGTTTTTTGTAAAACACCACTGTGTCGTATCTAACCAAACCGTGATTTTTGTTGGACTGCTACACCTCTATGGCTGTATGCACTATGTGTACCATGAGCTCCGGCTAGGGATGTAACGGTATCAAAATTTCACGGTAACACCTCGGTATGAATGGCACGGTACGGTATTTATTGAATCATTTACATAAAAAACAAAACTAATTAAGAGAGTGCCAGAAGTGTTTATTAAATGGTTTACATGAACACTGAACTTATCAATGGCACACACATTAGCCATCTATCTGTAAACTTTGAAACAGGAACAAAAAATTATTAAACCTTCCACACGTCAGTGCGTCATCTTATCTTGCTTCTTGGTGTCACATGATGTTATTCAATGCCCCCTAATTCTCAATATAAGTTTTCACTGATATATTTAATGGTTTCTGTTGTCAGAAAAACATAATGAATATTAAATAGTGACTGAAATGCACGCCATTATAAGGCCTACTGAACAAGCTCTACCTTACAAGATGTTAATCTAGATTAAAATCCTTATTTATAATCGTTTATAATTATATAATTATATTTATAATTCATAATAATGAAACCAAGTACACATAAGATATAGAAAATGGCTATGCTGTGATTTTGGCTCTATTTGCATGTACAATAGAGTTAGAAGCAACATAATATCTATTTTAACTGAAAGCCAGCTGCTCCTCTCAGCCGCTCTCTGAACAGAACAGACGCAGAGAGAGGTGCGCGCATGTGCTGGGAGAACAAGAACTCGAGCTTGTTTTATATCTAGATTTTATTTAAGGCAAGTAGTGATGATTTGAGAATGCTAAATTATTAAAACATTGCACATGACTAATACATCAATACATGTATCATAACTTGCTGCCGCTGGCTGAAAAAAAACAAACAATTCTATAACCAATTGTAGACAGACACTTTTTTAACATTTCTAAACGAATAAATTAACGTATTTGAAAGAAAATATTAAATAAAAAGGTCCTTTATTAACGCAATGAAATACCGCCACCTTGTTGATCATTTCATTTTGTTCGTATTATATAAAACATTAATCTAATTTCATAAACATACATATTTGCTAGGCCCATACACATACAGCCATCTGATCAGCATTAAACTGTAAATATATCTAAAAGCATCTTCAGACGCATAGTGATTTAATTGGTAACAGCCTGTTTTCACATTATAATTTATTTGATGTGAGAATTTAATGTTAACGTTTACATACAAAAGGTTAAAAATAGCTTATTGTTAGAAGTGTAAGGTTTTAGGGTTTGAATATGCTCTTATAACTCGAAGGAGTTTACCTTTAAATCATGACGTCAAATTCATTTCACCAAAGTAGTCCCATGAGTGGGATAATAACATGATTTTACTAAATTTGTATGAAGTTTTCAGTGAATAAAACTCAAAATAGAAAAAATAATAGATGCACTGTGAAGGTGATGATTTTTCACATAAATTATTACTGTTCACATAAATTAATAGTGGTCTGCACTTCACTACAATACAATCTCCTCACGATGTGGTGCGTCGCACAGCTTTGCCAACCCAGTGTCATATAAAAACGTACCCTGACTACGTTGGTCCAAAGTGCAAAACGTAGAGGGGTTTGTGAAATGTTGTTGTGAAATGTTATTGGCTCTTATGTGTCTGGTGATCGATTTGCGTCATTCTACAAGACGAGAGTGTCTTTTGAATAAAATGTGAATGCATTAACGGAGCGGGATAATTTCAGCGATTAAAACCTTGTATTTTACTCTCTTCTTTGCATAAAGACATCGTATGGCTTTAGAAGAACTTGAAATGCAACACAGCTTGTTGGTAATGCTTTTTTTTTACTGCTTATGGTCAGTTTTTGCAATAAATACCTGTGACTGCGCTTATATTGTCTCTGTGTGTTTTATATTGTTTCAGAAGTGGGTAGGTTTAGGGTAAAGGTGGGGCTAGTTGCTACAATGAAAGTATAAATTTTATATCAAATGAATCCGGTTACCCGTGAGTGGATCACAGCTGATGCTAAACCGTGACAAAAAACGTAACAGTCATACAATTCAAGGGCCTTTATTGTAACCCCTCTACGTTTTCAACGTAGTCAGGGTACGTTTTTATATGAGACTGGGTTGGCTTTGCACACAGATTTTGATATGTGGTATGCTATAATAAAGTCAAAAGTCTCTGCCTGTAACATCCACACCAGGCTCCACCCCCACTGGCACCCAGAGATCACAATCACCGGAGTATTAATCATCATCACCTGGTCTGCACACCTGACTTCACTCCCCAGCACTCATGCACACCCTTCATAAGCACACACCACACTGCAGTCGACGTCCAAGCTCGTTCACACGTAGAGGACACTAACCTACCTGTTTACTCTTACCTGCTAATACTAACCTTGTTTTCCCAGAAGTCTCCGTGAAGTCCTGCTGTTTCCTCAGAATCTCTCCTGTGTTGTCTCATCGTCGTCAGTGTGACCTGTCTTCTCTGTGGTGTGTGGTGGTGTGCAACGGATCCTCTTCTCCTCATAAAGAAAGAAAGACTTTTGAGTTCCTTTATTATTATTTCCCAGTCCTGGATGAATTTGAGTTTGCTTACCCTTTGAATTTTACCCTTCTGAGTCTGTCCATACGTTACACTGCCTGGGTTTGAAGTGAAGGACTCTTATTATGTTGTAATTTTTCTAATTATATTGTAATTCTTGTTTTTTTGTTTTGTTGGAACAAATGATCAAAAAATTAACAAAAAATGCTCAGTTTTTTTGCCATATTTCATTTATCAATATATATTAAAAAATGAATTATCCAGAGGACAAACTGCAGCAAAACATGCATTAGGGGAACATAAATACGGGGTTGCAGAAATGTATGCAGAAGCTGATGATAATTCATCATAATTCTGTGATTCACATTGATTAAACAGGCATCTGTGCTGAAAAAAAACATTGCCTGGCTTAATACATCTGTCTCTATGCTCCCAGGACATATCAAGGTTTTATGTGTACTGTGTATCATGAAAAAAAAAATGTAATGCCACGCAAACATCTGCTTCATTTAGATGAAAACATTTAGATGAACCATGAATTTCACTAAAATTACATTCCATTACTCCCAAACACTGCCTATAACAACAGCAGATGTTAGCACAAATAAAGCTCATTATTTTAAAGAGTATTTTTCAGCCCAGGTTAATTCATCAGTCAGTGTTAAAGATATTTTTCAGATAACTAAATCTAAGCTCTGTATATGATGTTACACATCATAGAGTATATAATGTTACACACGTCGATGAGTCCAGTCAATCTCTAACGACCCAGTCTCTTGTTCACATGACAAACACTATAGTGTCCTCCTCAACTCTCCCCACGATACACCCCTGATCTCCCGTGCTCCATTAACCCTCTGACCCATCAAAAATCCAATTTAAACACATTCACTTCACTCACGGTTCTGCTGACTCAATTGGTAACCAGTAGCCCTGCCCCCACACCTCTCACTTCTTATCGCTCAGGTCCCCCACGTCTGAAAATCCAGCCTCTGCTCAGCAGTGTATTATCTGTGTGCTTCAGTCTGCCCCACCGCCTCAGAGCAGATTCCTTCATGCTAACCTTGCCCTAAGGAAGCCCATTCACAACGTGCATAAACTTTGGTTTATTCCTCACAGTGTTCCTGAAAAGCCAGTTTTAAAATTTTCAATGTAATCTACACCGTCTGTATTTACTGTAATTTACTGTATACTACTAGCTACGAGGGTAAGCCATTTTCTGTGATTATCTGTGTCTGTATTACACCATTTACACATGTATTCTATTACTACAATGTGTACAGTAATGCAGTGGTGCTTATAGGTTCTCAGTATAAATAAGTATTGGCTAAATAAGACCCAAATTTCCATATTTAAATCTGACCCAGGCTACATAAACCCAGCTAAAAACAATTTCTTATTCTGATTTCTACATAAAATCATTCTTTATAAAGTAAAAAACATTCTGTGAAAAAACACAGAGTAAGGCCATGTCAAAGATTGAAGTCATAGTGAAATTTATGGTTGAAATCAAACTTTGCTGCTTGTTATTTCATAATAAATGAATGAATAAATAAGTTTGTAATAATAATAATAATATACAGTATTATTACTTTAATTAATTCAATGTATTCTCTTTAAAATATAAAAAATTGAAGCTTTTGAATGTTGAGTGCTCATACTGTATATATTTTACACTGAAAAAGTTAATAAAAAAAACATTTTATGATGATAATTATTTATTTATTTATTCATATTATTAATAATAAGCAAAGAAAAAATCAAATAAATAAAGTTATAAAATGTGATGAATCTAAATCTAAACTTTAATGAATCATTTAATTCTAACTAATTAATCGTAAATACAATACATCTAGCCATTTTTACATCAACTGAAGAAAATTCAGTTTAGGAAAAATCATGATACAGTGCAGTGCAAAAATACTTCCCCTTTTTTGTCATTATTTCCCCTTAAACTTATTCTTTAACAATTAATCCTAAGAATAAACCTGATTGCTTGATATCCAGACATGAGCAGCAGTCAGAGTCTCAGACAGAAATGAATCAATACCTGGTCAAGATCAAGCCTCAGGGGTTCAACTATATAATATTGAGTTATGGCAACAGCACAATCGCTAGTTATCTAGTTGTCAGCTCACAGCCCAGATGAATGTGCATCTTTATGATGCATCTTCCCCCTTCTAAAGAAAACAAAGAGTGCCAAATGACACAGAAATAAATGCTGGCAGATCCTACATTAAAGCAGTCTGATCCCCTCAAGAAGGAGGTTGCTCGTCTCACATATGCATTGACGAAGCTTTTGGTATCGTTCCATGTGTTTTTCCCACAATTCTCTAAGGACATTTTCAAAGTTAAAGAGCAGGGCTGTGTAGGCTGAGAAGTGGGTGGCTTCTATTCTAAAGATCAGGTCTCTATTCAGTCTTGCAGTTTCCTCGCTGATGTTGCCTGGCAGTGTGCGGGCTGCCCCATTTGTTAACAAACACAGACTGAGTCAATCTGATACAGAAGCAACGAAGAGCTGGAAAAGCTTCTGGTAACTTTCAACCTACACGGCAACACTCGCAGTCACTGTGTCTGTCACCTCCGAGAACGGTTATTTACAGTAAGTGATAATTATAAGGATGAAAATGATCATCATGCATTCAGGAAGCTCTCAAGTTTCTGCGTGACAGATGTAGTGTGTAACTGACAGTAAACACAGACTTGCTTGTTTACTTGTATCCTGTCTTTACTGGGTATTAAAATTAGATGCTATTTCATATTCTTATTCTGTCACAGCATAAAATGTGTTTTATATTGTAATGTATTCTGTAAGCTTTTTTATTTCTGGGGAGAATGGTAATACTTTTAGGCAGTGATAGAAAAATTGAGAAATTACATGTTGTTGGTGCTGGTTTTGTATATTTTTTTTAATGCGATTTGGCATCACATTGCAAAAAACAATGTAGCTGTACTATAAAATCAGTTAATTGTAAGTTACCCTTTACAGCTTACATTTAAACAACCTTTACATTCAAACAAATTGCACAGATATACACTTTGGGGAGAGAAATTTACCTACAATGTCAGTCACCCTCACTCTAATCACAGTCACCCGTCTTCACCACCTGTCACGGATCCCAACGCTCATGATTGCACATCAAAATCCCACACCACACAACACTCCTGGTCCAAGCTCGTAGATACCAGAAGTGGACAAATGCCTATGCTCTTGCATATTACTTACCTGTTCTCTTACCTGCTCTCTCCGTAGTGTGCTTCTTGATTCCCTGTGTTCTCCAGAGCCTCCTGTGTTCCCTCAAGTCTCCGTTGGATGTGGTGTGGTGGTGATCGTCTCGTCTCGTCTCCTCTGTGTTTCCCTCTGTTGATCTTCTACGAAAGAAAGAGACTGAGTTACATTTAAGTTGATGTTATTCAGCATTTGTCTGCCTTTAAGTTCCTCACCTGTGTTTTGGATTCAGCTCTGCACTTCCTGTAAATAAACACTGTTAATACTTACCACATCTCCAGTTGTCTGTCCGCTTTGTTACAACAAGATTTTACGGTTAAAATTACATTAAAAAAATTGCTTGTATAAATTACTGTATTTAGGTTGATTCAGTGATGCTAAACAACTTTTACGTTTTTATTTTTAATGAATTATATATTAAGTAAATATAAAGCACCTTATAATTATGCAGTAAATGGTAATTCCATAAATCTCTGTATGATGCCTCACAATTTATACTTTTTTTTTTAATAATAATGATTATGTCAGCCATTGCTGTATATGCATTATAGGTGTTTTTATGTTGTTAATGTTCCTTATATTATTATAGTGCCATGTGTGTTAGCATGCTCTAATGTACAATTAAATTTTCCATAATTTCTGCAATTAATATACCAGTTAATGAGTTGTACATTGTATGTAACGTATTCCTGGAATATCGTCACCATATTTTTACTTTTATTTTCTGAATTTCTGGAAGCAGCTGACCTTTACAGGGCAGAAGATGCTATGCCTATATGTTAATGTATATGACCTTTCAAATGTCATGCACGGTCCTACTGATGTTCCACATAATCCAAATCAGCTTTGACATCAAGAGAATGCATATACTGTATTTTTTAAAGGATTAAGACAGCACAAAATAGAGGGATCCGTGAATGCTCTTACCCACCTTTATAGATCTGACATTCAATATTTATGCCATACTGGCAGATAAAAATGCTTTAGCATTTAAAGGAGAAATCTACTCTACTTCTTTCTTATATACTAAATATCTTTGATCAGTATATTCGCCACTGCCAGGCCAACTCTGATAGCATGAACTCAGCCTAAAGGCATCAGGCTCCACTCGTGGCAAGTAAAAATCAATGACGCAAGATCCATATAGCAGAAAAAGACATTTGAAGGGCATTTTTCTTCTCCCTGATAACGTAATAAACACAGAATATGATCATGAATTAATTGATGTATGGTGCATCTAGATATTCTGACACAGATTCATCAGTGTTATGAGAGAAAATGACTTTCAATCTGTGCCAGATTGCAATTTTACACTCTGTTAGTGCAAAAGGGATGTCTTTGCCAGACAGATTGATTTAGATACTTTGTCCCAAGTTTTACCCTATGCCTATGCTTTTACAATATTTTGCCAACAATTCATTCAATCATGCGTGAAATGTAAATCAGGACACTACTAACAATAACAGGATTCTTCCACTCCTGTGGCATATTAATAGTGTAACATTTGTTAAGGGAATGAGGTCTATATTAGCCTCTTGCTCCTTGTTGAAGAGGTGAGGCACTGTTGTTCAATATAGCACATAGTAATCTAGCTCCAGCTCATTAGAGCTCTTCGTCTTTAACTGTGTCAGGATAAGGGCAAACCCAACTTTAGACTGCAACTTACAGTGTGTATTTGGTAAAAAAAAATATTTTTATCTTAAATCTTTTTGACAGCTCCTCACAACATGCCCTTTTTCCAATGAAAAACCAATGAGTAAGTTGAAACATCGATAAGGAACTGGGTATCTTCCAAAGCCTGGAGCTGTTGAAGGGATTGGGGGAATTTAAATATTCAGCTCATGGAAACCAGGCTCCAGAAAATCAATTTCCCTTTGCTTTCATGTTGAAGATCTGTGCAGATCCACCACACTGAAGCCCAAATTAAGGTTGAAATGGAGAGCATCCATGTTGCTCCGGGGGAATCTAAGTCCAGGTCGCTCTGAAAGCGTGACCTAGAGTCACACTCCAATTAGCTAGGGTTTGGATTACTGGCTCGATTCCGTGTCTGCGAGGGATATTCAAGCGTTCCACGAACACTTCAAAAAGCACATGGTTACCACTATAGAGACCTATTAATCGACTAAAGATATTTATGTGGCACTTAACAAAAGCTCGCTTGAAATTATTATTACACCGTTTCGTAAACAGTGAATTGACACAAGTGACACATTACACAAATTTCACGTGCAAATTTGGGGTACTGTATATATGCCACCTGAAGGAGTTCCCAAACCCAGGTCTTTATCACAAGGACAAAAAACAAACAAACACTCCATTATACAGTAGCGGTGCCTTTGCCATAAACCGTTGTTTTGATATTTAAATGGTGCATGTGCTTTATGTTTGAAGTCTACTTTCTGATTTTGCATTGTCTCACCAGTAACCCAAGGTCGTGGGTCCGAGTCCCAGGTCCGGCAGGGATTGTGGGTGGGGTTAGTGAATAACCAACGCTCTCTCCACCTTCAATACCACGACTGTGAGACCCTTGAGCAAGGCACCGTTCCCCCAACTGCTCCCCGGGCACCGCAGCGATGGCTGCCCACTGCTCCGGGTGTGTGTTCACAGTGTGTGTGTGCATGGTTGATGGTGCACTTGGATGGGTTAAATGCAGAGCACAAATTCCTAGCATGGGAAACCATACCTGGCCACTAGTCAAGTCCTTTCCTTTTCTTCCTTTTTAGTACACTTTAGACATTTTACTAAATAACTTTGTAACTACTTTTCAAATAATTATCTAATAATGTCTACTAACTCTCAGAGTAGACTGTTAGGGTAGGTTTAAGGTTAGTAGACATATCATTTCTGGTAGTCAGTGTGTTGCATGCTGTGAACCTATTAAAATAAAGTGTTAAAAGTTGTTAAGCAGACTCTCTAGTAATACTCTAATGACTGCTAGCTGACATGTAGTTGCAAGTTACTTACTGTTAGTAGAATGTCTAAAGTGGACTATCAAAATAAAGTGCTACCATTCTATTACAAAATAAAAAACACAACAAGATGCACAGTGCCAAGAGAGAGTATGAGATTGACTGACCAATCAGAATCAAGTATTCCAAAGACAGTTGCATTAATAACAAACCCCCATTAGTTACCATTACAAGTATCAAGTATCTTCCTTAATGATATACAGTACTGGAATGCTGATGCAATAATTACCATCATAAAAAGAAGTGATAAAAAAATAAGAAAATTAACTAACTCCATATAAAACTCCCACACTTATGCCTTTATGTCATATATAAATGACATAAGGCTGTTTTTTTTTTAAATCATCTGCAGCAGTTAAACGCCATTTATATTGTAATCGCAGGAGACCAATCGAGTTATGCTAATTATTGACATCAGAACATCCTTCTGTTGTGTTCAACGTAATTTAGAAAAACAAAGACAGCTTTCATAAGTTCTAAAACAATTCAGTGATTGAAAATAAGTAGCCCTTTGCCCTCTGCAAATGGATTCTAAAAGCAATTATGTCTGCTTTTATTCCCATTTGACTTGGGCAGGACTAGGGTTAGAAAGAAGTTCAGAGAATATGTCAGAGGTGTGTGTTTATACAGTGCGCTTCACGTTTAAAATGGAGCTATCGCTATAAAACACTTGGTATATTTACCCTGACTAATAAAGTGTTCGTTATTGAAAATACTCGCTTAAATGGCTGAAACGAAGCCATCCCTTTTACTCCTGTGACTTTAAAGACTTTCTTCACATTGAGTGTAACTGAAGTTGTTTCCAGAAGAAGGGATTTGACACTCTCCTTTATGTTTTGGATAGCATTGATCTCTGTGCGGCAGACGTAGGTAGAGACGTTTGATGAGACGTGTCCTTTGAAGAATAGAACACTTAAGACTGTGTTATCTTCTGTAATCTCCCTGTGCTATAATGACTCTGCCTTCCAGCTAAAGCAAACACAGGCACATGGTCACCTTCCTGCTTCACAGTTAGTACAGGTGGATACTACCATATGTTTAGAAGTAGAGTGGGCTCCAGAAGTCTGAGACCTCACTGAAAAGCTGTGATTTTTTTCATTAAACCTTGAAATGGGAAACAGAACGGAGAGTTCTGGAGACTCTGGACCATTCAAAACAAAGAAATGTTATGACGTAAAATGGGATATTTAAGATTGAGCTCTATTTCTAGAGCTCTAATCGAATAATTCAATTTGGGACTATGATAATGTGATTCTTTGTGCAGACAGTCAGATGTTCTTGCTTCCATAAAAGTGCAAGATGCTCTTTGGATGATCTGAAATCATGCTGAAGAATATGATCATCAGGTTTAAGTTCACGCAGCGCGACTGCTGCTGGCACTAAAGCAATAGAGGGATCAATTAAGGACCTCATTTATAAACCATACACACAGATTTGATCTTAGAATGTGTGTACATTAAAATCAAGGTTCAATATTTATAAAAGCAGTCTTTGATGTGGACAGTGGATAGTGCCAGGGTCAGGGTCTAAGCAGATATACAGTATACGCACTTACTGTATCCTTACGGCAGAAAGTTGAAGGTTCTGGAAGTATTTGGAAATCTAAGCTACTAAATGATTTTGAAAGGCTGAAAAAAATAAAAAAAATTGTTTTGGACATTAGTTTTTCTCTCTCAATGTCTATAAAAATGCTTGTTAATTCAGGTATGGTGAGAGTGGTGGTGTGTTCAAAATGAAGAGCTTAGAATTCAAAACTGCTGTCAACCTGTAAATGATTTCCCGCTTTCTGAGCAAGGAGTGACACAGATCTAATAACGCAGATGGAATGTAAACCTCTTTCAGATCTCTAAAGTATGCATGCACATTTTCACCTACAGTATAACCCTTCAAGCTCTAATCTGTTTCAATTTTGACAATAATTAATTATCGACTGATACATTACAATACAATTTACCCACTAGTTATTTGTTATCTGCCAACAATGTCTTTACTGGTACACAATGTGTAATTTTAAATGTGGTTCAAAGCTGTACAACTGCAATCACTTTGAGCAGCTAGCAAATTTACAGAATTATTTCTGCTCATCTCTGTGACCGGAGAAACATGCATTTAACATCAGTTTTAACTAGAGGTTTGTATTGTAGTCTGTGCAGCAAATGGGATTTTTTGCTCTTGATTTGTTCTCAGTGAAGTTGCAGTAGCGGTGTGGGGTTTGGCAGGGTCAACTGATTTTCCCATCAGTCTGACTGTGTGGTGTCCTTTCACTGGCACTGCTCAGAGCAATACTGCCTCTCTGTGGAGGAGCCCTGCTCTTTATTACCCATCAACCCCAAATGACTCCAAATGAGCCGAGGGAACAGGCTCAAAGTGCATTCGTGACTTCTGCTCAGAAGAAGAGTAGAATTTAGATGACGGCTTTTAGAATCTAAACCGCATCAAAAGAAGCTGTGAAGAAATGCTTCAGTACTGGACATTGCTGACTGATGACTGAGCAACTCTTTCATGCAAATTCACATAATTAGTAAAATCCCCCTCAGGACAAATATAATGATATGGTTGTTACACATCCTCCAGATAAACAAGCCAATAAAAATGACTGCCCCAAGTAATATAAAAGGTATATGTTGAACGTCATGTTACCATTTCTGAGCTAAATGGATCTTTTGATAGAAATCACTTTGAGAAAATACACACTGAGACTTAAATTTTCCTTTTAATTAAAGAAAACATTTCCACTAAATGAAAGCCTCCAAACATTCCACTGACATGAATGTCAGTTTGATTTAAAACGTTACTTATATTCAAAATGTGTATTTGAATAAGGTGCTGATGGTATCTGGTATGTCTGGATGTGTAGACACAGTTCAGTCTTTTGCCAAAGATTTATTTTCATGCAGTGATTGGAGCTGACTAATAATGGAGAGTCTTGAGGGCTTTAATGCCAGTTGCTGTATTGCTTTTTGCATTTTTGGAACGTATCTGTGAATTTGAAATATATTGCAACTTAAAGTATTTGGTGAATCTTCTCTAATCACCTAAAATACACTACTGTTCAAAAGTTTGGAGTTAGCAAAAAGTGTAAGGCTTTGGAAAGAAGTTCCTCATGCTCACCTCACTCTTGCTTTTCTTATTTTAATATTTAAAAAAAAAAAAAAAATTCAGCAACCATTACTACACTATTCAGTGCCACATGATCCTTCAGAAATTATTCTAATTTGCTGCTCAAGAAACACTTAATATTATCAAGGTTGACAACAGTTATGCTGTTCTGTTTATCTGTAAGTTAAGTAACTTTTTCAATATTTGAACAACCACTTTTGAACAATTTATTGCTGAATGAATGCATTTCGCTATTGTTTGAAAAATCTTACTAACCCAAACATTTAAATGGAAGTATGTATAAAATCAAACGATGAATTTTGTTCATTCAAATCAAAAGAAAGAAAAGTGGTACAGTATGCAGCCAAGTCAAATGTGTGCAAGCTTAGTGTTCAAGTACAAACTAAATGAAATATTTTTTTCATGTTTATTGGTCATGCATTAAGCAAAACAGAAAAAAAACACATAAAAAGAATCATAATGTTAGATGTACGAATATATACACATTTGTTTTCAATGCACAGGTGAGTGCAAAATACTTCATCCTCAATTCAACTGATTTACAGACTCGATTCTAATATGTTGGTATATAAGTCATTCTGTGGTTACATATATAATTTATAGCTGTTACATTAGCTGTGCAAGTTTAATGTACTAAACTCAGCTGTCTCTTCTCTCATGATAAAATAATCTAACTCAAATCAATGTATTATGTGCATTTATGCAGTAAGAAGCTGTGTTGGGGTTGTCAATGAACTGATCACTCTATCTTGGCTTATTTTGTGCTATCGAGCGGCTGACTGTACACTATTTCTAACTTATAACTAGCTCCACATGGACTCAGAACTCTGCAGAAAGTTCTGAATGCTTGTCATTTAAAAACTTCTTCCTCCCCTTGGTTGTTTGTTTATACTCTATAATAATTAATTTTGACTAATTTGATTAAGCCTTAAGCTTTCACGTTTCATTGTGCGACACAATTTTCCATAAAATCAGAAAATCTCTTGGTGATGATGTTCGAATCTGCTCATAGCAGCACAAAAACTCTTTAGCACAGCAGTGATTTGAGAACTAAAGCTACCTTAAGTTTTAATGGTGGTGAGAGTTATTTGGTTCTTCTTTGTAGTTTGATCCAAATGCCCTTCTCGGGACGCAGAATGAGTTCTCCCAGAGGCCTCAGTTCCTCACGGCTCTGACACGCCTCTACGTCAAAGTGACGCAAGATCGTAGCAAGAACTACCTTCTCCTCCATCATGGCGAAGCGCTGGCCTGGAGCCACAGATGCACAGACAAAGAGAAAATGGGAAAGAGAGGATGAGGTCTCAGAACGGCAACAAGACTAAGAGAGGGGGGGAAGTTCATGAAGTAAATTTCTACAAATGCTCTTATTTGGAGCTTTCGTTCCTGGAAGGCAGTTGGAGAGGAGTCGAGTGCTGAAATAATAAATCTCCAAAGGAATGTGGCTCTCGTTCAGTTTCGTTAGAAGCTTCTTCTTTTGTGTGGCCAGCGACCTGAACCTGCGAGCACCACTCGCTGTGAAACAATCTGTTTTATTCAGAGGTGGGACAGAAGCCCATAGGGAGGATAAGTACACTGCATCTATCTTTTAACTATCCATGCTAAAAAAGCAGATTGACTTTTGGATAAAGTATATTAGGAAGAAAAAATACACTATAAACATTCTTTTCAAACTTTTACACTGAACATGACATTTTAGGAATGTGAGCTCAACCTTCAAACACATCTATCTAGCATGCTTTCATAGAAAAACAATGTGGGAAAATGGTTTCTGTGTGTTCAATCCTGCTCCTGAAGCATCAACCAATAGAGCTAAACTCTGCAGGACGGTGGCCCTCCAGAAACAGATTTGAACAGAAGAACTTGTTGTATAAAAAAAAAACCTGAATGACTTTTTATTTAATCAAACACATACTTTAGTGCAAAAGAAGTATAGTCTGATCCCCAAGCAAACATCATGCTCAAACAGTGCAGTCAAATTCACTATAATCTCTCAACAGAAATATATATATATATATTTTTGCAAACTTTCAATTAACTGTGAGACTTAAATCAGCATAATCTTTCAATTCTGTTTGATAACCTTGTCTATAAATATTGTACATCAAATACAACGTGTTATTGTACAGATTTAGGTCTTTTGGTTGTATGTACCACTACAACCCCATCACAAAGGCTTATGTATCCCCTCTCAACACCAAAACAGAAATGGGTTTCTTTTTACAATAATTAATATTATTCTATAGATAATTCAGCATAATACATTTTATAACAATTCAATTTTACATCTTTTTCTTACCAATGCAGTTTCTTGGCCCCGCGGAGAAAGGGATGTACGCATATGGATGCCTCCCTTTGATGTTCTCTGGCAGAAACCTTTCAGGTCGAAATTCCTCAGGTTCTGGAAAGTAGCGTGGATCCCGGTGAAGAGCATATGGTATAATAACAGCATTCACTCCTTTTGGGACCTTAAACCCATCTGCAACCAAACAACATAACAACAGCAGTCTTTTGATTATGTTATACACATTTTTTAACAATTGATCAGGACTCTGCACCACTACATTTGGCTTAGCACACACCAAACTATACAGCTGTCCAGGAGACGGAATAAAGCTTTAATAAATAATTAACAAACGGATACATTTATAGTGTTTTGCAACACTTTCCATCCTAAAAAGTGGTGTTTACCATCCAGCTGCTATTGCGTGAAAGAATCTTAGCTCTTAGCTCTGCTTCATATTTGACAATGGGAGATGGAAATAGAAGCCGTGACATCTGCTGTTATGCTGAGGTGCAAATAATGAGAGTGGCATCAAAAAGTGCAGATCTTTGATCTGGCAGTGTTTGGCAAGGTGACAAACTGCTGCCACCTACTGATGTGACAGGTCTCGCAGATGCTGCGTGCAAACAGAGGCACGGAGGGAAAGATCCGAAGACTCTCCTTGATGACACATTCCAAGTAGCGCAGCTTTTTCAGGTCCTCCACCCCCACGTGGCGGTCTGATGAACCTGCCGATCAGAATGCAGGAGACACAGCTGAACTCTACAGTAAATGAAGTTGTTAGAAAACATTCGCAAGCATCTAGATGCTTTCTCGACTACTCCAGAACAGATCAAATTGTTTTACTAAGAACACATGGTAGGCATTACACTCAATGACATGCCTGAGAAAGACCTATTTACCAAACACTTCCTGTAGTTCTGCCTTCACTGCCCTCTGGACCTCTGGATGGGAGCCAATCAGATGTAAAGCCCAGTTCATTGAAGCTGCTGTGGTATCATGACCCTGACGAGGAGAACGATTCTTTAAACAATGTTCTGTCTTAACATAGTTTTGTAGGTTTTTTTATACCTCAAACATGAAGGTGTCCACTTCCTCCTGAATGTCCTCATGACTCAAATTCTGTCCATCCTCATAAGTAGTTTTTAAGAGCATATCTAAGAAAGCCTGTCTTTTCTTAGGCCGCTGGTCACAATCACTGTCAGGTTCAGAGCTCATGAACTTTGCTCTCTCCTTGATGACCTTCAAGAAAATAGAAAATACTGTACTATAATCTGGAGGTTGGTATTTGAAACTCGTTTTTCTTTTTGGTCTTTGTTGCATTGTAATACATTTAAGTACTGAGTCATATTATTTAACTACATTAACTACTTACTTTACAGTTAGGTTTAGGATTGGGGATTGGTTTAGGGTAACCTGCATGCAATTATGCATAATTAATTGTTATTATATTAGTAAGTACATGTAACGTAACAAGGACACCTTAAAATATATTTCTACTGTCGGCGCCATGAGGACCATTCCTGATCCCGTCCCCTCTCTCTTCACTTCCTTTCAATATTGATCAGTCATATTACAATAAATACAAAAAAAATGTGAAAATAAATCTTAAAAAAAAAAAAAATATATATTAATAATTACTGTCTTTAAAAAAACTATTTAAATATATATAAAACTTTACTGTAAAAGAATCTGATATTATTAAATATTACCATAAAAAAATGGTAACAACATTTTAGGTTTTACAGTTTTAAGTTAAATTTAGAGTTAAAAAACATAATTTCATTAACTGATATAATGTTAATATACCAACCTATTAAAGCACTAAAATGTGTTGTGTACATTTGAAATACACTGATATACGACGGAGCTTTAGTGCCACCAAAAAAAAAAAAAAAAAATCTAAAAAGTCGTAATGTTATGAGATTAAAGTCGAAATACTACGAGAATAAAGTCGAAATATAATATTTAGTATAGTATGTGCACTTGT
>JAUMHP010000065.1:14481005-14504986 GCA_032361065.1 Enteromius trimaculatus
TAAGGCAGGTAGAAAGAATGTGAGAAGTTTTTAAAAATTATTTGTATTTTATTCACAACACAGTATCATTAAAATATACATAATAAAGGTCAAATACACATTATTAAAGCTCACTGATGTGAACAGACTTTGAGTCAAACCTGAAAACAAGTGAACACTGTAAATACCTGGTATTTGAGTGTTTGCTGCTTCTTTCCATGAAATCAAGAAAAAATAACCACCATCAGTGTTCAGATAGCTTGTTTTACCAAAGAATATGAGTGCAGTTTCTTGATCACTAAAAAACAAACAAAAACACATGTAAGCATGATGATATCAGTATATGTAGTATACACATAGTATGATTTTGCACATGCTTTGTATTAGTGTAAATATATATATTTTTATCCGAGAAACAATTTTATAAACAATGTTATTGTTTACAGCGTATAGCCTGTCATATCCAAAATGTTTCACTCGAATTCAAAGGGTTTTCGGTCAGGTATTACAGTTCGGTGAACAACACAACCAGTAAATGTGTTCAGGTTTTTACGCTATCACACGCAAACTAATACAAAAACAAACAGTACTTACTCATGAGAGTGAACGTGTCTGGACCAGCTCGCACGCCGCTTCTTCAAGTAAATTGTTATTCCTTTCCTCTGTTATGTTATAATGCGTCTTTGCTGAAGTAAGCTGTGTTCTCTCTCATCTTCCGCACTGAACACGCGAGCTGTTGTGGGCATGTACATGTCACGCGTGTCTCACGTGGAGATTGTACTAACAAAGCGAATGTAGCTCGTGGGCGTGGTTACCTTAAAATTAATGAGATCACATTGAGAATCTAGACATAGTGTGGGTTTTAGACTGATAACTTTATCAAACAATATTCTGTTACAACATTCACTTACTACATTCAAAAGTAGACACTTCAAGCTTTCTATAGATATGTGTCTCATGTCTGTGTGTCATGTTTTCGCAGAGTTTCAGTTCATTTTAGTGACGGCTTTTTTAAAACAGTTCGCGGATAGAATAAAGAATAATCGAGCACACTTTTTATTTTCCTTATTTTGCAAACACACACACTTTTGTTGTTACTGAGAGTGAACTAAAAAAAAGTAGACACCTAACAGATTTGAATGGTTTATAACACTTACTTGTGTGACCAAAGTCAACAGAGTTATATTAGTATCTTTTGCACTGATAAGAAAAAAAAGACCCAAATCACGTCGCCATGATCCTCGCCCTATTAGGGTTAATATCCAGCCGCATGTAATCGCAGCGCGCATATAAGTAAGTCAGCGGATTAAGCGTTCATTAGCTTTTCGCTTCAGAGCTGACTTACATGCAACAGTTCCTAGGCATTCTTTCTACTCACCTGACGGAGAGGGCTGGTTTCACGGCACTTCAGAGTGGCGGTCACATTAGTGCTGCACTATCTGCTTTTGTGTACCAAGCGTCCATCTCCCCTGTGCGCTGCAGCCTTTATCTAAAAGAGCAAAGCCTTAAGAGACAGGCTTACGGGTGGTATGTCTTTTTAAAGACGCGTCCTTTTAAGGATGGCATACCACGTTACCTGGCGCCAGCGGACGGTCACGAACACTGTCTTACGCGTCTGGGCATCGAGAATGCAAAGGCGGCGTTCGTGGATGATGTTCCGCTTGCAGTATGATCATCTCGGAGTTGTGGACCAGGTTCCATTAACTTGAAGGTGGTGGGGTCCCCATCCCGCTTCCGCGATCTGGGGCTCGCGCTGGCAGTGAAAGTCAGGAACACTCCTCGGAGGGCGCCTCCTGTCACCTGCACTCCGACACCGGTGGAGCTACCATTGGGGCAGCCCGGTTCACCGGAAACGGTCCCGGATGTCACCTTTGGTGCTCCCCCCGACGACCAGATGTCAGTCACTGCATCGAAAGGAGAGTTCGGCTCCGGAGATGCCGCTTCGGCCAGTGTGGCGTCCACTGGGCGTTCCACTGTGCCTGACACAGATAAAGAGCTCGTGGCTATGCTTTCCCAGGCCGCCAGGGGGGTTGGGATTGAGTGGGATCCTCCATTCTGTCTTGCGTGCAGAAATTGCTACCCCATTACAGAAAGGAGCAATAGCGCCGGTCCCTCCAGCCGATATGAAGACAGGGTTTTACAGCCTGTACTTCATAGTGCCCAAGAAAGGTGGTGGGTTACGGCCGATCCTGGATCTGCAAGTCTTGAATCGAGCTCTTCACAGGCTTCCGTTCAAGATGTTGATGCCGAAACGCATTTTCAAATGTGTCCGTCCCCAGGATTGGTTTGCAGCAATAGACCTGAAGGACGTGTACTTTTATGTCTTGATGTCTTGGACAGGACCTCATCTGCATTGGCATATCAATTGCCTCAAGCTGTTAGCAGTTCGTCTAGCTCTGAGTCGCCTCAAAGAGCACCTACAGGGCTGTCACGTTCTGGTCCGCACGGACAACACATCAGCTGTAGCGCACAACAACCATCAAGGTGGTCTACGCTCCCGCCGCATGTCGCAGCTCGCCCGCCACCTCCTCCTATGGAGTCAGAAGCATCTGAAGTCGTTTCGCACCATTCACATTCCAGGTGTTTACAACCAGACAGCCGACGAGCTGTCTCCAGCAGCGCTCCCTGGAGAATGGAGACTCCATCCCCTGTCGGTTTGACTGATATGGGAGAAGTTTTGAGCCACACAGGTAGACCTGTTTGCCTCTCTAGAGACCTCTCACTGCCAGAACCTTAGGCTGAGACGCCCTGGCACACAGCTGGCCGCAGGGGCTATGCAAATATGCATTTCCCCCAGTGAGCCTTCAAGCACAGTTTCTGTGCAAGGTCAGGGAGGACAAGGAGCAGGTCTTGCTGGTAGCCCCCTACTGGCGCACCAGGACCTGGTTCCCCGAACTCATGCTCCTTGTGACAGCCCCTCCTTGGCCAATTCCTCTGAGGAAGGATCTACTGACTCTGTGCACCCTTTGGCACCCGCGTCCAGATTTGTGGAAACCTTACATCTGACCCCTGGACGGGACACAGAGGTTCTAAGTGACCTACCACAAGCAGTAGTTGACAAGATTTCTTCTGCGAGAGCTCCTTCTACATTTTCGGTCGACGATTCGTGCCTAGAGTTCGGGCCCATGGATTCCCAGGTAACACTGAGGCCACGACCAAGCTTTGTCCCCAAGGTTCCTACTACTCCCTTTAGAGATCAGGTAGTGAACCTCCAAACGCTGCCCCTGGAGGTACCAGACCCAAACCTGCTGACTCTGTGTCCAGTCCGGGCACTCAGATGTTACATAGACCGGAAACAAGAGTTTCAGGACCTCAGACCAGCTCTTTGTCTGTTACGATGGACAGCAAAAGGGAAATGCGTCTCCAAACAGAGGATGGCCCAACTGAATAGTGGATGCTATCACTCTGGCCTATCAAGCACAGGGTGTGCCCTGCCCCTTCAGTGTACGGGCTCACAGGACAAGAAATGTAGCTTCGTTCTGGGCGTTGGCACACGGTGCCTTGCTGGCAGACATCTGCAGAGCTGCTGGTTGGGCGACCCTTAACATGTTTGCTAGGTTTTATAGCCTTCGTGTTGAACCGGTATCCTCCCGTGTTCTCACCTCAAACAGCTGAAGAACTGGAGCAGGACCTGTTCGGTCGGCTTGGCACCTTATTCTACAGTATGCCAATTTCATTGGCGTGTTTCTATACACGCACAGTAGATTTGCCATCTAGAAGCGAGACTCCTATTCGTCGGTCACCTATGTGATGTCTCCGTTCCCTTCCTCAGGGAACGAGGGTTACAATATGTGACCGAGACATTTTTGGGGTAAGATATATTTTGAATGTTTCATGAATCACACGTAACCTTTGTCAGAAGTTGATTTGTGTGCACAGATTTGTGTTTGTTTCTATGTTAGATTTATAAATGAGGCCCATTGTGTACTAAAACCAACAAAAATGGAAAGCCGGGATTATGCAGCACCTGAAAGTTGTCCCCAGAATTTTACTATAATTCCTAGCCATTTCGGCCTAGAAAAATCTTATTTTTTTTGTAGTTCTGTAGGTTTTGTAGTCCAGAGTCACATATCATTAGTTTTTCTGAAGTGAAACTGTAGAAGGCAAATCCATGGTACTGTGTGTTTGTGTTGTCTCTCCTGCCACTGGCCAGATCAGGCACCTACTTAGTAAAAGTAACCCACCTTTGACAAGTCCTCGACTTGTCCTCATGTTACAGGCAAAATCCATGGGTGTAAAGGACCTTTTCATAGGGGTGTCGGACTGCAGAACAAAAAACATGGCATGAGATACATCTAACAATAGCCTCCTCTGTATGTACCTCCTATTTCAAGCACTGTTACCACAGCAGGAAAGTATTCTTATCACTTCCTTGTTAGGGATGGTGTCACATTTCTACAAAGTTGTATAGAAATGCAGTTTTGGTATTTGGTTTCGTTCTGCATTAAACTGCTGGTTACCTATATTGTAGCTATAACTGCATAACATCTGATATCACAATGACTACTCCTGACTGTACATGTACGTTGTCAAGACTTCTGTTTAATGCATGCGTTGTCATCTGCAATGCTGTTTTCATCCACACTACTGTACTGTAATTATAATTACAGGGTAGATTTACTCTGAATGTGTGAGTAGTATTAGGCCGAGACAGAGACTCCAGCATCAGAGTGGGCTCTCTTAGAGGTGGGAGGTTGTTTACTGCGTGCATGACACTGGTAGCGCCGCCTCTGAGTATCCTTCCTCTGAGCTAAGAAATACAGAGAAAGATTACAGCTTTGATGAAGTTTGTTGAAGTGCACACTGAATAGCCAATCATCTATAATAAAACAGAACTTTAAAATATAGGTATTATTATTAAATATTCAGAATTTTCTGTAAAAGGGCAAAGGGCGACCATGTTTACTGTTTTCAGTGTCAAGTCAACCAGACCATGGAGGCAGTATGCCCTTTTCACCCATTTAAAAAACCACTGCTATCTCTGTTTACAGAGATCAAAGTCCAGAAAGCTAGTTTTTTTTTTTTTTCGTGGGATGCTGAAACACCTTTCTGCTTGTGGATTACAGTTTTGTCTAAAACAACAGCAGCTGCTCTGCTAAAAGTTTTTCAGTTTTTTTTTTTCAGTTTTTCACAAAATGTCGAATTAATTCACATGTAATTCGAATGAGAAATGAGGTATTCAAATTGTTTTTTTTTTGGAGGTAAGCAAATATTGAATCACTACAATACTTGCATAAACGATTAACAGTTGTACAAAAATTAATATATGAACATATATGAACTAAAATACTTCTCACATATTGCCTGTTTTTTCAAGTTTTAAAAAGTCACGAGATGGCTGATCAGTGCTAATAGGTTTGGTTTCACTACAGGTTCTAAGGACAAGGTTGAGATAGACTTTATCACGTATAGCTAGTAAAAGGCAGTGGCAAATGCTAAGTCCAAAAAATTATTTTTGTGAATTATATGTATGTTTCATGCATATATATACTGACATTCAAAAATCTGTGATCGATAATTTTTTCATTTTCTTTTTTCAAGAAGCCTTTTGCTTGCCAAGCATTTGTGATTGAAAACACAAATATGAAAATATGCAATTTAAAATGCATTTTTAAAAATATATATCCTGGGATGTAAAGCTGAATTTTAGGCATCATTACTCTTCAGTGTTTAGTGTCACATGCTTAAGAACAATTTTATCTTATTAGTATCAATACCTTATACAGTTGTGCTGCTTAATATTCTGTGGAAACCATGATACATTTTTTCAGTATTCTTTCATAGTTCAAAATAATTTGAAAAATAAAGGACCACAAATCCTTGCTGAACAAAAATATGCATTTCTTTCAACAAAATCTTACTGACCCAAGAAGTTTGAATGGTAATTTACTGCATGTACATGTGGAAAAAAAAGTGACGAAGGAATAGCATGGCAGATCAATAGTCTGCAGCCCACAATGACACTGGTATGGCTTGTTACCTGCACAATCCTGGAAATAGGTGCAAAGTACTCTTGCTCTTGACACTCAGAGTGTACCTGAGGAAGCCTGTGGCTCTGAACAGCACTCACAGGTGGAGAGGGCAGGCTTTCATTCACAGTGGATCTGTGAGAAACAAACCCAAGAACACATACTTACTCTAATTAACATTCTGCGTGTTTACCCATGCCTGATACTCCTACAGCAGCTCAGGGCTGCCTCTGTGATTTTTCACAGTGATGACAAGGTTAAAAGTGTTACAATTAATAAGGTGCGTTGCAGCTTGAGGGACCAATTTAACAAGCGCTTTTAAAAGAAGTCTGCATTTCAAAAGAAGGCCTTGGCCTGTTATAACAGGACCCCAGTAGACCCTGCACTAAATAATCTACAGTCCAATATTCTGAAAGAACTGCATCATGCATAAAGGAGTTACTGCAACACAACCTCTTCAAAAAAATCTTGTGAGGATATAAAATGGTGCACGCAGAGGTATAAGTTCACCCAAAACACATTCTCAGAAGAACACATACAGTAAGAAGAAATTAAGAATAAATCATGATTTTGATATAAAAGGTCAGACGTTTTTGCCTTTTTATTATGGTTTTTAATTCATTCAGACAGTTCACCTATGCACTGAATCATTTGTAGTGGTTTCTCACACCCGAATAATAACGGGATATTTTACAAGACAAAAAACAAAACGAGTGCTGACTGAGGTGGATATTTACTAACAGTCCATTGCGCTTGAAAATGCCTACTATTTGTCAGCAACAAGGCAGGGTTGCGTTCACTGATAACTTTGTCTCTTAGCGCGCTACAAACACTACAGGTGTACCTATTCTAGACGTGTTCCCCGAACGATTCCCTCAATTTTTTTTTTTTTTAGATTTACAGTTTGAGTGAACATAGACTAAATGGTTACCCGGATGGTGCCATCTTTGATTTAGCAAAACCATTAATAATTTTGCTGATAAAAGAGCTAACAGCCATTAGACTAACACAGTTTAATTATTTTCATGAAAACACTTCAGTTAGCCTAGTTGAGTACTGGATGTATTAAAACTTCTGTACTATACTGATATAGACTGAGATGTGATTAACTGTGAACTGTATACAACTATAAGGTATATCTAAAAGCGGTCCGGACCAACCTTACGAAAGTATGACTTATGGAAGGCATACTTAACTAAGGACGTTTCCAGGAAAATGTATTAACAATACGGCACAACTTAAGGTACAACTAAAGAACGTCATGGCGTTAAGAAGGTCTCAAACACAGCCCAGTTACTAAACCTTCAGCTTGTGAACATCTCTGTAATGCAGCTGAAGATGATTTATATCCATTAATATCCAGAACAGTATTAAAAAAAGACTAAACAATAAAGGCAACCTCTGTGTAAAGCCTCTGTTCAGAACTTATGAACTTGCAACCTTAACACTGTTACTGAACTAAACTGAGCTGAATAAAGAAAATAGTATCTTTTCAGAGCTGCTTTACTGTTGAAATATTATTTTTTTACTGTGAAGCTGCTTTGAAATGTATATTGTATAAAGTGTTTTATAAATAAAAGCGAAATAAATGTGACATATATCAGACATGACTACTTTTTTTTCATTAACTTTCATGAACGTGCCATCTAGGGAGAGAACTAGGAACTAAGAACTAGGGTGGATGTCAATATTATTAATGAATACTGAATTTACTTAAACTCCTCACACAAAGTTATCATATGGCTTTTAAAAACTTGAACCGTTATGCAAAATTCATGGTGACTACTTTTATGATGCATCTTTGTGTTCCACAAAAGAAAGACAATCGTATGGGTTTGAAACGACCCTTTAAACTCTTAAATCATGTGTGCAGAGTTACAGCTCACAGTCTAGTTCCTCGTAAGATTTGGCTTCCGTTTGATGTTAGGTTGTGGTACATCCGAACCCTGCTGCTGAGTCTGGGGAGTCTGCGCTGGGCTGGGGGTTTCTGTATGAGTATACCGGACCCTCTCAGAGCCTGGGTCTTCACACACAACAGACTCGCTCCATCATCTGGGTCATAACTTCAGAGGAGCCAAGACAGATCAAGTTGTAGCTCTTCATTTGTTTTCATATTGATTTATCTGCAGTTTATATATTGCTTAATTCTGCTCCTTATTAAACTTTCTAAGAAAAATAGAAATAGCATTTTTGTACTTTCCAAAATCCAAAAGACTTACAGAGCTCTCTCACTTAATCCCTGATGTCTCTGTTGCAGTGGCTTTGCTTGGATTGTCATAACACCATTTAAATTAATCTTGTAGGCGCTTGAGTCCTGACAGAAGAAATTACACAGACATAGTATGCAAATATGACATAGTAATAATCAGGACATGTTTTTGGTAAGTTGTCACCTGTACATTATTGCTGCATGTGGACAGGAATGTGTTTCTGCTGCTGGACCCTCTGGACAACAGAAGATGATGTCCTTTAATAGGGAGTTGAGATGAAGGCACTTGACTGGAGCTCTCTAATGTTGTCCTTTGTGCTGCTCCATCTGATGCCAAGAGAACATTAGGGATTTAGGGAAATCACAGTGCACTTAAGTGCTGGCAGATTTGCAACTGAATTTCATTTCATTTTATTACTCCACAATGTAGCACAAACAGAGACAAATAATGTGCAGGTCACGCTGATGTCTCAAGGTCCCTTTCATTGTTTAGTTTTCCCCGTTAAAAATATTTGCAAACAGATAATTATGTATTTTTTACAAGCTTACACCCATTTGAAATGCTCTGCAAAACATAATTGTCCTGTGCTGATGTATTTCCTATTTTGATGGTTTCCGAAAAATATTAAGCTGTTTTCAACATATTTAATGATATTAAATGTTTCTTGAGCAGAAAATCAGCATACTGGAATCAATTCTGAAGACTGTAGTAAAGATGTTTAAAATTAAAAAAATAAATATAAAAAAATAAGCAAATAAATTACATTTTATAATATATTAAAATCTGAGAAAAATGTTTCACTGCATGTTTGTCCACATAACCACAAATAAAAATCTTCCCAGCTCCAATTTTTTTTAACAGTATTTGTATGTACAGTCATAAAACCTTGTGTTCTTCACTTATCAAACATGTACTTTTGGCTAATTCTGCTGGTTCATATATTCAGTAATACACACCCAGGAGCTGTTTCTCCCAGTACTTGTGTAAGAGCTCCTCCAAAAGACCCACCACCTCCCTCCATATGTCATCAAACAGCTCATCTGCAACTGCATCACGGATGCATGCATGAGGGGATACCGGTGGGACCCCACCCCTGGGGGGCACGGATGAAGACTTCCTCTGATCCACCTCCTCCTCTTCCCTACAGTCAAAAGAATTATGCAAGTTACAACAAAATATTCCCTTGTGCACACTATTAACAGTCCATTTATGGTAAATAAAACTGCAGAAAACAGGAAGTAAGGCAGCATAGCACATAGAATTTTGATGACCAGTCACTGAATATCTGTCGAAGGGCATAGAGTAAGGTAGGCTGGGGCTAGCTGCCACAATGACTATCACAGTGAATTATTACTATTTTCCAAGCTAAAATTGAAATTAAATATTTAATATCATGCATTTCCTTTTATATGAGTATGTTCTTAATACTAATATTTAATATATAAGTGTTCTTAATACTATTGAAAAAAAACAATACATTTTTACAATATTTTTTAAAATGACAATATGCAGGTATGCAAGCTTAAATAATAAATACAATTTTTTTTAGCATGTTATCTTTTACAGATAATCTGTATCTTTTGCTCTTCAATGAACTCTTTTGTTTTTTAATGATTATTTTGCGATTTAGATTTTGCTGAATAAACAAAGCAATTTAATACTTTTTGGGCAGTACCAGTTTGAAATGTTTTTCAGCTGTTTTTCAGAAGCCAATAATTTATAGTTTGTGCAATTTCATGAATAAACCTACAGTGAAAAATGTTCACTAGAGTAAAAAGTGTGACAACTTGCCTCAATCTTCCCTACAATTATGGTTTGCTTATGAAGGAAAAGCAAAATCTATTTCTGCGTCTGTTTTCTGAGGGGAATGATTGATATTAATTTAGCATATTAAGTATATGAACCTTAGAAAAAAAATAAAAGGATAACTTGCAACATACATTTCTTTTCCATCATAAGCTAAAAACTCCTCAATGCTGCCCTCTGCTTCATACACCTCCTCTTCCTCAGTGAGGTCGAGTGAGTGCTCATAATGAGGAGAGCTGGAGCTCTGGACAGACTGCTCACACCAAAGGCCTGGGGCCAGACTGCGGCCTGCTACATACAGCCTGCAGGCAGAGAGAGAAAGCGAGATATGAGGGACAAAGCAAAATCTCACCACAGCCAGGCCAGACTGATAAATGCATCGCCTGTGGACAAGTTCAGTGTAGTGTCTTCATAACATATTGCATATTTTTAATCAGGTGAGAGGTCTCCTCCTTAAGGGTTGGTTTTATGTGTTATATCAAATGTATAATGTATGATAGGCTTCAGTGCATATTTCAAAACAATAGATAAGTGCAGTCAAGCGAAAAGAAAGAGCTAAGCCCAGGAACCAATCAATAGCGTCAACCCATTAATCAAGAGATAAAGCACCCCAAACATTTTTTGTAAGATAAGACTGACCTTAAAAAGGTCAGGAGTAACTTCAATGATAAACATAACACTGTGAGAAATTCTACATATGGACAAGAAACTAGAAGAATATCAGTCTAACTTGAATTTCCATCTCTACCTAAAATCTACATATATACAGGAAAATGGTATTATACTGTATTGTACAGTATTATAGGTCACACTTTATTTTAAGGTCCAATTCTCACTATTAACAAAAAAAACTTATAAAAGCAATATTATTATTATTACATTTAAAACATTTTGAGGACGGTAAGACTTTTGGAAGAAGTTTCACCAAATATGCTGAAACAGTTGTGCTGCTTAATATTCTTTAGTTTTTGATTTTATGACACCTGACTTTAAGCATTTCATACAAAAGAGGTGTGAAACACACTGCCACGGGGTTGCTGAAAAATAAATGTCAGAGGTTTCTCTTCTTCCAGCCATCTGCACTGGCCCTCAGCCAGAAAGACCTCCATCACTGTTCAGTGGCCTAAACGGAGACTCAAGAGGGCTCTTTAACTCTCAGTAAACAACTATTAAATGGAACCACACATTCATTCATTTGGTTTTCAGTGAAAAAACCTTTTATACAGTATAAATAATGAAAGAGCTGAAAATACCCTCAATGATAATATCCTTAATGAGCTGGTATATCCCTGAAACAAAGCAACTAATCAATAACTTGCTTACATTTGCATTAGGCCTAATGTATATTTGTTCATTTTTCTACAGATAACTGGCACTTTATTTTGACAGTCAACTTTAGACATTCTACTAACTTTTATAACTTTGTAGCTACATGTCAACTAATTCTCGTTAATTTGCAACTGCATGTCTAACTCTCAGAGTAGACTGTTAGGGAAGGTTTAGGTTGACATATACCTGCAAGGTTTCTGATAGTCAGTATGTTGCATATATAATCATATGTTGTAGACCCTTTAAAATAAAGTGTTGGAAGTTATTAAACAGACAGTCTCCTAATACTCTAATGACTGCTAGTTGACATGTAGTTGTAAAGTTACTTACTGTTAGTAGAATATCTAAAGTGGACTATCAAAATAAAGTGTCACCAATTAATTTAGTTAATTTCATGTTATTAAGGGGCTTACTCGCTATGGTCTTCTCTTTTGTCCAGACAACTGGGTGTGGAGAAGAAGGAGGTTCTGCCACTGGACTCTCGTCTGCAGATATACTGAACACCCTCCTGTTTGGGAGGCTCCAACTGATTCCCTAAAATTCTGTAGTTAAGGACGAAGCACAAAAAGAAGCATCAGTTGGCAGGATCGTGCAAGTTATTTGAATGTTCATTTTCAATGCTAATGAAATTATTGAACTTGCTGAATTTTTATTATGATTGAAAGGGGATGAAGGAAATCAATATATAACTTGGGGGAAAAAATCTCTATTTATAATTGAATAGTGAATGTTAAATTATAGCTATCAACGATGCCTTGGGCAGTTTCTGTAAGTAACAAGAGACAGCAATGTGTGATAGTGCTTTTATACCACCTCTCAAAATATGTTAATATTGATTAAGTTGCATTTCACCACACACTCGGTGTGGAAAACTGCTCAACACTTTTGTAGAAACAGTGATTATATTCTTCCTGGGATTATAGGATCGCTAGAACTTTTTATTTATTTATGTTTTACATTTTTAACCCTTTCAGTCACAGAACAGTTAAATTTCTCTGACAAAGGAGCTGTACCTGAGATGAGGGGTGTGTCCATTCCACTCCTCACACTCCTCCTGCAGGGACTCCGAGCGGCTGCTGACTCTCCCCTCATACAGCAGCTCATCCACAGAGTTAAAGAGCTGACGCACGCGCTGTGTATTCGCCCGCTCAAACTCCTGCACGCAAGTCAAACCAAACAATAAACCAAAGCAAATGATCCCACAGCTGGGGAGATGGTGCATCTAGGGAAATATTTGAAACAATTAGACCCATGCACTAAAAACAGGAAACTAGGAGAGTCTTTAAAATGATAAACAGAACAATTTTCTCTTATCGATCTTGTTATCAGGTGCATATTAATTATAACAACTTGCAGTGTTATACGATATTTAGAAATTCACTGTTAATTCATTTACTTTTTACTTTCACTTTTTATCTGTGTATACAATACACACACACACACACACGTGGGTTTTGTGGATTATGAAAATGTCCTCAAAACTCACCTTCATATTGTAATACCTAAATACAGTTATTTAAATTCCCTTTCCTGTCTTTACTTAAAATTCAACTTCCTTTGTAGTATGGCCAATTCTTAGTTCTTCTGAAGCTAAATGTAAAAATTCATGAATGAATGGAAGCTGACCCTAAAATTCAGACCGGTTTTGATGAAAAGGCTACAGAACATCTGGAAGAAAAACAGAAACATTACATCATATCTCCAGGAGCAGATGGAACTGTGCTCTGTGGAGAGTCCGGGGCCAGTGCCTGGGCTGCTGGAGCGGGAGGGGACGTGACTCACGGGGGTAGTGCCACCGGCAGACGACTGACCACATGACGAGACGCTACCAATGAAAAAAAAAAGAGTCATTCATATTACTCTGAGGACTAAAATAAGGTCTGACTATTCTATTTACTGTAATGAAAATAATGATTGTGTTACCTGAGACCACTGTTTGGGACCCTGGTGACACTTCTGTCGAACAGGGCAGGCACTGAGCTAATGCTTTTGTCAGGTTCGTTGAGCAGCTTTTTCCTAATACATAATATGGGAATAAGAATGGAAAAAAAGCTCTATTAAAAGAGTCATACAAAGCCAATTTTCCACTAGCTTATATAATTCTTTAGGGTCTTAATGGAAAGTTTGTAATATAGATTTTATTTATTTTAAATTTTAAGAAAAAGGTAGTGTTAAAACCCCTCATTTTACCCTGTTAAAAACAGCTCTTTAGAAATCACTCTGTTCTGTGTACTTCCCCTTTAAATCTTCACGAGCTAAAGATTCATTAAAAGACATACTCACTGCTTCTATAAGTGAGGCTGGATCATGAATGATTCAAGCGAACATAAACACATTTCAGTTGATCAAGGGCGTGTTTCCCTTCAGAATCAAACGTAACATTAATCCTCCGCGTCTTCGGTCACTCAGATGTCGGGAGTAGATCACTACTGCTATGTTCATTAATACATTCAACAACAAAACACCTCAATCTCTTAGGAGTCTTGCTTGTCCCTGCATCTCTGTCTGATGACGGCTCACTCAGGGCCTGTCTGAGGTAAGACACCAGTTCAGTCTGTGTGACACGCTGCTGTCAATCAACTACTGTGGGAGCGGCCTCTGTTGGTGTGACGCCACACCGACGTGCATTTGAGAATGGCTTGATTTCAGAAGGGGCAACTTATTTTTATTAAAACTACTGGTGGATCTTTATCATTGTAGGGTGGTTGTGTACACACTCCCAACACACATTTCAGTTCAAACAGCATGTAAAAGTATTGTTGCACCAGATGACCCCATTAATGCTGTGCACAGAACACAAGCTGCAACGATGCATTCAGAGACACAGACAAAACTCAAACATCCTGTGATTAACCTGTTAAACTCCATTAAAAGTCATTTTAAAAATACCAAACTATTTTATAATTATTATGCATGCCACTTTATAACCTTGTATTATATTAAAGGCTACATGTAACGTGCATAAAATGTATTTGTCTTAAAGCAGGACTATGGACTGATCAAGGCTACTGTAATAACTTTGTTATAAAAAACATATCCACCTCCAGGCATCAAGGGGTCACATGATGCTGTCGCCTCCAAGCTTTCACTCTTTGTCTCAAACAGCCTCTAATCTATCTAACAATTATGTCATGAATAATTTAGACTGTACAAGATCAAAGTACAATATACAGAGTTGGAGTGTCACATTTATCACCATGACAACAAGAGGCTTTATCTGTAGTTCACACAGTAAAACAGAGAAGTGAGAAACTATTAATTTATTTGCAATTGTTTTGACTGTTTTATAATTTGAAGATTCATTGGGTCTTTTAATATTCTTTAGCTCTCAGTATCAGTATTTATTAAGATCTACTGTATGCATGTAAAATACAGTACAGTATATGCTTGTTATAACCCACAAAAATAATCATAACAAAACTTTTACACTGAAATAAATTATGCAACATATTAAGATTGAGTGGTTGCAAACAATTTATTTAGCTACATTTGATATATGTTGAAAATTAGTTTATGAATTTGTTTATTTAAATGTAGCTAAAATAAATTGATTGCAGCCAATTACCATAAAAATCATTCAATTCTATCAATGTTTCTTTTTTTGTATACTGTACTTCATATTTGATCTTTCAAAACCAAATAACAGCAAGATGTCGCATCTGTGATCATTTCAATGCAATTATTGAAGAGAACACTTGCTTAATTAGTGACCTTGCTGATGTAACAAAAGACATTATCGATCCTCCAATAATGCATAATGTTAATTTTATGACGATTTGTGGTTGTTACTTCAAAAACTCCTTAAAAAAATACCCATAACTTCACAAATAACTTACCCAATTACAATGAGTCCAGCATGTCTGCCATGGCACGCTGCCCTGTAGCTGTTTGGGTAGTGCGAGAGCACCGGTATGGTGGCCAAAGATGGGGCCCACCCAAAGCCCAATGCACAGTGCATGGGAAAAATATTCCTTTAAGGATGTATGGTACCCAGCCCAACAACGTAAAGGAAAGATATTCAAAATATGCAACTTCTTATTTCCTCTGCAGGTCATCAGCATGAGTGTGCTCCTCTTCCCCCCCACCCTGAGCAGAGGCGGCTCCGATCTGTTCCTTCAGCTCCATCAAGGGAGTGTCTGGACACGCTACAGTGGCACAGCACAGGTCTGAAAGTCCCCACCCTCCCCTGGATGACTCGCAGGTGTGTGCACCTTACCATCCATCCATCCATCCCAGGAGTCTTTTTAAACTGGATCTTTTCCCATCTTTGAATATAAACATTAAGAAACAGAAATGTCTAAGTTGGCACTTTTTTCTGAATATCCAGCAGACATCTACAAATAAATATAAACCTGAATCTAAAGATTTTGTTTATTCAAAAACAACAAACTGCAGAAAATATGATTCATGGTTGTCATCTGTGAAGATGAGTTTGTGAAGATCAAATTTGGAGAAATTTAGCCTTACATTACTTGCTCACCAATGGATCCTCTGCAGTGAATGGGTGCCGTCAGAATGAAAGTCCAAACATCTGATAAAAACTTCATAATAATCCACAAGCAATCCTCTCCAGAGCATACGTTAACAAAAGCAAAAAGCTGCAGGTTTGCAAATCCATCAAGATGTAAAACAAAGCGTTCCAGCTATGATAAAAGTCCTTATAATATTACTTGCTTCAGTGGAACAAAAATCAACGTGTCTGAGAAATGTTCACAGATCAAGCACTACTCTAAACCAATATGCAGGTGGATTTTGATGACAACAGGCAATGCACCTTTTCTCTGGAGGAAGCGTTGTTATTATTAATGTCAAAAAGCAATGCTTTGAATTTAAAACGCTTAAATTATGGGTTTGTTTCTTATAAACATGCAGCCTTTAACTTTTCAAGACATTAACTGATGGCCTGGAGTTGTGGACTGTTTGGACGTAATGGCACCTATTCACTGCATGTGATGTACAGTAAGTAATGTTATGCTAAATTTCTCAAAATCTGTTTTGTGGTATAAAAAAGAATACAGTATATAAGCTGCAGTATTTTTTTTTTTTTTAAATGTGTAAAACAGTTTTAGATTGGGCATGTCCACTACCAGTATTTCATCTCAAGTAGGCATATAGCTATTTCTTTTTAACTAAAAAAAAGGAGCTATTACGGTAAGACCACTCGGTGTACACAGGAGCACAAACTGACACCACAGCTACAGAAGACGTAGCTCAGAGAAAGGGGAAACTAATTAGCGGCAGGTGAGGGCTTCAACGGTTGGCAGGGGTCAACAAGGAAACCCAGCATCAGTAGCATCTCAGGTTTCTCTCACAGAGCAAACAGCAAATAATTTCAACAGGTTGCCCGCCAGGGCCTAATGAAACATGCATGACGAGCATGGCAGCAGAAAGCCTTAGCTGACTGACATGGATTCTTTCTCTTGTCTGCCTTTTAGCAACAAGTACAACGGGACAGTGATTTCACTCAGTACAAGCCTGTCAAATCTTACACCATTCCAGGGTTCAAATAACATTAAGCCTGACTTGTTAAAGCAGTTATCTTGTTTAACATAATATCAAGTAATATACAAACATTTGGTTTAAAGCATCTAACTCTGTATGTTTGTATGTGATCTATCTATCTATCTATCTATCTATCTATCTATCTATCTATCTAAATTTGACATTTAGAATTCAGTAAAATTCTTAAACACCAGTTGACACTTGTTGCATATACAGTAGCCTACGGGATATTAAGAATAACGGCAAAAAACAAACACACAAAAGAAAGAAAGAAAGGTGTTTGCTATGGAGAAAATGCATATCTGAAACAGTAACCAGATCTTTTAATTGCTCAGTGATCCTTCACCATACATTAGATAAAAAACAGCACATTTATTCTTAACACAACGATGCTCAGCTTGACTTCCTGAACAATTTCTAAGGCCTTTTATATTTCCATTCCACATTTACTCAGAAGACACAGTGCCTGGAAGGCAGTAGTCTTCTTTTTAAACCTGCATCAAAGGAAAGCTACACTTTTGCTTTTAACAGTTTTCAAAGATCAGCTCTAGTGAGGGACTTCAGTCGTAACTAAATGCTGGTGTAGATTGAGCAATTAGATATGCTAGTGCCAAAGGAAAGACTATACCCTGATTCTATGACATTAGACTTGTATTAATTAGTTATCAAGTACTGAGCACAATTCAATTAAATATTGAAGGTCGTGCCACAAAAGAACACTGCAGGCTATTTTATTTTTTTATTTTTTAGCCTAACGTTATTGTACACAGCACTAATAGTCAACAGTGTTGCCCCTTATTCCTCAAGTGCAACACCTAAATGGACAGAAATTCCCAATACACATACGTTTAAATAACAAGGACATTCCAAAAATTCAAAGAATCAAAAGATTATTGTTTTGAATAATCTCCAGTGTCTGGCATGAAGCAAAAGATAAGGCGCTTACTTGAAGCTGTCATCTTTCTCTCGAACCGGACTCATATTGTCCTGAGCTCTTCTTGTCGTTTTCCATTGAAGAGTTCGTTCGGAGTCTAGCAGAGACTTGTTGAAACCACAGCGATAATGTCTGTCAGGAAAGCCATGCTGGAACTTCGGTCCTGTAGAGCCGCCGCTCGGCTCAATGCGCTCTACGGTGACCTGCATTGATGAACGTGACTGACAGCTTCACCGCGCCGACAACAGACAGAGCAGGTGGCGAGCTGTCACTCACGAAAGGGACACTGTTACTGTCTGCCATTAACATACAACCACAGAGCACATTCTGGGGAGGCTAATTAAGAGTCGTTCCCCTCAGCGGAAGTCAACACAACAGGCTGACGGGATCTCAGAAGTGAGGATGCATTGTTTTTACGAGCCTATTTACATTTTAAAAGCGCGTTTAAATAACCACAACAAATAAATAAACAAATAAATTAATTAATCAAAGTTGAAGTCAGAGCACTCAATAGGCTAAGGTAACTGACAACAGTCTAGAAGTAACCATGGCAACAAGTTTCCGTTTTATCGTTCACAACGATAAGACATCAAAAACGGTAAATATTAGTTTTTTCTTTACAAAAACAGCATGTATGAATTATCTCAAATGTTTAGTTTTAGCTTAAACTGTTGCCAAAAGGTGTGATTGTTACCGATTAAAAATCCAAGACACTTAGGCTATAGGAATAGTTTACCCCAAAAAGAAAATGATGTCATCATTTACTCACCCTCAAGTAACGTTAGTTCTGCCAAGCACAAAGGACGATACTTTGAAGTTTGTAAGGCTGTTTAGGGTCACCATAGATTTCCATAGTTCTTCAAAATAACAGTTTAGAACTAGCTGAGGGTAAGTGATGACAGAATTTTCATTTGGGGTGAACTATAAGCTCTGCTCTGAGGAAATAGAGAAATAGGCTACTAATCATCATATTAGTGCCCCCCTCAAAACATATATATATATATATATATATATATATATATATATATCGTCACATAATCATTAAACTAATCCTAACGGATGCAAAATAAACTTTGAAACAGCAAGGATACTATCAGACAATTGCATTTTGCACGTTTAACACTAGAGGGAGCCACAGAACAGCAAATACATGACGTTTAAACAAAGCACTACTCACATCATAAAAATGTTTTTAATTTTAACATATTTTCGATATATGGAACCAATTATGGACTTCAGGAGCACAAAATGCTCACTAATCAGTGAAGTCACAGAATTGGGCATATGCCCTGTTATAAAGCAGTGGTTATTTAGGTAATATGCCATAGTACCTCTAGGGATTTGTTTCATTAGTTTGGCTTCTCTGTAAATTGGTTTCGAGAAAAGGGGACATGTAATGGATGAAAACGATATGTACCGTACTGTACAAAAAACACGTTTCTGCCTGTATCTTATGAAAGGGCGATAATCCATATGTTCTACTTTAGTAATCAAAAACGAATGAGTTACGTGAGGGACAAAAACAAAAAATGGTCAATCAGAACTATTATGTTTGTTTCTCTGTGGAGATTCAGTTCCTTTGAAGGCCAACACTGAGCCCATGTGCTTATGGTTCTTCAGTGGCAAGTTTATTTATGAAAAGTGCGTATAAATAGTGCAAGTGGATACTGTGTGGTCAGGGTCATCAGGTCGGGGGCTGTGAATCCTAGGAGGTGGAGAGATGAATAGCTGGCCTCTTGGGAGGGCTGGCGATGAGAGGTACTGAAAGGTCATGTTGAAAGTGATATACCCATAACTCAAGCCCCCCGGTCACCCTTCATTCACGCTGTCCCTTCCCTTAACGTGCCGCCAGCCCAGCTTTACGTCTTTGTAAAGACTTTTCAGTAGCCAGAGGAGAGATGTCTAGAGTCCACTCAGACCTGATGGATTCACTTTCCATCCTTAAATGTTTTGGTAGGGATGACATAAATAGTTGCTTCGCTAGTTTTAAATGGATTGAATGTACCTAACCGTACTTCAGAGTAGTTGAAGATGTATTGCAGCCTATGCTTATACTGTATACATTATGAGACCCTGGATCACAAAATCAGTCAAAAGTAGCACATGTATATTTACAGGAAAATACATTGTATAAGTCAAAATGATTGTTTTTCCTTATATCCTAAAAATCATTACGATATTAATTAAAGATCATGCTCCATTAATATATTTTGTAATTTTTTGTTATTAGTAAGTTTTATTAGTAACATGCATTGCCAAGAACTTCATTTGGAGAACTTTAAAGGCGACTTTCTTAATATTTAGATTTTTTTGCTCCTTCAGATAGTTGTATCTCGTCCAAATATTGTCCTTTCCCAACAAAAAACATATTCAGCTTTCGGATGATATATAAATCTCAGTTTTGAAAAATGTACACTGGTTTTGTGCTCCAGGGTCACATATAGAAATATATTTAAGCAAAATGTTCCCAACAGTTTGGGATGAATAAGATTATTTTTCATTTGTAAAGAAGTTAATTATTTTATTCACCAAGGATGCTTTAAAATGATTTTTTTGTACAATAGATTTTTACATTGTTAAAATTGTTGAACATTAAAAATTCTAATAAATGATTTTAAATTAAATACTGAAAAATAATGTCATGGTTTCAAAAAAGCAGCATAACTGATGTCAACATAAATACTAATAAGAAATGTTTCGGCATATCAGAATAGTTTTGAAAATATCATGACAATAAAGACTGTAGTAATGAATATCTAAATATTCAGCTTTGCAATCATAGAAATAAATTACATTTGAAAATATATTTTAAAAACCAGATATTTATACTATTTCAATTTATTAATATTTCACAATAGTACATTTTTTTGTGTAATAAATGCTGCATAAGATACTATACTTTTACAATCAGGATATAACATTCTTTACCCTCAGTTAAACAAACAAGCTACAAAACGCTGTGTGAATCACCTTGTCTTTGAAACAAAAATACACTGCACCAGAAATAACCTTGCAGGATAATAGAGCAGGTATTTATGCAAAAGTGTCCAAAGCAAAGGCCGGGTAAAATGGATTACTGCCGCCAGGAGCTGCTGAGGAGCTCACCAGCAGCACTAATAACCTGTCCCCATATATTCAGTCATTCCCATCTGCTTTGATTTAATGCCTATTACCCAGCCTCCTCCATAGCCTCTGTGCTCTGATTGGTCCACTTACGTGCTAAGCCCAGGCAGCTTATAGTATTTGTAAAACGTGAGACACAAAGAAAGCTTGTTCCTTTGCTGAAAGCAGTGTGCGCGTGTCTGTGTGTGTTTGCTTGGAGGATGTAACCCACACAGAGCAGGTTCTTCATCAGAGAGGGTTTCCATCCTGTGAACGGTTAAGCACAAAGAGGGCAGTCTGGCATCTGAGAGGAAAATTAAAGATCGCAAGGAGGAGGTTTGAACTGAATAGCAGGCACAATAGAAAGAGGACTCAGAGTCTGAAACAAGAACTGACTGACATACGAGTTTTGGATAACAGCTGGGGATGATATGATCTCTCATGTGGAGGACTCAGAGGCCGATGAGCTTATCAATGATCTTGTGCTTCTGTCTGTGAAAGAACCGAGTAACACATCCAGCACCACTGCCAAGCACAGCCAAAATGCCTTCATTTAAAGGTAGTGTGTCTTCTTGCTTTATGCTATTGACAAGATGCTTTGGAATTAATGTCATTGTAACATTTTCCATTGTAACAGATATATATAGTGTTAACATGACTGTACACAAGATTCTTTATTGACAAAAGTAGCCTCTAGTTAATGGGACAGATAGAAATACTGCATGTATCCCATTTTCCCTCTTAGCTTCAAGCTCTTTAAACAGCTTATGAGGCTTGTTGCCTTCTGGAAAGACATGCAACGACGTGGAACATTGATGTTTAATCCTTGTTGACAGCAAACTCCATAACACGGTACATGCATTTCGTTACGTAACATCATGTCCACTCTTGGCCTTATTTTTCAGTATTAAATGCATGCTTTTTGATACATCATTTTGAGACTTTATATATATATACTGAACAGAGGGTTGTTAGATGAGCTCTTTGTAATATTTATCATAGATTTGGTTGTTTTTTTTTCATTCTTTCACAAATTTAAGATTATAAACAGTAATTGCATTAACGTCTTTGATGGTTGATTACACAATCCAATAATAGGGGCTTTGTGCACCATTTAGTTACACAGCAAGTTTCTCTGATAATTAAATACATCTTTGTGTTAAACGTCTAGGAGGTGACAAAATCACGCAACCTTTGCAGGCTGTATTTCTAGGCCTCTGACACTCATCTGAGCCGGCTTTTAGCCCCTAAGACCAGGCTACACGTCTGGTGCCAGGACCCTGCTGCTAACAAAGTCAGCAGGAGGTTACTGTCATAGGGCAGCATAATGTCACTGTATCTCTAACACTGATTCTATAGTTGTGATCAGAGATATGGCGTATTATAATCAGCCATTGTAAATTGCTGGGTAAAACATTGTTGTAATTAAAGTTTAGTTATTGTGTGACTGTTTTTTAATTCATTTAAATATATATGATATTTTTAATGTTTTATTAAAGGCGGGGTAAGCGATTTTTCAAAAATGCTTGTGAAAACAGAGTCTGGCCGAGTATCAAAACAAACTTGTAACCAATCAGCAGTAAGGGGCGTGTCTACTAATGATGTGGAGGAGAGTGAGTTCAGTGAACAGCAGAGCGACAGAAAGATAAAAAACCAAAAAATTAAAATGTGTGCGGAACGATAAGGCAAGAAGTAGGACACGTGAAAATATCGTATCAGCTTTCCAGCACTGGAGAGAACTCAAGGAGTGGAAGGCCTGCGATCAGACGCCAAGGTTGCTTTGGTTCTTCTCTATACGTGAGTAACACCGTGTCTACACCAGACGCCACGCCACACTGCGACAGCTAAAGTCCGCCTTCTCTGGACACGAGGAAGAGACAGTTTAAAGTTCCTCCATTATGCCTTTTCAAATATGATCATGTAGTGTGACATGTAGCTGTATGTGAACATAAACTATCTGCAAAGTTGTGATGCCGACAGTGTATGATAAATGAAGTTTCATCGCCAGACTCCGGCTCGATTGATAAGGTAATATCGAGGCCATCCTTTTTATGTATTGGCAGGTCTCCAGAGCTGTCACTCAGTTATGGCACTGGGTGTTTCGTTTTCCGACACACGCTGTAGCGGTAGACCAATCATAAAGGACTGTGGCATCTGACCAATCACAGCAGTGAGGGATCACGGGAAGGCGGGGTTTAGACAGACTGAGTCTTCGAACTGCTTCACACGAGCCGTTTACGAATCATTTACAAATGGGGTAAAATTAAAACTATTTTTGGACTTGAAAACTAAAGTGTTTTTTTGAACTTGCATACATGTAAACCTGCTTTAAGACACTCATAAAGCAATATTAGCAACCTTTAAAATGTCATAATAGGGGCACTTTAAAATCATTTGTGTCAGCACATCATAAATAGAACACGGCAACAGTTTTCGGTTGGAGATAACTGATCAGACTGAACAGCAATCCAATAACCTGATTAATCAGACCAGCTGTGTTGATTTACTCTTATATAACACCCAATTTAATCAGAGACCATAGTGAGTTTTTTTTATCCTAAAAAATAGAACAAATATTGAAATATCAGAGTAAGGTTATGATGTAAAACAAATAAGAAATATTTAACATTCTGAATCACAAATGTGACATTGATCATGAGTTTTCGCTTCCCTTATTATCATTATTTCATGATTATTAAGTTGTACAAAGCAAACCTGCCAGAGGAGAAAAAAACACACTAAGAAACTTTAAAATTCAATCTAAATTTTCACTTAAAAAATAAATAATGAAAAAAATTGTAGGGGAAAATGCAAAACTAAAATTTTTACTGTTAGTCTCCAACTTCGACAGCACTGAAAAATGCATCACCAAAAAACACATTCATATCAATCATGTCATAAGTAGTAAACACTACTACAATATATTAATTTCAACGCTCTTGGCATATAATGTGACAAACCTACTTTCAAGATGATTTTTGATCAGTTAATTGTCCCTCGCATCCGGCGCATTATTGATTAAGCATTACCGGCATGTGTGAAAGAAATTGTTGAATTGTTGACAGAAATACACCTTTTTGGCAAAAATGCACTATAAAGAAAGCTACAACTCGGTGGTATGTGCAGCAGCAACGTGCCAGTGAAACCCAA
>JAUMHP010000065.1:14504996-14528756 GCA_032361065.1 Enteromius trimaculatus
CGGTCAGTATTGGGTTACAGGAGATTTCACTGGTTTCAGTTTCCTGTGAACTCCAGGCCTTGGTGGGGTTTGTCGGTATTGTATATAGGTGTGTAGGCAGGTATGACCTGCTTTTCCCAGCCTGTGGCTCCAGTCTAGTCCTTCACCTCTCTTGAGTCATTGTGTAGGGCCAGATTCTAATTACAGCCCGAGTGGGTGTGTGAGCAGAGCAACAAAAGAAGAGCAACATGGAAACCTCTGTAAAGTGGACACAGGACGCTCTGTCCGCAGGTAAAACTATCCTTTTGGAGCTCCCGTAGCAATCACAGAGCTCTGTTGAAGGGGGAAGGGGGTAATTTCTTACACCCCGATGAGGGAACCTTTATTCACTATACCATCTCAAGAACAATGGAAGGAGCTCTGCTAAATATGTCAGCTGATAAGCCAGTGTCACTCGTGTTAGCATTGAGGTCATGTTTGCGAGGGTTATCCTCATGAGGAAGATTCACAAAAGAGTTACGAGATCAATTACAAATTCCTTCTCTCTGCCACGACGTCTTGTTATTCCACACCTAGTGGCTACTGTATTGAGTAATTTATGTCAGTTGGATGCCACTGCTGTCATTACATAGTTGTTTTTTTTAATCATCACTGACAAGATGTACAATGCAGGCACATAATAGCATTTTTATAGGCGTGAGGTTATTGGATTCAGCTCAGGCCTAAAAATTAGGTCATAAAAAATGAATTTCCCCAGGGTGAACTTAGTCCTTGAGTGAGAGAGAACCTCAAAGTGAGATAAAAACGAACAGTCAGCAGGCTATTAACGCAAACTAAAGCACTAAAGGGTGATCAGGACTGCTTAGGGGTCTTGTATCAAGCTGAAGGGTTTATTTTGTTGACTTGCTGTAATAAATACTTGGTCTTAGTGGGTTAGTTAAGAAATAAATTAGAAATATCAAAAGTTTATTAGAGTAAAATTATTTATTATGTGGAAAGAGACTGCAGGGTGATAAAAGACAAGAAAAAACATTTTTTGTTGTGGTGCTAGATCACAATCTGACTACCAAAGACTATAGAAGTGTGTCTACTACATATAAACTACCAGTAGGGGGCAATATCAGGTCCCACAAAATCCCAGTTGGATGTTTCTGGCCTAAAGGGGTAGAGGAAATAGATGGGATGTCCATTTATCTCTGCTCTCAGTTGCTTTCTCCAATAGCTATTAGTGGATTACATTAAAAAGGCTCATTCTGTCATAAATTAGTGCTGTGTGCAATGAAAATTCAGTCGTGCAGCTAAATGTTTTGGTAATGTATTGTATAGTGGTCAGTTTATATAATTTAATATATTAAAATAGTACTTGTCTCCTATATTTCTCCACCAGCTACTCATAAACCGCACTTATAAAAAGAAATTGAATATTTCCATGTGAAAAAGATGAACATAAGTGGAATGTTATGTTAGCAATCCTTAAAGCGCCGAATAAAGCCAGTTCCTGATGTGAAATACACACTGTGCGTTGAGAGAGAAGGTAAAACTTCAGGACGGATTGGCTAATAGGAGGTACACTGAAAGAAGAGTAATGATATATTGCTCTGTTAATATATACTGATGGTAAAAGCACTTATCCATGGGTACGGTCAACATTGTGCTGTCTGAAATGAAGCATTACTGATTATCTTCCTCAGGGTTTCTATCAGACCCTGTCTGGTCTCTTGAAGGTGACAAAGTGCAAAGCGTAGTGGTAGTTGACAGTTTGCCGGTTAAATTTAGATGTGTGAGCGAATGTCTGACAGGCTCAAGCAACCCTAGCAGGGACAAGGAAACTCCCAAAATGGTACTCGATGAAATATGTGGCATGTCTGCAGGGTGACCTGCTTAATGCGATCAGAGTAACAGAAGGCAGTGGAGGTATCAGATCAGTTCCTATTGATGTTTTGGTTCATTCACACCTGTTTGACCTATTTTACAAAAAATAAAACATTAACTAAAACGAACAATACTAAAGAATGGATTTAGACCACTTCATAATTGTTAAATGTGATTTAGCACATTCCACCCAAAAATAAAAATATTCCAAACCTGTATAACAAATATCTTGAAAAAAGTCAGCCTGGTGTCATACAAAATGATGTACCTCTTGGACTTGGTACAGTAGCAACAAGTATGTGGCATATCTATTGCGTATGTAGTCTAGCACATATCTAAATGTTTTACTTTGGTCACATTGCAGATTATTCTGACCAACAGCCAGTGCTAGATATAATAGAGTACATGTGATCAGATTTCAAAACTTTGTATTTGTAATTAGATTGCATTACATTGTTTACAATGCTAATAATCAGATTAGTTTTTATGGATTACATGACTATATATGATTCACATAATGGCAGTAAATGATTCATACAGTAAATTTATGTCCCAAGTTTGCTAAATCCAGCTGTAATTTATTGATAACATGAAATGTTTATTTATTTGTTAATCAGTATAGTATACAATAATCACATCATTAAATTAGTTAAACCAATATTAATCTAAAGTAATCAAATAAAAGCAAATTAAATTTGTAATATAGATGTTACTAACTACAATTTTTTTTGTCATATAATTTATAATTAACCACGGCCTGTAATTCGTAAGTAATCTCTTTCTTTCTTTCTTTCTTTCTTTCTTTCTTTCTTTCTTTCTTTCTTTCTTTCTTTCCCTCCAAAGCCAGTGGGGTCTAGTGTAAATTTGGATTCCTTTGATGTTCAATTTATAGACAAAAACATTTTCCAAAGTATATTTCTCTTTCTTTAGAACATTTAAGGTGTGTAAATGACAGCATTTGTTTTTTGTTTTTGTGTCAAAGTAGTCAAAAGAGAAATACATGTACATTGACTTGACTTAACCCTAACCCTAAAGTTTTCAAAGTTGCATTTTTAAAGTGCATATGTTACCATATCACCATGTGCACCAATCAGCACTTTGGTTAAGCAGCACTTCTTCTCAAGAGCAGTGATTTGGCAACACACAACAACAAAATGTCCCAGACAAATCCATAGATGTGCGCTAAAAGTGGAAGATGAGAGATGGTTTAGTTTGCTTAACTTAAAAAGAATGGTCATTTTCTCTCACAATAGTCAAAACACTATGATCAACAGAAAATGTAATGCTGTTACCCGCGGTATTGTCGCTTTAATGAATGGTCCATTGTCGTTTCCACAATGAGCTTCCTCTCAACATCATCACACAGAGTGGATACCTCCACGAAAACATTCCTCAGTAAATATCCACCACAAGGGAGGGGTACTGCGCTATTCATTACCATCCCATGATAAAGCATGTTCTCTGTTGGCTGTTACTATGACTACCAAGATCTTCTCCAAACCAATGAGAGCCCTTCACTTCTGTCGACCCAAAACAAGTGCATTGAGAAGGGGGTCGGCATGTCTCATCATTGATCCGCGTTTTCAGTCTCTTGAGTCAAGAAAGCGCGTCTGAAATCGGAATATTGCGTCCTGGCAGCCATAGCGCTTCTTGAGAGGGACAGTAACAAGCAGCGCGAGGGAACTGGCGCGAGAACGGCTTCATGTTTTTGATGCAAACACACGTGTGAGCTCTCACTTAACGGGATAATAATTTATGAGGGAATATAAACCGCGTTTGTTCAGTCTGCTGGATTTCACAGCATATGGCAGGTAAGGACTGAAGGAACAATTTGCATTTATTTCATTATAACCTTTGCAGTAAACGTATGCGTTAAAAATAAAAATTGCTTTATTGCATAAAAGAGTTCGCGCAGTAAAATGAGATTTTCCTTTGAACAGCAAAACAGGATTCTTTATTTAATATTATGCGCTATACGATTATGTCGTATTGAAACATGCACTGTATAATTGCAATATAAAATGTGTGCACTAAAATGCTTATATTACTGCACGTGAGTTGCATTCGACATGCTGTTGGATTCTCACACCTATGAAACTGTCAAGCTCGTGATGTACGATATCATGTGGGAGCAAATACGGATGTGAGATAGTATGTATGGAAGTATCATACACAGAACTACGTCAGCAGCACAAGTGCTTTGCACACATATACTCTGTTGCAAGGTGCCTGAAGCCATGCGTGTACCTCCACTGGAGCTTTAAATGATCCCTTGGTCAATGTTTGCTGTGCAACTGTCATTAATGTGTCACAGGCTCTGATGTGCTTTAGCGATTACAAGGTCAAGGAGATCATTACAGATGTGCACTACGTCATAGACTAGGTGAGCAACATACTAATAGTCTTCCTTTTAAAAGAGGATATGATATCATTGTGCCATTTTTTCATAGAACGTCACAATTCTTTTTCGTAATATCCTGAATTCAGAAGTTCTACCATTCTCATCATTGTCTTTTTGGAAGACAGCTATTTAAATTTTATTTATGGCTATAAAAAGCTTGGTTTACTGTGATGTTGGTCTACTGCTATTGTGGGTGTCAAAGGTCATAATGGCTTTTACACTTAATTATTTAGTAAGGCTTTTACACTTAAAGGAACACTCCACTTTTTTTGGAAACAGGCTCATTTTCCAACATCCCTAGAGTAATACAGATGTGTTTTACCGTTTTCGAATCCATTCAGCCGATAGCCGGTTCTGGTGGGCCCAAAATTAGCATAGCTTAGCATAAATCATTGAATCCGATTAGACCAGTTAGCGTTGCACTATAGTTTCAATATTTTTAAATGTATTTAAACCTATTTAAAACTTGACTCTTGTGTAGTCGCATCGTGTAATAAGACTGGTGGAAAATGCAAAGTTGTGATTTTCTAGGCTGATATGACTAGGAACTATTCTCTCATTCTGTCTTAGTACACTATGTGACTACAGAAGAGTCAAGATTTAAATAGGTTTAAATACATTTAAAAATATCGAAACACAGTATGTCAAAAAGTACTTTTAAATTGGCCTTAACAACAGACATTTTTATATTCACTTTCAAAAATTTTACTGAAATGTGGTAAAATGGACTGATAAGCATTTATAGTAAAACATATATTTACTTAAGGACATTAAATCAACATTTACAGGATTCGTTAAGCTCTAGTGATGGATGCTTATATATATATATTTCAAAACAAGCATGATGTGTAGAGAAATCCAGACCATGGCATTACATTGGTTCTCACTGTTAACCTTGAAATATAGGACATAATTCACTTTTGGGAAACCGTTTGTTAAGTCCTGGATCATGACCTGATACCTTCCTTTCAGCTACACTTTAAAGGCTCTGGTTGATGTAAGACTGAAGTCATCTCAGGCACGAGCATATGAGTGATGTTAGCTTTACCGGGTGGTTTTCTTTGGCTCAGGTTTGTGCTGACACCTTCAGTCTTTGCACTTTCTGTGAGCTCCTGGGTGATGGTATCTCTCACGGCAGGAGGGGGCAGCTCACAAGGTGTCAGCTCTTACTCTCATGCTGTTAGAAATAAAAGTCAATCTCAGCATGAAAAATCTTTGCAGAGGCAATCAAGTGTGAAATTTGTCCTGATGTGGGCTGTAATAGTTCAGAACAAAACAGTAAGAAAAAAAAAACTTTGGCCTTGATGTCTTCTTGAGGGTTTGTTTGATGCGTGTTATATTGAGTGGCAAGTTAATTTGTCCTCATAGAGTAGCAGCATGACTTCAGGACAACTTCCTTCACTCGGTCACACTGATAAACAAGAACTGTCACCAGCACAAAGTGTCAGAGACAAAAATAAAGCCAGCCTCATGGAGCTTGAATCACTAAAATATATCTTAAGTGAACTTTTAGTAAAAGAATGACCTTAAGTGCACTTAAAATGGTATTAATGAAAAAGAAATAGCTGTATAAAACTGATGAAAGTGAAAAAAAGATGTTTATTAAAATTACCTGGATTATTATTAATTGTATAAATGTTACCTGACAGTCATCCTAAATTTTAACACATGGTATTTGGTACGCCCTGGAATACTCTAGATGTTTGAGCACTCATAGAGTTCTTCTTAAGCACAGATCTGTATATGTTGTCACTTTTCCCCAGAGGCGTGGAGTAACTTTCCAGCCTGCAGACGTGCATGTCTCCATCTGAAAATAGCTCCAACTACAGCACTTGCTCTGAGAGGGGGCTTGCCTCTCATTTTCTTACATCTTTTGCCTCCAGAAACCAGCTGCAGTCTGGGACTTTAACCCTGAAACGCAGCGGATCCTCTGGGCTAAAGTGAGAAGTGTGGACGTGGAGCCTGCTGCCTGTCAGCTCGGACCCGGTGCCTTTCAGTCCTAATGCCTGGTAAGGATTCACCTTACATTTTGTTTGGGATTGTGTATATATTTTAGCAAATATATGCATTTTTTTAGTAAGGTGCGGTGTAGGGTTAGGGGTAGTAATCAGTGGTATAGATCTTTTCCAATAAATGTCGCATAAAAATACTTTTAAAAAAGTCTGTAAATATAATAAAAAGACTGTAAGGTGTATTGTTGAAAAATACAATATTTAGCATTAAGCACTTATTAAAGAAATGACTGATTCATCAATTTTAATAGAAGGGAATCAATTGTTAGATTTTATAATGCAGTACTACTGACTATGACTAACTCTTATTTATATTAATATTTTTGTGATATTATTATTATTATTATTATTAGGCACTACATTATTGTTATTAGGCCTACAAATTGAGCCATATTTTCTACCAATAAACAATAAATAAATGGCAAACAACAAATTAAATAAGACAATTGGTGAATTAAAATATAAGAATAAAAAGCTGTAATAAGTGGAGTAGCTACATAGTCTGGGACCAATTGATAAATAATTTGATAAATTGATAAATAATTTGATAAATGTGTGTTTCCCATGAATTACAGAAACATATGTTTTTCTTAACAGGGGTTGAGTTTAATAAATGTTTGATAAATGCTGTTAACATTTTTTTTCTTTTTTTTTTTTTACTGTAAAATTATGTAAATTAAATTAGATTATGTACTTGCACAAATCTGTAGAAAGTTATTGTAAAGTTATAATAGTGCCACAATTCTAAATATATATATATTGGTTTTATATACAAATTAGAATTTATGCATAATTTGTATTTAAAGTAATAAAATCCAAGTGGTAACAGGGTTGAGTTCAAAGTGTGTGACATTTAAATATTATTTTTGGTATTTTAAATTAATTAAAAATATATATTTAGCTACAATAAATTAATTAATTGTAGTCAATAGATTGTCAAAATTATGATGCTGCAGCAATGTTTAATGCAGTTTAGAAATTAAACCCAAATCACAGGGAATTTTTTTAAAGGTTTTTAGCATAAAATACTATATAAAATATTTAGGTGAAAATGTAAAATATATGCATGCCTCTCTCAGTTGTGTGTTTTATGTGTGCACTGGCCTAAAACAGAATAGCCAGCCTTTACTGATTTAATCTTGACAGATGTATTGCATATACGGTTTGAAAGAAGATCGGCTTGTCATACTTAAAAAGAGCCTTTGTTACAATCTGCTGTCTCTCTGACAACATTTATTAATATCAGCTAAATTGCATTTCACTCTCTAATATAAGGCATCCATTGACCTGTCCATCACAAACTCACAATCCTTTCAACGTGACCTTATGCTCTTTAACTCATTTGAGTTTGATAAAAATGCACATGTATGGTACTTCTGTGATTTATGTTGGGGAATGTTTGAGACAGAATTGAAGCAGCTTTGAGAGGTCAAATGTGACGTACAGGATAACGCACACAGGGTGCAATATCAGCACAGAAGCATGAAAAGCTGTCATGAAGATGTCTTACAGGAGGCCGCCTGGCAGACTCTACGCCTGCTCCTGTTTTTGCTATGGGGGAGGGCTCTTTCGTGACTGTGGTATTTTTAACTTTGTATAATAAAGGAGTGCCCAGTCCCTGTTTCCTGAAACTGAACCCTTGTTATACTTTTAACTCACTAGCACATTATAGGACTGGGCAACATAGTAAAAAGATGATGTCAGGTTAATGAATACTTAAACTTTTCACAAAAGTGTATATTTCTCGGAAGCTTTGCATTTTCTGTTCTTTTCGATTCAACGTGTCAACCAAATAGCCATTGTATTCTGTTCAAATCAAAAGATAGGTCTATATTAAAAATCAAAGCTGGTTTTATTCTTCACAAAATTTGCACAAATGAATTACACGAAAAACATTTTTGTATACATTTAAAAAATTTTACTTAAGTTTTGATTAAATTTACGTAAACTAATTCACTTGAACTGATTCATGGTAAATAAAATTCTGTCCTCTGTACTCACCCTAAAATAATAAAAAAGAATGTTAAAGACCAAACTAAATTTGGTTTACATGTTAAAAACAAACTAAACAGTACTAAAACCAGCCCAGTCTCATGGCAATTTGTACATATTTTACGAGGTGGCTAATTCGTACGAATTCATACGTATTTTCTAAATTGTACATATTTTTTACATATAAATTTGTGACCTACACCTAACCCTGCCCCTAAACCTACCTGTCACCAGGTTTTAGACGAATCGTACAAGGTTGTACAAATTTGTACGAATTACCACCTCATATGAATACGTACCAATTGGTTGTGAGACTGTGTAGACTAAAACCCATTAACTTCTATTGTATGGAGAAAAAACACTTTGAAATATCAGAAAACGTCATCTTTTATGTTCTATAGAAGAAGAAGTCTGATTTGGAATGACATGAAGGTGGTGAGCAAATTACATACTTGTTTAAGTTTTTGAGTTTTTAATTTTGACTGAACTATCCCTTGAAGTTTGAAGTCTTAACAGATTCTCCAACAATCACAGCGAATCAAAATAGCCTATATTATAGCTTAAAAGTGCACTGAAACCATCGCAGTGTACAAAAGACTGCTTCATTTTATATTGTCAGCGAATCATATTCAGATATTGCTCAATCCTAGTATACTCTGTACAGTAACACAATAAAGACCTGTTGAATAAATAATCTGTTAAATAGCGTGAATCTATAATCCCTTTAGATCTGCTCAGAAATGTTTGTGAGCCAATTAACCATTCGCTAAAGTATTTAGACCTGTTTGAAGAGTTTTGAAAAACTGCTGTGGATTTTCTAGTTGAATGCAAAAGGCCCTATAGCTTGTCTTTGATATCAGGTGGCTGTTTAAAGCAGATTGTTTTGAATGATGTATTGGAACAACTACACAGGATGTCAACCGACTGGCTGGCGTACACATGGCGAGATCATGTCAGAGGACTAGTAGACTTAGCAGTCTGTCACTTTGGGTGCCCTCCAGAGGTTAAACACCTAATTAGCAGATGGATCCTTCAGCCCAAGGGGGTGCTTCTGTCAGAGGAATGGGTCCAACTGGTTTTGTAAATGTCAGCCCATTTAGATATTTGTCAGATTGCGTCTAGGAGAAGGTGCTGGCATGCTGAGTTCTGACTGCTTATCTTGGCTCACAGGTCGGGTCCCTTTTTCTCTGGCCGTTGTGTGTATACATTATGAGACCCTCTAAAAGCTTTCTTCCCTTTAGAAAACACAGAGCTTCTACCAAAAGATGAATAGAAGGTGAACCAGGATATTTCTATCTGTTGACATCTGCTAATGCACACTTGGTTGGACTAAACATTTAGAAGACGTGCAACACATGGCAACACTACCAAAAAGGAAAGATGCCAATATTTAGGACACTTTCCGGTTGCCTTGATATGATAAAACAGATGTAAAACGAAGTTATGCTAACCTATATCTCAGATTATTATCAACTGTTTACATTGTGATAATGTGTTTATATGATATCTTAAGCAAATCGGTGGTGGTCTTTGGAGCCACGGACAATGAATAAATGGATTCTGTCTACAGTATATGAAAAACATTTAATATCTGTGTGGTATATATCTCACAGGGCTCAAAAATTAATATAAAGCTGTTGGCACAAAATGCTAAAAAATATTCCTAAAAGCTATTTTACTCACTGGGAGGGATCTCCTGTAGCTGTGTTGCTGGACATAAAATAAGCTGTATAATTTGAATATGATTAAGTATCTATTAATTGTATTAATTTATAAATGTACTAATTTTAGCAGGTCACATTTCTGCTTGGCCCCATTCACCAACTCTTTCTCTTTATATATATCATATATACAGTATATAGATACACACATATACACACACACAGTACTGTGCAAAATTCTTAGGCCACTAGTATTTTCACCAACAAAAAATGATTTTAAGTGTGTTATTTCTAGCGTGTCAGTTGGAAATATCAGTTTACATTTCCAAACATTATTTTTGTCATTAATTGTAATAATGCAGTGAGATTATTGTCTGACAACAGCCAGTGCTCCACACAGAGATCTGATCTGATCATCATCAGTCTGTCTGGAGTAACAGAACAAACTGAGACAGACTCAATCCAGAAGAACTGTGCCAACGTCTCCAAGATGAAGAAAAAACCCTACCTAGAAAGTTTTAGAAACTCATGTAAAAATGCTGTAAAATGAGGATGCTTTAAAAAATAATGCCATAAATAGATTTAATTTATCAATGAACTAATCTACTTATTAACTAAATCAAATAAATATTTGGTATTACAGCTTGTGATAAAACAGCTTTTTTTCCGAAGTAGAGCGCGGACCGGGTCGCATTTTTCTGTTCGAGTCCGGCCCACGTTCGACAGAGCAGTAACCGAACCCGATCCGAGTACGACAGGCATTAAGATATTTATGTCTGAGCCCGATCCCAGCCCGATCTAATTTGTTTCTGATACAATTGCACATGCCCTTTTTTGCGTGGAAAGCCCGCTTTTATTAAGCAACTGTAGGAAGCGTTCGGAAATGTCAACAGATGAGAGCATCAGCGCACACGGAAAAAGCGCTGTTATACTGTAACATAGGCACACATTCACGCTGATGTGACCGAGCCTGACCTGAACCCGAGCATCATTTCTAAATATCTGACCGACCTTGGGCTGGCGCAACATTATGCTACAAATGTTGTTGCTAACTTACAGTGAACCTGAAATACTCATTTAATGTTTTTCTTTTTAAATCCTTTGAATTGACTACTGTATTTATAGGCAGATAGAGTCTTATCTGAGTCCAAACTTATCTTCAAAACATGCTTCAAATTCCATAAATGAACAAAATCAGAAAAGCAGCAACTGTGGCTAAACACAAATCTTTATGGAAACTCTTAATCTCTGAAGCTTTTGCTTGGGTGTTCACGATTGTTTTGTTGAGGGAAACTGTGGCTCTCGATCTCCAGCTGTTTAAATTTTAAGTGTCTGACTGAGGCGTTTCTGACCAATGTCTTGGACACAAGAACTCGGGAGCACCTGCTGATTTCACCAGCTGGATCACAGCAGAGACTCTCTAGTTTTGGCAGATGTCCCAATATCCTTCTCTCATCAACTGTCTAGCTAAGGACAATATCTAACCTCTCATACTCACATAGATGCCAATAAATACTTTACTGGCACAAACGTGCTAAATCACAAGGGACCCTTTTAACTCAGTGCCTTCTTTTGTGGGAAGATCATGTGCTATGCACTTTGCACAGTCATTTAACCCCAGTGGGGAACATGTAGACTCCCAGTCCCCAAGCAGGAATGGCCCGTGCCATATTTGGATTGTGAACCACTCAAAGATGTATGAACCAAAAGTTCTTGCAGCATAAGGCTTGAAAATAACAGTTGTTGTGTATGTTGTGAACAACTCTGAAGTAAATTTAGAGCAGCTATCAACATGATTTTGCAACATGATGGTTTTGATGTACTGGTCACACGTGTGTTCATTCTATTACATTTAATGCAGCTATTTTTCATATATTGGAGACCAAGAAAAGTTGTTGTCCCATTTTTTTTTAATTACGATTATGTTTTCTAAATGATTTCAGGTGATAGTGAAAGCTAAAGTAACAATGCTGCAAAAGCTTTTCACCAAAATAATACTAATAATAATAAAAAATAAATATATAAATAAAACGGTTATTTTAAATTGTATTAGTATTTTACAGTATCACCGTTTTTACTGTATTTTTGATCAGTTACATGCAGCAACCTATATACTCCTTTGAAAAAAACATTTTCAAAAATATTACGTTACAGTATTTGTTATTTCAAAAGGTTGAATATTTACAGTATGTTATTTACTTATGGTCACTCCTAAATTGTAAAATTGAAGTACTACACAACCATTATTAGGAGCTAGATATAGCAATGAAATTATACTCCTAAAGCACATGGGAGTAATTTAAGCAATTATTCTGAGGCTTTAGAAACTATGTGTTGGTCTGGTTCATCAAACGGAAAGCACAGCAGCAAACATGCACAGTTCCCAACCTAATGTAATTGTGATTCAAAAGTTACCATTTAGGAGAACATAGAGCTTGTTGTGTGTCCTGACTCAGATGCTCATATAAATAGCCTGTTTGGAAATCCCTGATGAATAGCAAGAGATTCTTCCTATTTTGGAGAATACAAGAAGCATATCCAGCATATTAGGAGGATTCGAGAGGGCCCATTATTCGGATGTTATGTTTGTACCGTCAGGAAAGACAGGAGCCATAATGTAACAATTGTTCTTCTGAGGACATCTATTTCAAGACATCCATAATAGAATCTCCAACAGGTAGGATAAGCATCAGCAGAATCCATAGCTTTTAAAGGAAATGCAATTACTGTTATCACATTATGGACATAAAAGCATCCAGAACAAAAAAGTTCTTTGCTCGGTTGTAAAATGTTCCATTCAGAGTAGTATTTCTGCCTTTTTTTCTGATAAATTTAAACCTAAACTAGCATCACTAAAATAATTACATACTGCTCTCTGTAAAGCTGATCACTTCAGTCTCTAAACCGTACGCTTGCTGCATAAACCTCTTTTTTCATGAATATATCAGTCAATCTAAATAATGTTTGTATGTAAAAAGAGAATAAAGCTGCTTTGAAGACAGCAAATTATAGCCTCTAAAAACTTGTACCCTTCCAGCCTTTGAATAATTCATCACATAAATTAGTCTAATAAATGTTTAGACTGAATTTGTTAATGCCTTCAGTTCTCTCTTAGCTCTTGTCTACTGGTTTAATTGGCAGTGTAGCTGTTTTTATTTTTCTCCCATCCCTGGCACTCGAGCACTGCTCATGGAGATGAATGACATGGTTTCATCTCTGACTTCTGTTAAAGGCTTTTAGGCTGAGGTGAAAATGGCCAGTGTCCAGTCCTTACACAGAAGTCTGACAAATCCTACTATAAATAAGCCATCAAAACAGAACAACATGATCACCATAGCGCCATGCGTGTACAAATAGTACGAGTGAGTATTTTATTTTAGCTAGTGTCTAAAAACAGGATGAAATCAAAACTGATCCAATTTAATAAACACCATTAATCTTAATGTCTATGATTTGTCAGCCCATGTAGATTATTCTAAAGAAAATAGTTTGTTTTCAAAAGTTGAAAACATAGCTGACCCAAAAATGGTCAAAACAAGTTTCTTAAAAAAAGAAAAAAAAGAAATTATTTAATAAATATAATTTTTTTCATAGATATTTTCACCAAAATGTCAGTTTTAAAATTACGTTGCAATAAGCTGACATTGGATTGAATTCACATCCCTGCAAATTCATTCAATTATCTCATTTTCTGTTCCACAGACAAAGTCATAAGAGCATGGCTCTAAACATAAGAGTGAGTAAATTAAATAGAACTTTCATTTCTTCAATGAAAATGTAATGATTTTAAACAGTTACAACTTCTTTTCTGTTGACGTAACAAAGTCCATGTGGGCAGAGGAAAGTAATATTAATCAGTGATGTCAAAGTTTAGCAGTCATGATCCAATCAAATCCTGTTGGATAAAATAAAGTCCCCCCTGCAATATTTAAAACACGAATGCTCGGTCTGCTAGCATTTCATAGGGGTCATGAACTGAGGAACCAGAATTCCCTTGATTTTTTGACATATAAAAGGTCATTGTATTATAGGAAACATCCTGCAAGTTTCAGAATATTGCTTTTCCTCTTTTTAAATGCCAAAAGAGATGTGTCCTAGTGAGGATGCATGTTATCGTGAAACTCTTTGAGTGGCTGTTTTCTATAATACAGCCCTGCAGTTCCAGAGGGACTAGTCTGCGTTTTAAACTTGTGTGTGGAGCGGTACGGGATGCGCTAGTGTATGAGCAAATTAAAAACAAAATGCAACAGCATGGTTTCATGAGAGCGTTACATTTTATTTCTGTGACCTTTACGGGTTGTGTGATAACGCAGGCACAGATTCCAGGAAATCAATGGCAGTGAGAATGAAGCAAATCTAACGTTCCGGGAACAATTGGCGGAACACAATTAGCTGTGTATCTTCGTGAATCTCTGTGTGAAAGAGGCTTTAGAGATTTGACATGTATTGTGTTATTAAACGCACAAAGATGCGTTTATGCTATGAGACCAGGCACGAAAATAGCTTATTATTTCTATATTATAGGGCTTTCTATATTATAGGGAAGAATCTGGCGATATGTTCCACGATACAGGTAAGATAAGATAAGATATGTTGCCATTAGGGGTGTAACGATACATGCATTCATATTGAACCGTTCGGTACGAGGCTTTTGGTTCGGTATGCATTACAAACCGAACAATTAAAAAAAAAAAAAAAAGAAAGAAAGAAAAATAGAGAATGAAGTGTATAAAATATAATGTTTTTAGTGATACGCTCAACCCGCGGCCCGTGTGTTGAAGACATGATCTGTGCTGTCTGAAGAAAATGTGGACACTCTCATCTTAAAAAAAACTACTACAATATTACATTTCATTTTTTATAAGGAGCATTTGGTTTTGGTTATAAAGAAGGTTTTGTTTTATTTGCTGCTAAGAAGAAACCCCAGAAGATATGTGAAGCATAGCTCCGTTGTAGTTCAAAGTAAAAGAAAAGGGGGGAAAAAAACTGTTAATTTTAATAAATAAAAATGTGAAAAAAAATCAAAGAAATTTTTATTTTTGTGGTATCGAAAACATACCGAACCGGGACACCACTGTATTGTATCGTGATTTTTGGGAACCGTTACACCCCTAGTTGCGATATATTGCGATACTGTATGCATGACAGTATATTGGGATATTTGTTATTTTAGCAATTAACTAAATGAACTTGCAGGAGCGGAACAAACGTTTAGGATTGGAAATAAGAGGACTGCTATCTAGTGGTCGGGATATGAACTCAAAATGAAACAACTGCCATGAATCTTGTATACATTTTTTTTTTTTTAATATCAATATTTCATTTTTGAGAATTGATACAGTATTGCCAAACAAAATATTGTGATACTCATGTGTGTCAATATTTTCTTACACCTCTACTATATTATGGTGTTTTTTTAAATGTCAGATCTTTGATAATATTAAAGGTGGACTGGAGAACGGTATAAAAAAACAAACAAAACAAAGACAGTTCATGACCCTTTTAAATTAACTTTCAGCACAAACTGGTGTTTAGGAGCCTTCGTGTTTACTGCTGGTCTTCTTGGAGGGTGTCCATGGTGGAGCTATTTATTTGACGACCGCACTGAAATATTGATGGCTATGGAAATGAGTGTGGCCTGTTGGCTCGGTGTCCCTGGCATATCCCCGGACAGAATGATTCCTAATGTTCCGATAGATAGGAAAAAATCACCAGTGTGAGTCCTGCTCATGAATATAAATGTGGAGCTGTGTCCATTTCTTAGGCGAGTGTCCAGCTCCCTTCCCCTCCAGCTGTTCTGTCGCCACAAGTCTGCACCCTTGAAATCCAATATCATAATCTTTTCCTCATTTACTGCTGACAGGTCATTACAACCTTTGATTTACCTAAGTCCTGTGGTGTCACAGGCAAAAGTGTCCGCTTTGACAATATTTATTGGCTGTGGTGTCTGAAGATTTATTTTGAGGATGACCTCTGAGTCATTTTTTAATGGGACACAGCAGGGGGTAATCCTGTTTGGCTCAATGTTTTATTAAGGGCTGAAGGTGAATATTTATTTACCTTTAATTACACTATACTGATGATACCATGCGTGACACTTTTCTGCAGGCTACTTTGTTGTTTCCATGTTTGTTTAATTTTTGAGTTATAAGTTAAGAGAAAATATACCTCAAAATGTTGTTTTAATTATTTATTTATTTTATATTATACATGTCTTTCTGAATTTTGGAAGTTTAGTAGAATGCTGACATTTTTTCTCAAACGTAGTTTATTGGTGATCAGAAGCTGATAAGCTTCAAAAATGTCAACAAATCACTATAAAAGTGGCAAAATAATAAGAGAGTTTTGTGTAGAAAATGCAGTTGTTATCAGTGTTTTTATTGTTAATTAAAATAAAATATTAAATAATAAAATAATGTGATAAGTCTGCAATTTTAAATCTGCAAAAATTAAATATTACATTTGTTTTATTAAAAATAATAATAATACATTTAAAAAGTAAAAATGAGAAATTTCACCATAGCAACTAACAGAAATAAAATGTTTGTTTACTGTAATTCCCTAAATTACAATAATGTAATTTAAGATAAATAGAAATATTTACAAAATAAAAATGATAAAAGCATATAACAAAATAATTAAACAAAAAATTGAATTTTATATTAATAAATAGTATATAAAATAATTACTAAAATAACATTTTAGAAATGAGAAGTCCTGCCTTGACAGCAAGCTCAAAAAATGTTGCTAAAGCTAAATAGAAATATGTAAAAAAAAAACAAAAAAACAAAACAATAGATGAATAAAAAACCAAACCAAACCCACCACATAACAAAATTACTAAAACTAAAACATAAAGAAAGTACACTAAAAAAATAATAAATAACACTAAAGCTTGGAAGTTGCAGTTCATTGTCAATATTTTCCTCTGCTGTAGCTCTTAAATCTTATTGATGTTTTTTATATTTGTATGATGATTTTTATATATAGATAGCAAATGACATGCAGCCGACAACATCAAAAATCAAAAAATGTGCATAATCTCAGAACATATGTCTGATGGACTACTTATAATTGTTTGTCATCATTTTTGGTGAGCCTTCACATTCATTACATAGGAACAAAACCAGCATGAATGCCTAACCTGAAAGAAAGATTGGTTAGAATGGCTTGGGAGTAAATGATGACAGAAATGTCATTTATCCCTTGAAAATGTAATCAATTTAGAGGTTTAGAATAGCAAATTCGAATACCTCTCTCTTGTCACGACCTATGAAGGCACAGCATACCGCTATCAGGTGATGGTCTCAGGTGAAGCACACTTTGCGGGTTGAACGAGGGGTGGTCTGTATGTGTGACAAGCGGCACAGAGCCTGCCGTGGCTCTCTAAAAGCGAAACATGCGTCCTGCACATGAGCACATATTTGCAGCGCCTGCCTCTGCCTGTGAGTTAAGTAATGTTATAATGTGATTAAGTGACAGTGTTCCTATCATAGACCATCCCTGAAATATTCAGCTTGTGCTAAAATAAGTCAGATATTTCCGGAGTAGAGTCACATGGGCTGTTAATCCATCACTGAAAAATTAGTAATCTAGGTCAAACCAAACAGGGGTTTAATTAGTTACAATAGCCCCCCTAGGAGCGTGGGACTGCGGCTCGTTTCTGGCAACCAACTCAAAGAGATGTTAAGCTGTGACACACCAAAAGTGGTCATGTGTAAGATCTGAGAATGCGTGCGGATATATGTGTATGTATGGTGTGTATTTTGATACCGTGCTGCGTGTTTCTGAGCTGAAACGCCAGGCTTGTATCACCTTTCACTCTTGGGCCTCATATCCCAAGAGGGATGTTAACCAGCCACATTAGACACCTGCTAGCATGCTGCCGTGCCGGGGAGAGACGCTACCTGCTCTCATACATGCTGTTCGCACGGATAAATCAGTGCTTTGCAACGAGTATGGGTCGCTGATTCTTAATGATATGTCTTTCAGGACTGTGTGACATCAAGACAGCACAAGAAGGAGAGATCTTCAACATGAACACAGGTACGTTCAGATCAGTTTCAGTTTGCATGGTTGAAATCATTTACGGAAAATTAAAGAAATGTAGAAAATGTGTTGTTTTTGGACTTGGTAGTATGATAGTATAGTGTAAACGAGTGCTGTTGTAGTATGGTGTTGGAGTAACTTGTTAGTCATAGGAATGGAGTAATTATTACCTACCGTAATATACACAACCGTTCAAAGGTTTACGGGTGGAATGATAAAAAAAAAAAAAAGGTTGACCAAGGTTGTATTTATTTAACATTAAACTGTAATACTGTACGATCTTATTACAATTTAAATAACTGCTTTTTAATTTTAATATGAATACATTTTAAAATGTCATTTATTTCTGTGATGCAAAGCTGATTTTTTTTTTTCTTGCATCATTACTCGTGCCACACGATTCTTCAGAAATAATTCTAATATGCTGATTTGCTGCTCAAGAAACATTTCTCATTATTATCAGTGTAAAAAAAGATGTGCTGCTTACATTTTTGTGTGCAAACCATAGCAAAACTGTTTAGAATTCTTTCTTAAATAGAAAATGCAAAAGAATAGCATTAGTTTGAAATTGAAATGTTTTGTTACATTATAAATAGCTCTTATTGTTTTGATCAACCTAATGCATCCCTGCTGAGGAAAAATATTTATAGAAATATATATTTCTTAAAGAATCAACCACTTTTGAGTGTTTTTCCAAGTGTCATAGTACTTCCACCTGAAATCATCAGATCTTACTCATACTGTAGCACTTTATTTTTTTGTAAGGAAATAACTAGAACCTCAGGCAACCCTTGCAGCTGCACACATCTTATGCTCCTTTAAAATAGACAGGAAAAGTGTACTGTATATGCAGGAGCCAGACTAAAAGATATATCTAAAAGCTAGAGATTTTTTGAAGCACAGCTAAATAAAAGCAGCATTTCAGCCGGAATCTATCTATGTCTATTGATTTTTAAAATGGATCTGAAGTTCTAAGAGTAGGTGGTCCACACAGTAGAAGTAGATTTGGCCCTTTAAGAAAAAATAAGAGGACATTTATCAGCCACAGCAACATTTACAAACAAGTAACAATGTAAAGAGTTTAGATAAAATTGACTCTAATCAAGTGTTGTGAGGCAGAACGGAGTAAAAATGTGCCATTCCCTTCACGCTGGCCCAGCAGGACTTGTTTTTGTTGGGGCAGAGCATGTGATTTTGTATTCATCTCAGGGATTCTGAGAAAAGCAGTGCAGGGGGTGTTCTTATTTCTTGGCTGACTTTCTCAGAGAACTCTGTCTTTTCAGAGTCTGACAAAGATTCTGGCATCCAGACTGCCTTTTTGACATCCAGAGGTGTAGCAGTTAAGGGAAAGGAAACCCGTCAGGCTACATCTGGCAGTGCCAACACCCCATCCTGTCAATCTGAAAAATAGTCTCGTAGTGTTCTCAGTTTTAGGATGCCAAGACTTCTTAGAAAACACTTACAGCTAATGCACATTAACATTTCTGGCACATATTTGATGTGATGATATTTCTATTCTGATCATCTGTTTTCTATACTATATTTAAAATGTAATTTATTCCTGTGATGCAAAGCTGTTCTTTCAGCATCACTACGTCTTCATTGTTACATGGTTCTTTAGAAATACTAGAATACTAGATACTGGAATTATGCTCATTTGGAGAAACATTTAAACAATGTTGAAAATACTTGTGCTGCTATATACAGTTTGAATATCACTACTATCACATTTGATTAATTACAGTTAATGCATCTTTGCTTAATAAAAGCATTCATTTAAAAAAAAAAAAAAAATCTTACTTGACCTCACACTTTTAAAATGAAAGGTAAAATATCAGTCAATTTTAAAAGTGTGATTTCCAGCTTTTGAAAGTCATGGAAAAGTGTACATTTTTGTGCTTGCTTATTTCATCTGCTAACAATTGCAATTTATTATTGCAGCCTCTAGTAATCACTAATTACTGGAACATTAAAAAAAATCATGAAATTCATTGGTCACAAGGTCTGGGAACCCTGTATAGAGACCCTGAAGAGCAGTTTAAAATGTTTAGTCATCCAAACCACATCCATTTGCATTGTGCAAAAAAAAAAAAAAAAATCCATCCCGGCATGCAAAATAATTTTGTAATGTATATTGTATTGCTAAGGATGTCTGACATTGCTCTGCTTGCTGAGTCACAGTTATCTTGCCATGCAGCAGTACTGATGCATGTACATTGATGTTTGCATGTGCTACTGCGCTTTTCACAGACAGTGGAGGACATGTCCGCAAAAGTGCCACGCTTTCACTCACTCTAACCCCCATGAAGAGAATCCAGAGCTCACCAAACCTATACACGCTCACAGGTATCAGGAACACTAAAACTACAATAATGCATGAAACATTTCGCAACTAGCGGCTTAAAAATCAACAAATGGTTCACATTAGCCTGTTTGTCATGTGAGCAGTGGAGCATATACTCTGATCTGACAACATTGCTGCTGGTGTTATATGTGATGGTGTGTTTACTCAGACACCGCTAGCAGGAATTCCTCTTCACTGCACTCAACGTCACTCATTCCACATCTGTGTTTTGTCTCTCTGCATCTTATGTCCTACCGCAGCCTTCCTCCTCAATCTCTTCCTTTCTCTTTCTCTCTCTCTCTCTACTACTCTCGCTCGCCATCTCATTCTTGCACTCGCAGCTTCTTGAGGAATGTTTGAGAGCGGTAGCTCTCCTTTCCTTTGCTTAAAGGGAAAAAGCAGCTCACAGTGGCCAGATTGTTGCCATAGTTGTGCACTTCCATGGCAACAATTGTATACTTCAGGATTTTTCCCCCGTCTCTCTCAGCACAGTTTCCTCTGGGGGTGACCCTTTTTGTTTGAGCAGTCTCATGGACTATGACCTCACACACACATATTCTCCATTGTTTAATTAGTCTGCGGGCGGTCGAGGTGCTGCAGGAGTGAGCTAACTGAAAAAACACCACTCATTCAGGACAGAGTTGGAGCGCTGTTCATTTAGCACTGTTTAATGAGGAAGGGTTATTACGTCAATGAAATCGAAAGAATAGTTTTTCTTAGCCTTTTCAATTTCATCAAGTGTTTGTTTAAGACATAAGTGTGTGTGTGTGTGTTTAAACAGCCTTTCTGAAATAGTTTTCCGAAGTGCCTGATTTTCTCTGTAAAACGTTAAAGGGTTAGTTCACCCAATAATGAAAGTTAGTCTGTTTTACTCACCTTCGAAGCAGTGTATGTGACTTTCTTCTTTCAGATGAATCCAAGTGGAGTTATATTCTTCTGGCACTTCTAAGCTCTATCAATGCAGTGGCCGGGTGATTCCTTTCAACAGCCCAAAACGCGTCAAATAAAGTGTGTGCAAATGTAATAAAACGTCCCTCAAACAGCTTATACGACAGTTTTTAATATAACTCTGATTGGATTTGAGAGAAAGTCACATACGCCTAGAATGCTGCGAAGGTAAGTAAAACACATCAAATGTTCATTTTTGAACTGTCCCTTTAAGGTGAACCTCTTTCTCACTTCACCTGTCAATGTTTCTTCCTTCTGTCATATATTTTTGTCTCATCCATCTGTTGTTTTGAAATCTGAAGCAGTGGTTTGGAATAAATTAAGGATGCAATTTATGGACACATAGTCCACTAAAAACATAAATCCCTAATGAGTGAATATATTATACCTTATTTGCATTAAGCAGTGTGAAAAGTAGACCCCTTGCAGATGATTAACAAAGCTTTCTTATCTCATTTTAACCCATGCAGACTCTGAATCGCAATCTAAAGATTCAGGTAAGCAGGTTTAAGCATTGCAAGATTATCTGTGATTGGAGTTTTCGCCATTTCTTTTGTTTGGTTAGTAGAGACGTTCTATGGTTAAATATTTTGTATATATAAAACACACTTTCAAGCGTTTTGTTCGTCTCTTGTCAGATTTGTGGAGGCCCAGCAGCAGCACCAGTGATGGTCTGAGAAATGGTGACGTGTGCTCTTCTTCTCTGGCAGCTAAAGGCTACAGAAGCGTCAGGCCCAACTTTCAGGATAAAAAGTCTCCCACACCAGTACGTTCTGCTGTGTTTACTTCACCCGTTTGTTTTTCGCATCCTTACTGTTGCTGGAGATTTTCCTTCCTCAGGAAATGTCTGCGGATGCCCATTCGACAGGTTTTATTAATGACATTTTTAACTGTGGCAGGCACACCCATTTCTAGTGTTTGAGCACAAAGCAAAGCTCTCAACTGTTATTGAAGACAAATACAGAACACTTCTGTTTCCTATTACACTATTATGTTTTTATAAAGCATTAGAGGCACTATACTTTACATAATTTAGAAATGTGCATGCATTAAACCCTGTTACCCAAGTTAGTGTGAAAAATAAAAACACAAGATAAACGACTTCATACTGTATTAGATGGCCTTAAGTACTATGCACTTACATCTGTGTACAGACAAGTTTTTACAATGTACTGTAAAACCTACAGTGTATGTTTTTACATCTGTAATTAATTAATGTGGTTACATTTATAATTATACTGTTGACCCATTCCTTACACCTTAAACCCACACCACCAAACCTGCCCCTAATCTTACCGGTATCCCACCTAAATAGAAGCAGAAGTGTTTTGCAAAACAATATGATACCGTTGATGATAAGTTCATTGTACTTATTTTGTAATGCAAGTACATATTAGTTAATGCCAACTTATATAAAGTATGACTGATAAACATCTAAAGTAAATACAAGTTTACCAATGAATACTTGGGCCCATAAAGACTTTAACTATATTTATTTATTAATAAAGTATTGAATTTATTTAATGTTTATTGCAAACAAAAGTATAATTTTTTTTGTGTGTATATATATATATATATATATGTATACTACCAAATGCTGGTAAAGATTTTGATGATGACGTCATAGATTTTGTTTTTTTTCGATGTAAAGCTTCCTGACTTTAAACCATACCCGAACAGTTATTTCAGTTTCCCTTCCACTTGTGGTAATTTCTACATTTTAAAATTATGTAATCTACTTCTACCTCTCCTCATTTCTCTCCTCACCAAACATGTGCCTGAGAGAACGTTTCCATTTGTGCCTGTCCTCACTTTAACAATCTACTGTTTATCTCAAAGAGATTATTCTCCAAGGCAACCACGTCCAGACCTTTTTATTCAATGAGAGAACCACCGCAGAACAACAGTATCTGACCCATGCTCTAATATCCCAATGCTCACTCTCCTCAATCAGGCACGAGAACATAGTGCCCACTCCCACAGACTGCTGTCTACAGCGGACCAAACCTCATGTTCTTCACAAGCAGAGCAGCACTTCTTACACCCTTCACCTAGGGAGCTGGAGAGACAGGTAGCTTCCCTCTCCATCCGCATTAACCCTAGGCCTCAGATATCAGGACGACGCACACAGACACTGTTTTTGAGACCCCCTACTCCTCCTAAAAGAATGGACCTGCCGAATAGCCGTCCTCCACTGCCATCTGCAGCCCCTCAAGTGGTATATGTCACGGATTTCATAACCGCTTAATAACAGCCTCCCCTACACCATGCTGTGCCTTAGCAAACATAACTAATCCTGTTTTTGTTTTCATTTTGCTGATGCACCTTCAGGCTAATGTCATTGCTTTTGATGGTAAATTCATCAGTTGCGGTGACCCAAATCAACAAACCATTTATTCAACTACAAATGAAACACACACTACCATTCAAAAGTTTGGAGTTAGCACTTTTTTGTTTGTTTTGAAAGGAATACTTATATTCAGCATTATGCAATTAATTAGA
>JAUMHP010000065.1:14536576-14594034 GCA_032361065.1 Enteromius trimaculatus
TATAATTTCTAATGTATTGTATACAAAAACTAAATTATAATAATAATAATACTATTAAAAAAACAAATAAGTAATAATTGGTTACAATATACTGTATTGAATAAAGAAATTACTTAGTATTGTTTATTATTATTTATTATAAATTACTATTAGTATTATATATTTATTATATTTATATATGTGTTATTTCTTTCAGATAAGCATGCAGCACCTAATGCTATTCAGGCCCATCCTGCACCTAAAACCAGCACCTACCGGCCCATCACTAAGAGTCCGTCTGATAACGGAATATACAGCTTTAGGGTGCCTGCCTCCTCTTCCCTCCCTTCTCCTCTGCCCTCATCGGCATCCACACAGCAGAGATCCAGCGAAAGAGAGGCACCACAGAGAGGCAGGAGCACACCTGACATGTGAGACTCACCCATCAATGCTTATACCATAACAACAATATTTCTCAGGCAAGCTTATTTAAAGGAACCAGGAAAGTCTGCTGGAAATATTTATTTTTTTGTTACAGGAATGAGTGGGGGCCTCCTGACAGAAAGGTGGACACACGGAAATACAGAGCAGAGCCGAGGAGCATCTTTGACTACGAGCCGGGGAAGTCGTCTATTTTAGAGCAAGAGAGAACGGTAAGTATTCAGTGACTTATATTTTTGTGGGAACTTTTAAAATGGCACTGAATGGAGCGATATGAGCATAGTAACTTAATTATTTATGATTGGGTTAGACAAAGTGTGTTAAATTTATGAGGCATGTTTACAATTTGACTTTAGAATTTGAAGGCACAAACATATTGATCTCAGAATTAATGGCCCATGGCTTTATGGGTATAGACAGTTCGTAAACCATATGCCACTATTGAAATACTATCAATCGGCGAGTACCAGTGTCAGCAGCGCTGCAGGGATGATGCACCGAATGCTGATAAACTAACTAAACTGAGTTGTTCTTGTATATTAATAGAGTTGTATTGACAATATACATGTCAACCACTGAACTTGCATGATGGGCTTTCTGTATTTGTAAAAAAGAACCTCCACAAACATTTGCCCTAATCGAGCTGGAGTGCTTCAGCAAGCCTGTGCAGAATCACTCAATAGACAAGAGAAATTGCGGGTCCATTAGAGCGTAATGTGGTCAAGGTCACTAATAAGGTTAGAAAAACCAATTTGCTTCCGCTAGAGCAGCGTGTCCTTGTGCAGTCAGTGAGAATCTGTTATGTACTGCTGCCCTCTGCTGGATGTGAGCGGGAAATAAAAATTACAGCCTTTGCTCTGGTGCTATTTTCAATATACAGTAGGAATAATTTTGCACTCTGGTGAACTTCACAAATCAACAATGTTCCCTTATTTCTTGCCATTCCTTATTTTACATCTGTATCATTCGCATGATTACCTCGTTTCATCACTTCCTTTCTTTTTCCCTCACTTGCTTTCATTACCAATACCAGACAAGTAACTTAAGGCCAGAGGACATAGATTTAGAGAATGAGCCGTGGTATAAGTTCTTTGCTGAACTGGAGTTTGGGCGGCCGGTAAGTGTGGCTTTGGTTTGGTGCTGCTAGCATGCCGCTTGTGGTTGGTGTGGGGGTGGAAAGGTCAGATACGTGCTGCACATGTTGTCGGCCTGTGGTGGACATGTCTGAAATGACACTGTAACACATGTGCTGGAGTGTGATGAATAACCAATATCAGGTTTAAATGTAAATGAGCCTTGCTTCCTTGCAGCAAAATTTGTGTCTTTGCATATCTGGCTTTGATTTGCATACATTCAACTAACGTTGTGGATTAATTTGACCGTATTTGCATGACTTTACAAATTAGATTTTCACTCTTTTTGCAAGGTGTGTGTAGTTTAGTAGTCTTTGGCTTTGGCGTGATATAGCGTGTGTTTGCATAAAAGGAGTTGTACTGCAGTGTGTAGTGTTTTTGTTGCATATCTTTAGTTTGTGGTCGTCACATTGTTGCTTTCATAGTCACGTAACTTTACTTTCTCCTTTGTTATGTCACCGTTTGCCCTGCCTCTGTCCCACCTCTGGGTGAAGCCTCCAAAAAAACTTCTCGATTACAATCCAGAGAGCTCTCCTCGATTCCGAGCGGAGGTAAAGCATGAATGAATGAGTGATTGGCTAAATGATCACTGCTTCACTGACCAACTAGCACGAACGAAAGAGAGAAATGAATGCCTGCCTTCTCAACCTATCCTCATTTAACAACTTCAATTTTAACACAAAGTCCATCGTTTCGAGTAAAGCAATGCACTCTTGAGATTTTTCACAAATTGGACTACGGAACTGAGAAAATAAAGGTTTGTGCAAAAAGGAATTACTTAGAAATAGTCTAGAAAAACATTTTAAGAAGTATTGATTGAAATTTAGTGCAGCCTCCTGCTTCTTCTCACAGAAGTGTTATCCTTTGCCATAGCTCTTAAAGAAAAACTCCAAAACTTATTCTCCAATTCCCCTAGAGATAATCATTAATTATAAATGATCAATTATTAGTAGAGTTTTAGTGTTTTGGAATCTATTCAGCCAATCTCTGGGTCTAGTGATAGCACTTTTTGCATAGATCATTGAATCTGATTAGACCAGTAGCACTGCATTAATAAAATGACCAAATAGTTTCAGTATTTTTCCTATAAACTTGACTCTTCTGTAGTTACATTGTGTACTAAGACCGGCGGGAAATGAAAAGTTTTGATTTTCTAGGCCGTTATAAACTGAGACCGAGTTGTAGACTCTTCAGAAAGAGAATGAGCCAAAAAAACGTGTAGTGTTCGTTTAAAGGAATAGCTTACCCAAAAATGAAAATTACACCATAAACTACTCACCCCCGAGCCATTCTAGGTGGATATGACTTTCCTCTTTCAGATGAACTCAGTCTTCATTTATTTAAAAAAAATTCCAGTTTCTTGGACTATTTTTAAAAACTCTTTTTTCGTTTAAAAGAGGAAAGTCCTATACACCTGGCTCGGGGGATGAATAGTTTATGGTGTAATTTTCACTTTTGTGTAATATTCCTTTAACACTCTGTAATGCACATACTCTGTACATACATATAAATAATGTATATCTGATAGAAATGTTGTTGTTTTTTTATATATATTTTTAAAAATAAATATATAATTAAATAAATAGTTGACATGCACCTTACGCTTGACATGCATGGTAAAGCTGTGTTACGAACATTCTAGTGATCCTCTTTGATTATTATTATTAAAGTTTAAGTGGGGCTATTTATATGTCTTCACATGCATGTACACCTGCATTTGATTCTCTTATCATAATAACATTTCTTTCAAGTATTACATCATTTATTAATCATGCAAGACAGGAGCACTTCCTCCTGGCTGTCATCTGCCGATTCTGTCCGTGTGTTTGTAGTAAGTGAAGGATCTATAGACATGCCATCTGCAGTTTCATATTACATCTCCCTTTTCACTCACAGACCTTTTTGTGTCATTGTAAATATAGTTTGCAGACTGTCAAAGGGAATAATTACTTAAGAATAAATGGATAGGGTTGCATCTTGCACACACTCATTTTTTGCACCTTATTTAGAATTAATGCAAGCAATATTAAATGCATATGTTTTGTTATCACGATACATCTATAATGATCTCTCTTTATAATATTTATATAGAAGGGAAGCGTGATTGAAAAAGTACATATTTTAGTGCATTTTGCACATAGTTAAACAGAATTTGTTAGTGATCAAGACATACGCACGGGCATATAACTACCACATGCAAGAGATGCAGCTTCTTAAAAAATGTAAATGTTTTTTTTTTTTTTTTTCTCCACTTGATCATGTGAATCACTGCTGACCACTGTAAGGAGAGAACGTAACTTAGAGGCCAGTGTAGTAACAGTTATGGTTTGAGGAATGCTGTAAATCCAAACAAAGAATTGCTAAAAATTGTCACAGAGGCTTTGCAGCCCAACTTTGAGCCTGCTAGTGTCCTATGTGTCACTCAGAGCAGTATTTATGTTGACTAGATGTAAATGTGTCACACTGAGGAGACATTCCTGGTACTGCATGCTTGGGCTACTTTTAAAGAGGGTTAAAAAAATGCAAGGGGCGTCTGCTGCTGGTCTGAAGAGCTGTTCCAGATAACACTGATCAGAGCTTCAGCAAACAGGAAGATGATTATCTACTCCAGCCATGCGTACAAGGAATTCCCTGCTTTGTTCGACATAGAAACCCTCGTAAGTGATCTAACGCGTCTAGCTGTCCTAGGAATGGCTGGGATTCGGAGGGACAAACATGAGAGTTTCACTTTTTAAACCATTGTTGGATTTGTGAAGGAGAGCGCTTGGTATCAAGGAACCTACTATAAATTAAGGTTGGATAATAAGCCAAGAATTCACCTTGCTTTTTCTCCTTCATATGTTGCAGACCTCCCTTTATCAGCCATCCATAGAGAGGAGCCTTGATAGACTGTCAAGGTAAGTTAACTGTTAATTGCTTTGAAATTATATCAAGTATATAGTTTATTACATAGATTTTGAGATATTGATCTATGTTTTTAAAATATCAAACAAACTTACACTGGAAACAGATCTTGTCTAAAAGCATTTGTTCAATGACTTTTAACCAACTGGTCCCAAGGTGAGTCTTAAAGGATGTCATGACATTCAGAAAGCGTCTGACTACAATCACTGAAGGTTTTTAATATCATTAATAAATAATATATAATACTGTTAAATCTAACAAACGTCTTGCGAAACATTTTGCCAACATGCAAAAAATCCCACTTGGTTTAATTATTGTTTTCCAATATGTTTTAAAGTCACTGTGACCCTTGACCAGTGTTTTTTCTCCAAATCTAAGTCTAAATCTGAATTTTTCCATTGATGTATGGGTATTTGTCAGGGTATAATAATATTTGGCCGAGATACAACTATTTTTATATATCTGGAATCTAAGGGTGCAAAAAAATCTAAATACTGAGAAAATCCAGATGAAGTCCTTATCAATACATATTACCTATTAAACATGAAGTTTTGATATATGTACAGTAGGAAATTTACTAAATATCTTCACGGAACATGATACCTAATATCCTAATGATTTTTGGCAAAAAACACAATTCAATAAATTTAACCCATACAATATATTTTTGTCTGTTGCTACAAATACACGCATGCTAATTTAGACTGGTTTTGTGGTCCAGGCTCACAAATGTTAGAAACCAAGGAATTATTTTCAAATGGAGATTCAAATTGCATTTTATTGTGAATATGCTGTCTTTTTAACATTGTTTGCTACATTTTTGAATATACTGTTTACAAATCTTCAACCACATTGATTCTGCAGCGCTGTCAGTGATAACAAGAGACGGAAATCTGAACCTGCAGCCACTCAGCCCAGGACTCAGAGCAGTGTGGGCACAACACAAACGTCTGTCAGACCAATAGAGCTGCCCAGGAGCAGCAGCACCCAGAGGAATCCCGTCACCAGTCCCAGCTCCCCCACCGCCACCAGGACTAAAGGTAGACATCAGACATGCAGCCAGACTTGTGCACATTGTTTTAAGAATAAGCAACAGGGGAAGGTTCACACACAATTTTCATTTTGCTCCTCGCAGCGCAAGCAGAATATTAAACGACTTTCCTTTTGCATGAATAAAGTTCAATGAATTATTTAGTGTTTACAATCTTGCCTCAGTGTAGTGTAGCATATCAATTGCTTCTTTATTCATCGAGGCCTTGTTGATCAAGATGTCTGATTTCTTTCCAGTTTTCCTCCAGGTCGTAGTATAAACATCCTTACTTTTCTCTCCTGAGGGTCAATTACCTTTTAATGTCTTCTCATGTCTCTTTTTTACCATGCTGCTTGTGGTGGATATCTAAGGTGGGGATGTGAGCAATATGCACACAGCACATTTAAATTGTCAAAGTCTAAACCATGCTACCTCAGAATCCACTTATCAAAAGAAAGGGCAAAATGAGGACAGTTTAGATGTCCCAGCTGTCTCAGAAGGCTTCTCCAGCCTCCCCGAAGGCTGGAAGACAGCCCAAGAGGACCCAGAAGACTGGATGATCTCAGAGGAGACCACGTCTAAGCTTAAATCCTGGAGTTGTGATGACCTTCTCTCTGAGGAGAGGGGAAAAGAAGTACAGACCCGTTCGGAAAGCACTGGATCCTTGTTGCACAATGGGGAACTAGAAGCATCACAATGCATTGGCACCCAAGGGTCTGAGGATCCTAGGGAGAGAACAAGGCACCGCTCAGCCCACGATGCACCAGGCTTCCTCAAACTCTACAAAAAGATGCATCACATCAACCGACAAGAGCTGATAAACTCTACGGTGATATGCTCCGTCAAAGCCAGGATCCATAAGTATGAAAGCGAACAGCGGAAGGACAGACGCACTGGCAACAAGGGCTGTAACGAAGAGGTGCCTCGGGACATGGTGCACAATAGGATTTCTGAATTTGAGAGTATGATCCAGAAGTCCAAATCCATGCCAAATCTTGGGGACGAGTGCCTGATCAGGAGTTCTTGTAGGAGGGCCAGCAGTCCCAAGCGTAGCCTCTCTATTGAGTCATTAATGGATGAAGAACCACCAGCCAGAAATCCTCCTGAAGGACGGCCTCAATACCCCAAGATAAATACCCATGTGCCAATCCACATTCAAGTCACCAGTGACCAATTACAGAACTCTGCCATGCAACACGACTACTCAGACAGCGAGCATGATGCTGTAGTGTCCGACCTCAGTGACTTCATCCAGATTGAGGGATCATCCTTCTGTAGCGAGAGGGAGTTTGATGTGTGTTCATTTGCCTCCTCCGAGAGCTTCTGCGGATCCGGACACAACCATCATTACCACAGGCAGCTTGTGAGCTCCTGTAAGGGGCGTTGCCCAGCTTCCTACACACGCTTCACCACTATGATCAAGCACGAGAGGGCCAAGCAGGACCGGAGACAACGTTTGCGAGTAGAGGAGTCTGAATTCGGCCTCAGCAAACTCGCCTTCCTGGTCAGCCCAGTGCCTTTCCGCCGGAAGAACCTATCACCTTTGAGTTGTTCCCGAGTGCCAAACTCAAAGAGCTGTATGTATGAGGCTGTAGATTCGGCCCTGAAAGACATCTACGACCACATCTGCACTGAGAAGCACAGGGGGAACCTGCCGGACAACAGTATCCTTCACAGGTTGCTGGTAGAGTTGCTTCCTGACATTCCTGAGAGGAATTCGTCTCTACACGCGTTGGAGAGAAACAGCCCAACAATTCAGCCTCGCTCTTACCACTCACAGCCTGATGGCATGTCCAGCCAGGACACTCACCAATACGAGTACTCACGCCTGTCCCACAGTGCCTCTTACAACCACATAGACAGCAACAACAACCAGAGGAAACACAACTCTGAATACTGCTATCAAGGTGGACTCTACTCATCCATCTCTGGTTTCCCAAATCCCATTCTGTCCCCCGTGTTTGAGTTCTGCTCCTCCACCATTGCTATATTCCATTTGTGTTTGTGAATGTGCTTGCTTAGATCGAGGGTGATCAAAACTGCTCCTGGAAGGCCAACATCCTTTAGCGCAGTAGTCCTCAACTTCAACACTGCTCTGTACATTTTTATTTCTGTCTTATTTCATATACTTGTGCTGCCTTCACATGCTATCGGAAACTTTCCACTTCTGAAGTTCACCTTTAAATGCTTTTAAAAAAAAAACAGAAATCCTGTCTGTTTCTTGGGGAAATTGTATTAAAGCCAAAAGGTATATATAGAACAGTGGTCTCAAACTCGATTGCTGGACGACCACAGTTTAAGACCATGTACAAAACCAATGCACACAATTAAATGGTTATTTATATACGTAAATATATGTAACTGTAATGGCAGGAGAATATGTTGGCAAACTCATCAATCAAAATGATCTAAATTATTAGGGAGGGTGTTCATGTCCAATTTCTGACTAGGAAACTCATGTTTCATTCCGATAGCATGTGAAAGGCTCATGGAGCTCCCTCTTGATCTCTGTTAAATAAGGAAGACACACAAAATGTGCAGATCTTGGGTCCCCAGGACCGACTACTGCTTAAGAGTTCAGCCCCAACTTACTTGCAAGTTCCGAGTAAGCCTGAAGATCTGGATTAGCCGCTACAAATGTGTTTAATCAGGGTTGGAGCTGAGCTCTGCAGGACAGTAGCCCTCCAGGAGCAGGACTGGACACCCCTGGTTTAGAGGAAGGAATTGTTATGTTGCAGGGAACGCCTGAAAGCATGACTCATACCCAGTCCTCTGCCTCGTCTAGATTTATTTTGATTTTGTCCCTATGTCTTTCATTTTCTCATATCGCATTGTATTTTGTTTGCTTCTCTTTGATCAAACATTTATTTAAAGTTATGTTCCTACTCCATTAATAATACATTGCCGTATTTGGCAGACGCCTCAAGTATACATTTTATTAGGTTCAAGCTTTCCTTGAGAATCAGAACACTAGAGGAACACTAGTTTGTGTGTGGGCTTGCCACAAAAGAAATATAACTTTGTGAAGTTTCACTCTATATAAATAGCATTGAACAGATGACTTGAGCAGCTGTAGCATGCAATCTAAAAACAGATTTGAGATTTTATTGACTTGAGAAGAAACTCTCTTATGAGTATTAACATAGTTCACTCTTTCGAACCAGACACAGAGGATGGGATCAGCCTCAGTACCTAAAGTTTTAGTCAGTTGTTAGTCAGTTGCATAAGATCATTGTTTTATGATGTTTTTAAACAGTTAAGAAATGCGACACTGTATACCTTTGCATAGTGCACAGTGTTTATAAATGAAGACTGTTTAGAGCAAGGGGGCTTGCCCACAGTTGGCACAGATGCCAGCTAACCATTTGCGGTTCTAGTATAAATACACATGATCTATAACTGGGGGATATGAGTCTAGAAGATGTGTGTAACAACTTCTGAGATGATTCATGGAAGCTTACTTTATTATTATGGACAAACAAAATATGTACATATTTTTTTTTACATTAGTATTATATTTACTTTTCACTGGTCAATAAAATATATATTTGTGTTTACTTTTTCTTGTTTTCTTTTTATTTTGTCTGCATTTCTCTCATCAAGCCCCCAAATCATTGTTTCCTTTGCCGTTGCTTGTTCCCATGCATGTAACAGTGTTGGATCTTTGTGAGGCTTGTCTTTGAATCGTTTTACCTCTCTGTTCTTTCTAGATCAGGACACATCCAGAGAATACTCTTACCCTGATGTGGGCCGTCGCACACCACAGAGCAAGAGACAAACCCCGGATGTCAAAGAGGTAGGGAATATGCATCGCACCGTAATATGTTCCTGCAAAACTTTAGCAGTTGCATTAATATTTTATCCAAGCTTTGATCAAACTGCAAATAAACCCACCTCATGACAACACGTAATACAGTTCGATTTCTTTGCTGCGTTCACTTGACAGAAACTGCCAGCCAGGGCAATATATGACTTCAAAGCACAGACAGCAAAGTAAGAACTACTTGCAAACCATGTCACCACTTAGAGTTTTTAATGCATTTGTAGTGCTACAATCAGTCGTTACATTTTTATGTATTATTTATGTCTTTCCTTTGCATAATTCCTTTGCATCTGGAATATAGCTAACTACATTTGTATTTCCTTCCAGAGAGTTGACGTTTAAGAAAGGAGAGATGGTGTACATCACTCGGCAGATAGATAATAACTGGTATGAAGGAGAACACCACGGACACGTGGGCATCTTCCCCATCTCATATGTGGAGGTGTGTACTTTAATGATGATATTTCATTATGATTAACTATCTTCTGAAGTCTAAAGTAGCCTCTTTTAACTTCTCTCTTCACAGAAAATCCCTCCTTCAGAGAGACATCAGCCAGCTAGACCTCCTCCACCAGCCCAGAGCAAAGAAATCGGGAAAGCAATTGCCCGATACAACTTTAATGCTGATACTAATGTGGAACTTTCATTAAGAAAAGTAAACATTTTCTTGCCATAAATATCTTTTAGTTTCAGCAAGTGCTCATTAATCCACTTCTTAATGTTTCTTACAGCTTTAAGAGAATGTCTTTTGCTAAATAATTCTCACTTTTTATTGAACGCTAATGTTCCAATGAACTTTTAAGAAGAAATAAAACAAGTAGAGAGAAAACACATTAAAAAAACAACACATGGAACTTTCGCCTCAACCAGCCACAGCTTCTCCATGTAGTTGTAAATTAAAGAACAAAAACGCTGGTTATGATTTGGTCCTTTTGCACTGAATACAGTATTGATCCTCCAGATATATCTTGTGTTTGGTGTTTTCCAGGGTGAGCGTGTTGTTCTGTTGCGGCAGGTGGATAAAAACTGGTTCGAGGGCAAAATCCCAGGTACAAACAAACAAGGGATTTTTCCTGTGTCGTATGTGGACATTGTTAAGAAGACTTCAGTACAAAGTACTGGACAACCTCCTGGGCCCAGTATACCCACCAGCTACTCCAGTGACAGACTAAACAGTAGGGTACGTTTTCATCTGCAATTCCACTTAAAATGTACCCTTAAATGACTAAAACATATATCGTGTTACAGACTCATGAGGTTTGAAACATTAGGGACTACAGATATCTGAATTGCAGGTTAACTTACATCCACAAAATCCAGTTAAGTGACTGTATAATCTTATCTGGATAAATACTGACTTACACTTTAAATACATGATCCGTACCGACAAACGGTGGCGTCAGAGGCACTAAAGCCTCCCATTCATCTCATGTTACTCATATTGCCATAGGTCATGTACAGTACTATGAGTGCTAACAAGGTGGCAAGTATAAAATTAATCCTTTCTCAGATGGCAGCTGTCCCGGTGCCAAAATAGATCACCTCTGTCATCTTTAGATTACCTTTGGCTTGTTGTGTAAGATAAGCCTGAATTCAGATTAAATGCCCTTGAGTTGTAATTCAGTCTAAAGAACAAAGAAGTATAGGCTTAATCCTTCGCTCACACAAGAGCAAGATTATATCAGATTAATCACACGTCCTGCCAGTATCCAGTATGGGCTAATTAAAATGCGGACAGCACCTGCTGTTCTATACATGTGCTGCTCAGCTCCCGCTGTTACTGAAAGAAAGGTTTCTGTGAAGGTGAACTAATATGACTGGACTGGACTAGTATCTTTTCTTATTATACTGTAGCAAACACTGTCGCAAACACAACTTTGTACTACAGTACATACACTGTATTTGGACACTTAAGCTACTCTTAAAAAGATAGATATTTTGCATTAGATAACAAAATATCAAACCAATATCAGAAATAGAAATCAGTTAATCAGCTTTTAAATGATAAATCAACAGATACTGTATACACTGGAGCGGGTAAAAATTTTTTTGTAATGTTTTGGAAAGAAGTCTCATATGATCACTCATAAAACATTTACAATACAAACACAGTACGCAATCGTCCAGAAAATGTCTTACAAGGTCATTCCGGTCCAATTTCTTTTCATTTCAGCTTTTATAAGAGGAGAAAGTTCTTGAAAACCACCCTGGGTAAATGTGGAAGGCTTGTATTGTGAGGGCAGGATACTCTTATTGCTGGTTTATAGATGACCTCTTAGTGACCTTGTTGTTGATTCCACCTCACAAATCAATACAGACAGCAAGTGCGCTCTAAAGATGATTAATTATGGCATATCCTTCCTTGTACTGTAGCTCATGCCTTTTGTCTTAGACCTGTTTCCCACATACATCGTTTTTGCAACATTGTGACTGCAAGACACTTTCACACTGACAGCATTTCTGTTGTGTAGCAGAGCTATGACTATCAAGTGGGTCACACTTTATTTTCATAGTCCTTTTTAAACATTTTACTAAGTAACTTTGTAACCACACGTCAACTAATTGTCAGTAAATTGCAACTACATGTCTACTAACTGTCAGAGTAAGACTTTTAGGGAAGGTTTAAGGTAAGTAGAAAAAGTTGACATAGTATGTTGTATGTTGTGAACCCATCAAAATAAAGTGTTAGAAGAGATTAAGCAGACAGTTAACGAATACTCTAATGACTGCTAGTTGACTTGTAGTTGCAAAGTTACTTACTGTTAGTAGAATGTCTGTGGACTATCAGAATAAAGTGCTACCATGAAGTGATTGCTAGGATGCAATATAGAGAATTTCCTTTGATGATGGCCATAAATTATGCAAAATCCAATTTACTGTGCATGATGGGTCGAATTTTATATGCATCCAGATACTTAATCTACACATAACAGAATCCAAACCACACACTGTAGCTCTAAACCACTTAAATCATTTGCAATTACTTTATTATTGACTATAAAAGTGCTGTTTTTGTACCATGGTTTTTAAGGTGGTATTATTTAGTAACGCCGCAGAATGCTCTTTCATCTGTCATCCTGTCACTTTTATTATTTTTATCTATCAGCTCTCTTATATTCCAGCATGCATCATCACTATCACTTTCTATTTCTCCTTCTTTCTCTTAAGCCTTCATCCGCACGTACCCTCTACAGCTCTCCATCCCCATCAGTCCGTCCATTCTCCTCATCCTCTCCCAGTCCACAGAGAGCTGCACACCTTCAGGCCATCACCAGCGAGTGGTTGGCTCTCACTCTGGGTCTGTCTCCTTCAGGGACCCCTGCCCCCACACCTCCTCCCTTCCCTTCCAATTTCCAGCCATACTATGAAGTGTTGGATTCTGCCATCTCTCCTTCTCCTGCCTCCTCCATGCTGGGCCGCTCTCCAGCCTTCACACCCCGCACCTCCACTCCTGTGCTCAAAGAGGGTCACTTCATTCCCATCACCTCGCCAAAATCCTACATGTCTCCCGATCCCAGCCCGTCACCTCAACCCTATCTCACTTCTGCCTCCTTCACTCCTTCGCCCACCTCACCCATATTTGACTCCAGCCCCAGGTCTAGCAGCGTCATAGAGATCATTTCCAGCCAAAAAGCAGATTTAGCCGAGAAAGAACTGCAGTTGTCCTCAGATCTCCACAAACCAGTCAAGACAGACCTCCCTAAATTGCACAGCCCTGATGACTTGGTTGTTTTAGAGGCATATAAATCCCCATTCGACATTCTTCCACCTAAAGACCCTGAGGATGAGCTGTGTGAGGAGTTAGTGTCAATCATTAAGGCCAGCCAATCAAAAGGCACGCTCAAAAAAGAAGAAGGATTTTATCGCCAGGAACCAGATATAATGGAAAAGCTTCCCAGACTGTTTATAGAAGAGGAGATGAATGAAGATAACAGCTTCTTAAATGAATCCCTGACATCAAATACATTTACTCCAGTGCAACCTGCCCATAGTGAGGGGTCAGATATTGAGGTAGTGCTCGCTGTGTGTACCGCCCAAATGAACAGCCAAAATAGATTCCCTACAGGAGAAGTGTGTAATTTGTTTTTGATGACTAAATACTAAAAATGTTACGGTTTTGGAACATACATTTATGTTTTCACTAGTCACAATTTTTTCCCTTTTTTTTTTTTTAAGCACCAAACCTGAAATTACTTTTATTTTTTAGATGAAATCCAAAATAACAATTAAAAAAAAAAATCACAAATCAAAAAACAATCAACACTAAAATCACAGATTTATTAAAATGTACATTAAATAATAAAATAAAATAAAAATAAATAAAATGAATATATAATATGGTGTATATATTTAGCAAAATGCTATTTATTCTAGCTGACAAGATAATGCTCTTATGCTTTCTTTCTGGATTGCTAACAAGCTATGGACATTGAACAGCTTTCCTGAAGTAATGTAACATTGTTTGCAAGCTCTTTTGTTTTTTTTGTGTTTCCATTCAGGCCTAAAAGTATTCAAGCACAAAGCTTATTGTGATTATTGGACTTTTTGTTTGTTTGTTTGTTTGTTTTCATCTCTCATAATGTTTGCATGTGATACATTGGATTTATTTATTTTTTGTTATTGAAACATTAAACCTGAAATTCATTTTATTTTTAGACAAAAATGTTTTCAAAGTAAAGTATAAAAATGAAAAAAAAAAAATTGTAATAATAAAAAATAACAATAATTACATTGAACATTGAAAATGAATATATATATATAGGGCTTAATCAGTGATATAATAGTATTTCTACTCCAGTTTGGTGATAAAATACAAACATTTAAATTGTGGCTGTTTATTTATTTGCACATATTTAATAACAAAGACAACATGGTTAAGCAAAAATAAAATTAATATATAATATGGTGTATATATTTAGCAAAATGCTCCTTTCTGGAGTTATTCTAACTGAAAAGATATGGATATTGAATGGCTTTCCTGGAGTGAATGTAATGTACCATCGTGTGCAAGCTGTTTTGTTTTGTAGGCGCAAAGTATGTAATGTAAAAGGTTTTTTTTTACTCATCAACAAAAAAGAAAAAGGCATAAAAGATGTTGGTTTATCAAAATGGAGATAGATTAAAAAGTTTTTTGTTTTTTTTTTGATGATGTGAGTGGCACAAAAAAATTACACACTTCACCTTTAAATCTTGATGCACCTGTAAAGGATGATGATGTATGTCTGTGGCATTTATAACTGTTTTCGTCTCAACACCAGCAGGGTGAAGTTTCCCAGAATGCATCTCCACGTTTCTCTCCCCTGTCCTCACAGATGTCATTGCCGTTCACACTGCCCTCATCAGCTAAATACTCTCCCCCTTCCCCTCGCTCCACCCCACCTCTGCCCGAGGTATCACAGTCACCCCCTCCCTCTTCAAAACTCTTCTCTCGACAGGACCTCCGTTCCTCAAAGGTCAAGGTAAAGACAAGGTGCTTGTTAGTGACTGTACTAGCGCTCATCTTCCTCCACCCTTCCCCCCTAGTCTTACCACTCCATAATACATACACTAACATTCCCTATTAAAGTGACCTATATAACTTAAAGCACATCATCTCTGCGGTATGCATTTCCATGAGAGATTTATTGCTCCACAGTGCGTGCGCTTCATAAATGAAACACAGAACAATGTAGTTCATATGTCTGACATACAGTAAATTATTACAGGTATACGGGGAGCTAGAGTCATTAATTATTAATACATCATAGGCATATTTAAATCACCCAACCGTTTCAAATTCACTATCCTAGGATTCTTTAAATTAGCTTTATGGGCCTTCTCCTATTATAGCTCTGTTCACTGGCATGGGCAAAAACAAACAGAGAGTGCTCATAACGGATGCTTGGGCAATGGAATAAATAATGAGACGTTGTGAGTGCAAAGCTGAATTTTCAGCGTCATTACTCAAAACTTCAGCATCACATGATCCTTAAAAACTCATTCTGATTTGCTGCTTAAGCAACAATGTTGAAAACAGTTTTTAAATATTAATGTATGTTTTTTTCAGGATTCTTTGGTGAATATAAAGGTCTAAAGAACAGCATTTATTTAACATTACGTTTGTAACTCCTTCTGCTCAATTTAACGCATCCTCGCTGAATAAAAGTATTCATTTCTTTTGATTTCTTTTTTTTAAATAACATACTGATCCTAAAATTTTGAAAGGTAGTGTATATTTTTGTAAAATGTTCTTATATATATGACTGCACATAACATTCATGTCAGTTTCTCCCGGCTCTGGTTCTTTCAGCCTGTGTTAAGGCGTGATGTTGCTGTTGTTGGTAAGCCCCCTCGTAGCCCTGTGATGTCTAGGAGGTCCTGCGGATCGCCTGTTAGAGGTCAAAACTTTTCGCCATCTCATAGGGTAGGGAGTATGTGCACCTTGTGTGGCAATGGCACATTTGACTCAAGGGAAATTCATTTTTCTCTCTTTTGAAAGTATCCCTGCACAACACATAATGTCATTCACTCTATTTGACCTGGGAATTCACTGTTTTGAGTGCAGTTCTTTCCATTTTCGCTGCTACAGCTGGATATAATGATATTAGGAATGATACAATATAAACTGGCATATATTTGTGTCAGCGTATGGCCTCACGATGCTTCCGTACGCAGTATCATTCCATCAGTACAATATGGGGGAATGCTGAGTCAGTGAACGAGGGATACTCCTAACACCATGGCCTTGTCTGTATGTCTGTGCATCAGTGCATTTTGTGGTCGGGCAAAAAAACCATTTAATTCCTAACACTGCTGCAGAGTGATAACAGTTTTTTTTTTCGGTTTGCATGCTGGAAGTGGTTTTCATGCATGTCTTGCTGGATCACGAATAGTGGATCTCTAGTCTTTTTTGGTTTTTGTGGCACAGAGCAGTTGAGATGATTGGCTTGCCAATGCAGCATTGGTTTAGAACATGTTTGGAGTGTCTGGATTACTAGTGGGACTGTCCCAATGATCTTTCCTGTGTACACAGCTTAAACAAGGTGTACTCCCCAGGGCCAGGCAAGCGGCCTATACCCCACATTTCCTTCCAAACAAGGGGAGTACAGTCTGCGTTTTCAGGATTTAAGGCATTTCTCGACTGTTTCTAAGTCCACAAATAAAGCATATTTTAGAAAAATGTTATTTGTTGGCTTAGAGACACAGAACTTGAGCCCCCGGTAGTCCTGGATCGCACACATATTTCAAAGAAAAGAGCAATTCCTTTTTTTTAAATATCTATTTAAACCCATTTAGGCGAGTTTGAGCATTTACATAATTGAACTGATCCAGGTCTGGCCTCAGGCTTTGCATCAGTGGTTCTCCACGAGCACAGTTGAACTCTCAGTATCAGATGGACATACAGCAGAAAGAGAGATGGAAACATTTAAAAGATCTTTCCTGTTTTCTCTCTTTTCAGTCCCAAAGACAAGCATATGTTCATGATCCGCTTCAAGGTACAGGGGAACCGTGAGTATTTCAGTACCACACATTTTAAAGTAGATTCTTTTTTTATGCTAATATTATTCCACTGCTGTATTTGGTCAGTATTACAAGCCTCAAAACTGAAATATAACCTAATGTGGAAAACATATTTAAAGAGCCTTTCCTCTCGCAGATTTCAAGCCCTGTATAACTACATGCCACGAAATGAAGATGAGCTGGAACTGAAGGATGGAGATGTGGTTGACGTCATGGAGAAGTGTGATGATGGATGGTTTGTGGGTAAGACTGTAAACTCCATTTTCATTAGGTCGCTGGTTACAACCAGCATTTTAGTGATGTTAATTTATTTGCCACTAGCTGGCGCTATTCTCCAACCAAAAATACTGCCAACAGTGTCATGGCTCAAACAGCCTTTGCATATTTGGAGAGAAAAGTATGTAGGGTGGATTTGTACTAAAATATTTTTTGACATTATCATTTATGCTATACTAATTATAATCATGCATATTAATACAAACACATACTTCCCTTTACATTTTTGATTTTATAGATGGATACATACAGTATTTATGTTGGCCTCATTCTATATTGAATATTTTAGGAACGTCCAGGAGAACCAAGTTTTTTGGAACCTTTCCTGGGAACTACGTGAAGCGGCTATAAATGAACTTTTCTACTGTGGAAAGATGGACAGTGTCACTTACTGTACAGCTAGCTGCTGGAATTAGCATGACATGTTCCAGTCACCAACCTGCTGGACTGATGGAAAGTGATGTAACTGATGAAAAGCCAATGGCCTTCGAAGGGGTGATCGCACTAATTTATGTCATTTGGTTCAAATGCGCTGATAATTAAATTCTGAAAGCATTACATTAATTAGGAACTGAAGTAAAAGCTTTAAAACATTTGGCTGCCTACATTTTTTTCTCATAGTTGAAAATAATCAGTTCGCTTGCCTTCTAGTTAAGCTGATTTCAACATAATGAGTAATCAAGTGCCCTATTTATTTGTAAGTTATTAAGAGGCACGCTTTCTTTCATTGGAAGGATGCAATACAGTAGGTGAGGAATAATCTACTGGTGGTGCCCCTTGTACACCGGACCTGATGTCTGATCTGATTGAGATTGTATTGACTGAACAGTATTGCGGTATCATGTTTGTGTCAGGCAGTGGATATTACAGATGACCATTCCTGCCAACATGTATCTTTTCAGTATGTTATTAACTTTCTGGTTCAGAAAAATGACCTCCTGTTTTCTAGGGCTCTACGTTCTTCCTCCAGACATTCCTTTGAGCATTTGAAGGATTTTACAGATAAGAGAAAAATATTTTTGATATTTTTCCATCTAAAGAGATAGCGTTTTTGAGAATGCAATATCCCTAACAAAAAGCAAAACGGGCATGTTAACCATAGTAAACGGACTCATATTAATGTCTCTACTGCCTATAATTAATATTTCTGTGTTGGGTTGACCTTGCACATCACTTTTGGTTTACACACTGTAATCTATTTATGGCCAATAAGAGGAGCACATGATGTCATAATTACTAAACTGCAATTGGCAGCCATGTATTTTGTATATGCCGCCTTCCGGTTGGTTCGATTTGAGTGAGGAAATGTACGTAAAAAAAATCTATTTTTGTTTATTTGATCATTCAGCAAACGTTTTTCATTGTGATATACTTAATATATTGTTTAATTGTTCACTTTCTTTGTCTATGATCTGTTCAGCACAGTGACTACACTCTCATATTCAAATGTTCAATTTAAAATATGCAGCGTTTCAATCTTCCAGCGAGACTGTATGACTAACAGTTTTATTCCAGTCAGTAAAGCGAGAAATGTAAATGTGTCAGTCAATAGAAACATGAACCAATAATATATGTAATTTAGGCAATATTATACCTCATGGAATTATGCAGTCTCTGTGTCTGTCAATGTGTTTAATGTACCAGTAAAAACCTGCGCATGTTGTTTCATAAAGAATTGCTCATCAGTGCAAACGTCTTATTGTACCAGTATGAGAATTCATCTGACTCTGTGAAGCATCAAGGCTTACAGAGATCTTCATTGTGGCTTGGGTTAAGATTTGGAAGACTGTTCTTAAGCAGATGTGAAGTAAACTGTGCTGTTCCTTGTGCATAATTTTACCATGTTATTTATGTAGCAACATGGCTATTTGTAATATTTAATCATGCACAGGAACTTTTTTTTTTTTTTTTTACAGAACACTGTGATATGTTCAGTAAATTAAACCTATCTACAGTACCAATGACTGAACATTATGTTTGGTGCTAGAGTGTGTGATGAATTCTGATTGGATAAAAACTGACTATTGCTCTGACATCATTGGTTAAGAACATAACCAATATAAGATCACTGAATTATACAAAAGAATGCAGAGCCTGGTTATATCAACAAATGCAACCACTGAAATAATAAAAAGTGTCTCATTAGATTTCCACAAAAGTAAAAGCAATCATTGATTTTGAAGCCTCTGTCTTTTTTCTCTCTCTCTGTGGAAAAGTGAATAAATAAATTCTATCAGTTTTCATCAGACTATGCTCTTAATGGGATTCGCAGTCTCCTAAGTGCATAGGATAATCGTGCCACCCTGGACGTCTGCCTTCTGCTAGCACTCTAGTCCCTGCAGAGCGTCCAGTCTATAAACAGCTACATCGTGTCCTGGAGTTGTCCCTCCTGCTGCCATGGAGACACAGTAAACAGAGGGTCAGCGGAGAGCCGGTCTGAGTTTTTGCCTTAGAGAAAGAACCAGAGCCATCCTCACTGGAGGCAGGGGTTTCTGTCTAGACTGCTTTTCCCGCATTTGTTTTTAATGGAGCAAATTCTCACACGCTCTTTCAAGCACTTGATAAATATATCTGGGAACAGAGCGCAAAGCCCGGTTAACGTCTATGCCGCTCGACTCAAAGGCAAACTTCACCCAAAATCGTCACGTACCTACTCTCATGTTGTTCCAAACCCCTTCAATTTTGGAACTCCATGAGGGTGAATATATGACAGAATTTTCGATTTTGGACACTCCCTGCCTTTCATTACTGGTTGATGTAACAGTCTGGGTTAGAGAAGGATTTCTGGTGTTAGGGTTTCCTCGATTTGATGCAGCTGAGACCATGACAAACAGCCCATCCCTGGCACACCAAACAAGGAGCTGTTCAAGCCTACAATACAAGTGCTCTCAAGCTAGAATGTTCGCCCTTCAAATAAAGAGCACAGTGCTCCAGTGCCATGTTGTGCAGTACAGCACTCTGAGTACTGTAGATACATATAGCTAATAAACACAATGGCAGACAGAAGCTTCACTACACCCTTGGGTGCAAATGACGTATGCAAAACTTTTATGATTTATATCCAAACATCCCAAAATGTGTGTGTGTGTGTATATATATATATATATATATACACACACACACACAGGTGTATTGATGAAAAGCTAGAAATGCTCCTGATAGCAGCACTGAAATAAAGAATGACATCCAAAGTACTGTGCCCTGTGGCATCAAAGTTGTAAATAAATATTTTTGGAGTATATTTTACAAGACAATTCTGTTTCATATAGCCTAAACACACTGTCAACGTGCAAAAATACATCAGCCTTTCTATTTAAAATAAACAAATAAGTAAATCACTGTTACTTGCTATTTGTTTGTAACAAGTGAAATATACTTGCAATGTGAAAAAAACAACGGAAAAGTGTTTGTATGCTTGATCACAAAATGAAAAGTTATCAAGCAAAATCGAATGCGTTCTAGCTGTCAATTTTATTTTATTTATTTATTTTTAACAAAGTTGAAGTGTAACTTGATTGCGTCACTACCAATCTATCGCATGTTTACATAAACAATAAAAAAAACGGAGTGCAGCAGAATGGACATTTGGCAGGACATCTTAAAAACGTGGAGCTAGAAGCCGAAGTCGTTTGGGGTTGGTGTAAGCGGAAAAGCAGCACAGTGGAATGCAAAAAGGCATTTTGTGTGAACCGTCTCTAACAAACGTTTGTTTTGTCAGATGTCATTAGATGTTAAAGTGATAAACCGCACCTGTGCTGTCTGTTAAGACACCTGTGTGAAATTTGTTGCCTACATGCGCTAAAAAAAATCACTTGACGTGCAACAGTCATTGTCATAAATATGGCTGAGAAAAGTTAAGTTAGTTAGTTAGAAGTTGGAAATGAGCCATTACGATTTGTAATGTAACTATGACATCAAGACACTAGGCTGGATAATTTTTTTTTTTTTTTTTTTTGTGGTAAAGTAAGAGAATTATCACTTGAAATGAAATCCAAGCAGTTTTCAGTGTTCCCTTATGTGGCTGTGTTATTGAAATTGTTTACATTCCCAAGAGGAGATGTTTAAAAAGGCAACACATGCTGTGTTGATATGTAAATATGACATGTCGCTTTGTTATTGTGCTCTGTAAATAGTTCATAATCTGCTCATCAGCAGCAACGGCTCTGACTCAGAGCTCAGCCTTGATTTCACGATGAAGTAGCCTGCTCCTCTCAGTCAGGCACAGGTGTCTGGCCGGCGGTAAGGAAAGAAAAGTCTAGACAGCAGACAGGGTGATGACAGAGCGAAGAGAGTCACTGGTGGATGATTTTAGTTATCAAACCGCTAAGGCTTATGGGAAAAGCGGATTAATCATAAAGGGTGCAAGGTTTGGATCTGAAAGAGGTGGGGAGAGAGTTTGAACCCTCAGTTTCTCATTCTACCCTATGACCTCACGAGAGGAGTGGCATCCTGGCATCATCTTTCTTTCATTCACTCTCCTAACCCCACACGCTTGCTTAAAAGGGAGTCAGAGACAAGCACTGGCTTCCAATCGCGGTTGGGTGAGCCGTTCGTCCAGGGCTGATTACTCGTTTCTTACTGCAGATCTCTCGCCAATAAGAGGAGACTGTACTGAGGAAGCAAGTTTGACTTTGAAAAAGAGGAAGCTGAACAAAACAAGACAGATATGCCACAGAACGTGGTGCTGGACGGGCCAGCCCCTTGGGGATTTCGGCTTTCAGGAGGCAAAGATTTTAACCAGCCGCTGACCATAACTCGGGTAAGTGAAAGCCTGTGGCTAAAGTCTGCTACTTCACACATTCCACTCAGAGATAATGATGCTTTTGATGTGCCGGGTAACACCGCCGTGGGCATGAGAAACCAGTGGGTGGATCAGAAAAAAAACATTCCCAGGACCTCACTTTAGATGTAACTGAGGAGTACAGTGAGAAAGATTTCAGAGAAATATTTTTAGAGCCAAGTTCAAACTGACATTTTTAGAAACATCTGTGCTTGTCAGGGAATCATTTCCCAATAGAGACTTTGTATGTTTGTTATAATTACCCAGTTTTTATCTTCATGCCATTGTGATTTACTCTAGTTAAGCATTTTAGGAAACAATACTTGTATTCTGCATTATATTTACAAAAAAGTAAAAGACATTTAAAGTATTATCCATTTCTTATTATTTTATTTGATCATTCAGAATCATGAAAAAATAAGCTTTTTGTCACATAACTTATAGGCAGTATAACTGTTTTCAGTTTTGATAATGAGAATAAATATTTTTTGAGCATCAAATCAGCATATAGGACTGATTTCTGAACGATCATGTGACCCTGAAGATTGGAGTATTAATGCCGAAATAACAGATTCACCACAGGAATAAACTATGTTTTGAAATATGCTAAAATAGACATCAGAAAACGGTTTTGATCAAACAAATAAATCTAAATCTAAATTACAAAAACTATAATTCATCTGTCATAAATGTGGTAATGTATTACAGTACCTAAAAGTGTATATTACATAAAGAGTGAGGCATTTTCTCTTCCAGCTACTAACATGTTCAGAAAAGGTCCCACACACGGTCTAGTCTAATGCCTAGCTCCGGAGGGGTTCTCTACACCTGTTGTCTGAATGAATTGCAAAGCTCTTAGTCCAACAGTATTTTAAACAGCCGATGAAGTCTGAACATTTGTGGTAACAGAAGAGGTCACAGGTTAACTGAACACTCAGTGACATGTGTGAGATGAATTAGAAAATCTCTAATTTAAGCAATTACTTCAGCACCACCTCATACAGTATCTATTCATAAATGTCTCTTACTAATCCTTCCTTATAGAGCACCTGGATGGGGTTGAAGTTATTTTGAACTGATTAAAAGTCCGGTACAATAGTGAGCTAGATTAATGCTCAGCAACTGCACAGTTCTGCTGAAGTCTAAGAAGGTCCTTCCATCTGACTCTACAAACTGCCTTGTCTAACTCATTCTGTGTATCTTCTATAAGAACTCTATTGGGAGTTTGACTGGGGGGACTTCCATGTATTGCATCTACAAAACAGCTACAAACTGATTTTTGCATCTCGTCTAGGTTTGTAAACTGTTGCTTCACGTAAAGTGCTGCATTCTGATGCATGGAATATAGATTATGAGCTCAGTCTCATCAACAGCAGCTCTTTGATCGTGACATTTAAGTACATTCTTTGTGAAAAGCCAGTTCTGACGTTTGCCATAAATTGCAGAAAAAAATGCAATAGAGAACAGACAGGTCGTCGTAAAAATGATACTTCCCATACACCCTGATTGGAACCAGAACAGCAGTTCTCACGAAAAAATGAATTGCGCTAACAGAAAAAAAGTGTGGTTGTACCATAGTACAGTGATTTATACCATGGTAACTCCAATGTACTTCAAAGAATATCATGGTATTGCCAATAAACATTTCAGAAAAGTATAGTTTTCTGGATTTGGCCACAGCAGGGAAATAGAAACTTCCAGGTGGACCAGACATTAAGTCTCAGAATGATGTCATTTTTAAAATAAACCAATCAAGTTTATTTAACATTCCTAGCTAATGACTTTCCTGCAGTATCCAAGTAAAATGACACTGGATTTTATTTCAAACAAAAACAATAAAACCCACTCAAACATAATTTAAATGGATGAGAATGTTTCTTATTTTTGAGTATGCCAAAGCTAAATATATTGCGTCTTTAAGCCGAGAAATACTGATGACTAATGCAGAATGCGTGTGGTTTCTTTGTAAAACCACTGTCTGTAATCATACACGTATTGATGCCAGCAAGGTGGCTCTTTTCTCAAACTATGAGCCCTTATGTTCTTATTCCAGTAACATTAGCTTCCATTGATGTGGGCATGCCAGCACAGATGGGCACAGCACAGACCAAATTATACTGCTGAATTAAAAATGCAAATGACTGTTATAACTAAATCCAGTCGCTGAGCAGACAACTTTAACAAAGCATTTATTACAGGGACATTTTTTCTGGACCAACCTGGAATAAATGGTTTTTTTGCTCAAGGGCATGATAGAAATAGCTGACGATCAAGTTTTAGCCACTCAAAAATGACAATTCTGTCATCATTTACTCACCCTCATATTGGTTTTCATGTAGGTGCACTCACCCTTATGTCAACAGAATACCTTCACTTACTCTCATGTTGTTCCGAACCAGTATGATGATTCTTGTGTGGAACACAATAGAAAATACAGAGAAAAAAAAAGTAATGGAACAACTTTTTTCGGTTCTCCACTAATCCTTTCGGTTCATAGTTGTTGTTTTTTTTTCAGTTCAATTTTTTTCCTTAATGTCAGTCTTCCTTATTTTAGTAATCTAAAAAAACTTTTTCCACTATAAAGAATGTTTTGTACATTGAAATGTTAACGGCTCTTCATGGAACCACTGATGCCAATGAAGAAGATTAAAATAATACAGCTTTAATATAAAATAATCCAATTTAAAAGTCAGTAAGGTCTGATGTTTTTTTGGACCCAATGACTTTCTTTGCACTTACAAAACCGCAGAAGAAAGGAAAACCTTACAGGTTTGTAATGACACAAGGGTAAATGAATTTTAACTTTTAGGTGAACTATCCTTTAATTTATTCTGCCTGATGTTGCTCCGAACACAATGTTTAATGTTCAGCGTGCCCTTACATGCTTCTCTTGTGGGTTCATGTGTCACCTTGGGGATTTTTCTGCACAGGTGCTGCATAGCTTACAAAAACCGAATTGTTATATTCATGTTTCTGTTTATACTGATGCTCAGATACCAGTCACTCGATGGTTTCAGCTCAGTTCATAGCTCCCTTTGTTTCCATCTATTAAACAGAGCATCTTTGTTGTTGAGCCAAACACATCCCTCATTTGCTTGAATAGTGTCAAGGGAACAATCTCATTTTTATTGTGTCCATTCTGAGACATTTGGATGCCTCTTTCTTCAGAGTAACCCTCGTGCTCATAATGTATGTCTACAGTACATGGGAAATAAGGCCTGGTTTTAGTTTTCTGCCTTAAATATGGACAAGAATCAGTGTATCTTACATGTAGTCACTGAATATTTATTTTGTGACGTTTCTCTAGATGGTACAGAGCGCAAAGGTAATTGTTGTGTCATATGCGCAAAGCGAAAAAGGCAACAGGAAATGAGATATTACAGAGTGACTGTTATTTGACAGGAAACAGTTCTGCTGTCTATAAATTATGTGTTAGGAATAAAACATCACAAATCTTAATGACATTAAACACTGATGATGGAAAACTAAAACCCTCTGGTCTTAAATAGCTGCTGTGACTTGACCTGGTATAAATCTTCCCCTCTCGAGACGCAGACTTAACTAGAAGAAGGTCAGCAGTGTCGGGATATACAGTATCGTAGCAGCTGAGTCAGGAGGTAGATAGAACGAGGCATGCACGCAGGATGAGGTGATGAGATAAATGACCAGGGGGATGAGGAGAATACCTAAGAAAATGAGCCTGCACTGATGAGAGGAATAAGGGATGATGTCAGACTCCATTAATGAAAGAGGGGTTGATGGGGAGAGAAACACCGGGTGGATGCCAGAGCAGTCAGATCATCAACCGCCAATAGGCCTGACTGTGATCCCCTGGAGGGCGATACCCTTCCTTGACTGACATATCCACGGCTCGCTATTTTTAGTCCACTTCTAAACCACAGTGGGTCAACAGATTGTTTCTACCCCTGTCACTTTCTGTTTATGTCTAAACCGCTTTATAGTTTGGTGCAAACGTTTAGTGACTTTATATGAGGGCTTCTAAGAATCCCATTCTTTCAACCAGAAGTTTGTTAGAAGCTCAAGCATTTTTAGCAATTACCTATACAGCACTTTTGTCCAAAGTGGGTTAGATCATACTTCGAACAGTTTTTAACGTGAGCGATATGGTTTTGGAAAGCAGCGAGATTCTGCAATAGACTTAAAAGAGACACTTAGAAAAACACTTAAAAAAAAAAAACAATGGAAAAGAAGCACAGTGAACTTGAAAAAAATGTAAATCTAAATACTACTTTTAAAGTCCAAGTAACGTTTTCCTTTTATTTATACTTAGTTGTTCTTAAATGTTTATGCTACTTCAAAAAGAAGCTTTAAGACTCTAAAACATTGTGTACTAAAAGCATCAATAAAAAAAAGTTTAGTTTTAGTAATTTGTGTACGTCAGCTTAACATTATTTCAGTTAGTTGCATTTGATTTTTTTTTTTTTAACTCAGATTTTTTTTTTCTTCTTTTGATAGGCTATTTACATTGTATTTCCCTTTTATTCCAATTACCATATTGTTATTTTTTCATGCATTTATAAAGAAATGAATAGAATGACAAAAAAAGGCATTAAGTCTGGTTTATGTTTTCAGGTAACACCAGGCAGTAAGGCATCTAAAGTCAACCTGTGTCCAGGAGACATCATCCTGGCCATCCAGGGAGCGTCCACTGATGGTATGACTCACGCTGAAGCTCAGAACAAGATCAAAGACTCCACCAATCAGCTTTTCCTCAAGATAGAGAGGTACCATGAGCTTTTCTCATTAAAGGATAGTGTTACAAACAGCAGTGAGCATCTTTCAACAACTTTACATCAGTTTCTCTCACCTCCTTTTAAAGTTGCAGCCAGAGGGAGGACCGTAAGCTGGAGTTCCAAAAGAATTTGCTTTTACCGCTTGCTATGAAAGTGTCCATCAGTACCCACAGAGCCTTATTTATGACAACGATGAATGTGTCTTTCCCCAGTGATTAATGCCCTCCCATAAACCATCTGGCTTGTACATGCCAGTCTGTTGACGTTACTTTACTATCTAGAAGCGGTCATGGCCCTGATGCACAGTAATGATCCCCCCTTAATGCTCTTGGGTCTTTTTTTTTTATAATTTTACAGGCGGCGAGTACATGGTGTATAACTGTGTGCATTAAATGTGTTGCAGGCCAGAAACTAAAATGTGGTCACCTCAGGTTATAGAAGAGGGGAAAGCGAACCCATTCAAAATCAATTTGGAGGCAGAGAAGCAAGTAAGTGTTACGGAACAGAAAAACAAATACACTGTTCTTTATTTTTATCTGCTTGCAATATGCAGCAAGAAATTCGAAAAAAATAAATAAATAAGAGGAAACCGATTGCATGAGGCATGTTAAAGGGATATTGCACCCAAAAATTAAAAAAACAAAATCTCTCATCATTTACTCATGGAATACATACAGTTAATTTTTAGAAAAATACTTTATCTTTGTGAGTTCATATAATACAGATGGATGGGATGATGCTTTAAATAACGCAGATGGATGGGATAATGCTCAAACTGAACACAACTGTGATTCATTCAACCCCACTTGATGAATCAAGCTCTAACAAAATGACAGCTGTGTGTGAGAAAAATATGAATATAATACTACGTCAATACAACCTTACATCAATGATAGACTATTGATATTAATATTTATGCAAGCACATTGTGAAACTTGTGCAAGAAGTGGCAGTATTCTGGTCCAGCTTCACATCAAGCTGATGTTGATGGCATGCATGAACTCATAAACCTCTGCTTGACAGTTGGCATAAAGGAATGGTTTGTATCTTACAAAGTTTAAAATATTGGTATTTTTATCACTTTTTATATCTCCTAATTGATTCACTGTATGTATTACTATTGTGTTCATTTGAGTGCTTTTCTAAAGCGTCATCCCATCTGCCAGCATTATACAGTATGGACTCAGTATGGATTATTTTTCTAAATAAAATGTAGTTCGTGTTCCACAGAAGAAAGTCTTATACATCCGGGACCATGTGAGGGTGAATAAATGAGTAGCGTGGAGTGGAAAATCTCAATAAATTGTGCAAAGGTGCTGTTTTCGGTTTGATTTGTCCTTGTCTAGGAAAAGTTTTCTAGGAAAAAAACAACAACAACAAGTAATCCGCCTGACACCAGAGGCTGTTTCTAAGAAATATAAGAGTGAAAAACATTATCTTCTGAATATTTCCACTAGAAACAGTATTATGAAAAAAAGGACTTGGTTTTAAGTTGAAAATGTCAATAGACTGGAGTCGTGTGTATTACTTGTGAATGATTGTGTTGTTTTTTTAGCTGTTTCACTGCAGAAGATCCATTGGTGAGCAAGTGTAATAATAAAAAAAAAAAAACTGACGGCTTGAAAAAACATAGTAGATTAGAAAAATGTAAATAGGTGTACAGTATACAGCAGGTAACAAGAGGATGCATATGCAAATGTGATGTTTGTGTGAGGCTTTGAGTACGCAGTGTGTCCATCTGTCCTACACACGCAGGAGTATAAACCTATTGGCACAGGTCATAACAGAAGAGCACAGCCCTTTGTGGCTGCTGCCAGTCTGGATGACAAAACACAGGTGGTGAGCTCCACCTACAACACTCCCATAGGCCTCTACTCTCAAGATAACATCCAGGACGCCCTGCAAGGACAGATCCGGGGCCTGGTGCATGAAAAGCCTGAGGGGTGAGTGCCAACATGGATCATCCCAACCATACAGACTAAGATACTTATCTCTGCTTGCTATAGACCGGCTGCCCACTTACCACTAACACACGCTCTGTTCCCCCAGAAGTCCTCACAAGTCTTTCTGCAGCCTGAATATAAGCAGGATAGAACATTATCATGCTAAGAAGTTAATTGGGTACTGTTGGAGATAAGAAAGGGCAACCCCTTATCTAATACTTTCGCAATAGCATATTATAGCAGAACAAATATTCACATTTGGGCCTACAGAGCTGGATCTTGGAGGACTTCTGGTCCTTTACCTTTCACCTCTAACTGTCTATTCACATCTTCGCTCTTATGTCTTACAGGACATTGATTACTTCGAACACAAGTTTAATGTCAGACCAAAGCCTTTCATATCTGCAAGCCAAAAGAGGTCATTAGACAAAAGCACCCTATACATGTACTGTAGTGAAATACAGTCACTTAATAAAAGTAGAATTTGTACTTTTGCATTCATTCAGCTATAAAGCTGCAGCACAGTAGATCTATGCACATCTCTAACTACTTCTTCCATTCTTTTCTGTCTTGTTTGTCCTTTTCTGTGTGGCCCTTTTGATTTGATTGCTTCCTGGTTTGGTCCACCTGGCTATTATACACTGACCTTACACAACTCCAGTGACACTACATCCCAGACGCTGATGGGAAATGTAGCTCAGATGCCTGGCACCCCGTCGACCGGGTCCAAGGCAGCTCTTTCTGCACAGTATAACTCCCCCATTGCATTATACTCGGCAGACAATGTCTCAAATACACTGCGGCAGGCTCAGATGTCCACTGTAGTCAGGGAGGCATCGCCCAGGTAACCAGAGCTTTGTTTACACCACCATATAAATCTACTAGCTTGTGCTACTACAGGAAGCATAGCTTAGTAATAGCTGATGGACTACAGACAAAGAGTCCCCCCCCCCCACTAACTATAAGACTAATTTCAAAACCTATTATGACCACGTAAAGCCAGAAAATGCTAAATAAATAGAAATCCATTGAATTAGAACAGTAGCTCCACTGCAAAATAACGATTTAGATAGCTTTTCAATTCAAACACCAACTGTTGTATTTCACAGCGTGTTGACATTCCTAAAAATCCTTTTATACCAATGAAAGTTTGAAAGAGTTTACTTAGCCAGCATCGAATATTCACAATGTGTCCTCCTGAGCACCGCCATCAACTTTTGTAGAACACATACTTGTGTTTTTTACTTCATGCACAAACATTGAGGGCTTCTAGCTTTATTTGTTTTCAGCCCTAAACCCCTGACGTCCATTGAAGACTCTCACGTGTACCGTATGCTCCAGGACAGCCAAGAGCAGCAACATGAACCACGTCAGTCTGGATCCTTTAAGGCCCTGCAAGACTATGTGGAGAGTGATGGTGAGCTGCCTTTATCTGTTATTTGGTGCAATTCTGACTTCACACAACATTAATTACAGCACTGATAAAGTTGTCAGAGTTTAAATGTCAGCAAATATTCTGGTGAATTACAAACGCACTTGAAGAGTAATAGTTTTGCGGGCTCAATTTGACTTGAGCTGCCTTCTCTATTCTCAACAATCCTGCTAATGACGTCAGTCAGAGCCCGCTGTTCTCTTAATAGTCTGGATTCAGTATGAAGGAGAGTTTCACATTGCAGAAGCGGATCTGTGACTCTTTATTCCTCTGACAGGCACGAGACCCATGGTGACTAGAAGCGTAAAAGCCCCAGTGACAAAACCCCAAGCTCAAGCATCCTCACTCCAGAAGCTGCCTCTCTGTGATAAATGTGGCACTGGCATTGTGTGAGTACGGCATTCAGCACGAGACCATACAGATGCTGTCGTCTTTGAGAATATAGTACCAAGTTTTCATGAAAAGCATTCATGCATTTTAACAACTTCATTAAATTTTTCTACAATTGGCTCACAGTGGACCGGTGGTGAAAGCTCGGGACAAGTACCGCCATCCTGCCTGTTTCGTGTGCTCAGACTGCGGCTTGAACTTGAAGCAGAAGGGCTACTTTTTCGTGGAGGGACAAATGTACTGTGAAGCCCATGCTCGAGTGAGAATGACCCCACCTGAGGGACACGATCTAGTTACTGTATATCCTACTGCTTAGAGGGACGGACAGTTCAAATTAGACAATTATTGCTTCTTGATGTTCTGATTTCTTCATTTTAGTTTATAATGGAAAATGCAAGGCCAATTTAAAGCCATATACACCATTATGATGTTTTAGTGATCGGATGATTACTACTTTACTATTGGTTTTAACTGTGGTTGGGGATGCTTTCAGGATGGACTGAATTTAAAAGAAATGGGTTCACATGTTTCTGATTACCTTTGCATGGTTCACTGATACAAATTTTAAAACTTTTAAGATCCCACGAAGAATTTAAAGCACTGACAACTTGTGATTTGATCACAGTTAATACTAGGTAAATTCTTTCTTAATCTGTTTTTTGTTGAAAAACTTATAATTAACTCTCACTTTACTCACATATTACGCTTAGCAAGTACTGAAATTAAACAAACTAATCCCTTTAGTTTCAGTTATTCTAAAAATATGAAAGAAAGATAATTTTGTATTTATTACAGGCTCAAATATGGCATCTAGGTACAAAGTATTTGGTAATAGTTTCTGAGTACTTTTTTTTAATATATATTTTTTTGATTACTATTTCTTGTGCTGCATTATTTAATTTATTTTTGTTTCTAAATGATCTAATAGGCATAGTTCACACAAAGCAGAAAACGTTTGTTTTTTTTCAGCATTTTCTCAGCTATCCTTTTAAGGCCATGCACCTTTTATAACACATAAGATGAAAGGTTTATTATAACACTACGTTGTACATCATGAGACATTTGAAATTATCTGTCTAAACCAAATTCAGAAAACAAATTACATTAATGCTGCTAAACTTGTGAAATGTATGAGCTTGTTGAATTGGCCACCACCTTGCAGGGTAAATACACAACATGTATTTTAAATGGTTGAGAACTTGTGGTTTTAGATGAAAGTGTTTCATTCTTCTACTGACAAAATGGTACAGTGGTTAAACATCACTTGTACAATTAAACTTCTCTAAATGTGACGAAACAAGTTTTTTTTTTCTCTGGGGTAGTATTGAGCATAAGTTCGTTTATTTCATCTTGAGTCTTTTGAATGTATCTTCATCAGTTCAGAGAATGATGTAAAGACAATTCAAAATTGTAGCCTTCTAATCTAAAGACCAATATGAGACATTCATTTATTCACCTGAAGACATCACACGTTCTTAATACACCATCACAGAGGGGATGCGGTTGTAGTTTGTGGAGTTCACAGCTCTGTAAAATAAAATAAGTTACATTAATATGAGCCTGAAGTGTCTTATTCTGTGGATCTTAGTCAGCAGCTGATATTAGTAATCATTATGCTAAGCATAAAGCACTTCTTGGAGTGTGATGCGAGTGTTTTGGTGCTAGTTCCTGGAGCCCAGCTTACTTATTAACATTGAGGCTGATGATGCTCTTGACAGGTGTGCTCTTTGGACCAGGGGAGGGATGAAATATTTTTACTTCCTTATTCATCATTGCCGATTTAGTCTTTTTGGTACCATAGGGTTCAGTAGAGTAGGTGGGGTAAGAATCAAATGTTCCTGCTTTCATACCTCCAGTCTGCAGAAAATAAATACCGTATGACACCAAAATAATCTGCCACAAAATGTTCCAAGACACTAACTCTTTCCATATGTATTTCATAAGTATTTTTACACTGTGTTTGATCTCCTTACGTACCTTTTTACTGGGTGAACTTGGTTTGAAGGGCACCGTGATGTGCTTTTTCTCCTCTGTCTTCTTTGGAGGTGGTAGAGGTTTGTCAAATTTATAAGGATTGCCGTCAAAGCATTCAACTGGATGAAGGTTCAAACGAAACGCTCCCCCTTTTAGCATGGATTTGCGTGCCATGATCTCACGCTGGTAAACAAATTATCTCTCTCATTAGAGAAAGAGAACACAGTCATCTGCTTGCATAGAATTATACTGTCAGGTACTCAGAGGACGCCTTATCTTAATTAAAACAAGGACCCGGGAGTCTGATTAAAAATCTCATTTAGGTAGACCTAAAAATACCTTTAGCATTTCCTTGGCTCTGTCATAGGGGTCTGAGGAATGGGACACCATCTTGGAGAGCGTGATGTCAGGATAGCTATTAGAGCATAAGGACAAATCAATACTGTATGTCTCACAGCAAAACCACGGAAACTTGCACGTAAGAGGATAATGTCATTTGCTTACCCGTAACCACTTCCTTTTTTAGGCGGATTGGTGTAGAAGTTTTTTCCAGGTGATTTGCTTGGTTTCCTTGAATTCTGTAGGGCACTCATTGCTTGAATCGGGCCTCCAAATGTCCCATAATAGCTGCCCACTCCACATCTACAAATCAGAGAAAACTATGAAGCCACAGCTTCAGGAGTAACTGGAAAAACTGTAAGATGCATGGCAGGTTTTTTTCTGGTAGTATACAGGGAAAAGTAGAAGATAAAAAAAATCAACTGCAAAAGTACATACATCTTAGTTCTGTAACTAGCAGCCTTAATAGCTCACTTAAGACTTTGTTCCTCTGGGTTTGTATATATACAGTATGTGGTTACACTTGGTAGTCTACATGACTATTAAGTAGGTTAGGTTTAGGGTTAGTAGAATAAGTTTAAATACTTGCAAAGTTTCTGATAGTCAGTATGTTGTATGTTGTGGACCCATCAAAATAAAATGTTAGTATAGATATTAAGCAGTCTGCTATTACTCTAGTGACTGCTACTTGGCATGGAGACGCAAAGTTGCTTACTGTTAGTCGAATATCTAAAGGACTATATATTCAGTCTCTCAGATGTACAGGAAAAACAGACTGTTTGCATTTGATGCTTTGAAATATTGCAGCATGGTTAAAACATTTACTTTGAAAAAAGTTCTTGTTTTCAGGTCAACAAACATAATTGAAAAAAAAGAACAAAGCATGTTTTTTTTCTCAAGAAAATCTTGCTTCAGGAGTCTTTTTATCTCTTCAGATTTTAATAGACCATGCATGCCACAATGCCTACCACACAAATTATAATATCGCTGAACCAAATACAGCTCAAGTGCAGTTTTATTCTCCTTGGTGTAAACATGTTTTTGTTTTCATATAAATATATTTTTTGAGAAATGTTTCCAGTACGTTTAAAACAAAAGGAGGGTGCATAAATGATGAAATGGTTTTCATTTTTGGGTGGGCTATCCCTTTAATATTTTGTCCATTGTCACAACAACATCAACAATGACCACAGGACTACTAAGACTACATCTACTATTTTCTTCGTGTGTTTTAACAATGCTTTAGCACCTAAAACTATTTAAATAATAATAAAAAAAAAGTAAATACATACGTGTGCATAGCCTACACAACTACAAATTTGCCGCGTGCCACAGAAAAAAAGAGACTCACGTTTTTTTCTCTCCGTTACTGGGAAGAAAGGCTTTGCCTATGTTCTTTTTGGTCTGTTGTATCCTGTACTGTCTTTCTATTTTGACAGGGTCTGAGAGCGCCTCTTTCTCAAAGATCCTCTTGAACTGCGCGTCGAAGTATCCCTCCTGGAGCGCGCTCTTTGATTTAGCTGCTCCTGACAGCATCTGTTTGTTCTTGTATGCGGAGTCATTAAACGGGCCTTTTATTAAAAAAACAAAAGGCATGAGACAGACATAAATATTTTGCAAGATTATTAACTTTTTTATTTTCTATATTAACACACGTGAATGTTATAGGCTGTACACGTTTACCCAGTTACATAATGCTTATTGTCTCTAGCGGTGTTTAGTAGCCTGATGTATGTGTATTGCAAACATTGCATTTATGTAATGGGTGTTAGGTAAATGAGTAAACAATAGCTATTCACACTAACACATTCTGACGAGAGTCAACTATGAAGCTATTAACTCGGCCGAACTGTGTTCTCGTAAGATTTACGTTCAGGACAGGTTAAAAGCGAATACTTTTAGTGCCTTAAAACCGACTCGAGAAATATTTGCTGCTGTAAAAATGTGACAAGTAGCAACAAGCCACCAGTATATGAGTAACAGCGGTTAAAAAACTGTCGAGGTGAACCTGTCCAAAGATTGAGACTCAAACCAGTATTATTTTTGGGCGCCAAATCCATTAAAAACACCATGAAGACTGTGCAAACTGTACTTCATTAAATAAACACCGTGTTTGTCTTTAATGAAACTGCACCAGCTACTGTAGTTCATATTAAACTTTAATGTTGTTTGCACTTACGGTAAATAAAAGGTGTATATTTGTCCCCTATAGAGATGTATCCCATCTCTTTAAAGATGCCAATCCGCTCCATGTCAGATTTCCCTTCTGGATGCATTGTGTAAAGTTTTATATACACTTGTGGAGAGGGAAAAGCCATAAGATAAGAGAGATGGACCTATGCAGATCATCCAGCAAAAATATGCAACTCTACGCTATACATTAAGCATTATTGCTCTAATAAATAAAGGTCCAATACATACCTGGAATTATGTAATTCCCTGTGTTAGACAGTCAGTAATGGAAATAACTCCACTGTTGTGGTGTTCGTGTACAGTAGGTTGTGTACGTTGTCATGGAGCCCCGCGGGTCAGTTTCTCAGTGAGTCGTTCATGATGAGGGTAAGTTTTACACATTCAACAACACAAACATTTCACAAATTATACGAAAAACCAAACTTTTAGGACAAATAGCCTTTTATCTTGTGTATTTTTTTTTCACCCGCCTGTGACGCAAACAAGGAATTCTGGGTATTGGAGTAAAACAAACACTCCACACACAACAGTAAGAAATGAGCGTGTTTGGGAAAAAAATGTTACAAAGGCCTATTGATAGAAACCGTGCGACATCATATTAATACCTACACTTTGAATGATCACAATTTACATTTCTATAAACACAAAAAAGTATAAATGTACAAAACCACTCAGACTGCAACAGCAGTTTATCTCAATCAAGAAAACTCCATCCTTTTCAAGTCATCCATAGTGATGGCAACAACCTGCAACAAACGGGAAGCAGTTACTACACTTCTGACTGTAAATCTATAAAAACCAACAAGAACTAAAGTGTAGGTCTCACATTTTCGTGACAGGGATCCTCATAGTCGCAGATGTCGTTTGGAAAGGCTGCTCGGACCAGCTCTTTGAGCTCAGCTGGGTACACATACGTGCTTTTGTCACGTGTGCTGCAGCCGGTCCTGTTCAGCTGTCAATATTTGCGTTATAATCACTAAAAATAAAATACAAAATAAGAATATAATACAAAGCTGATGCTTACTATCCGACGCTGAATTAAACGATAAACTTTTTTTCGTTTGATCCGGTCTGTCTTCTTCAGTCTGGAGGCCGCGTGGAGCAATGGCCCCACCCAGAGGGGCATACTAGACATGAAGATCTAATGTTAGTCATCATGATTACGAAACATTCTTAATGTTAGGGTACATGATACCTGCAAATTCATACCATCTAAACCAGACAAACACACTATAGCAAGACACTGCATGCACAAAAAGTCGACTTCACATACACGTGTGATTCAATCGCTTACAGTATCTAACACTGCATCTAAATATTTAGATAAATCGCAGATTATTACCCGAACAATTGACAGAGCTCAATGTAAGCGTCCATTAATTACCACCAAATCAACATTTCGCGAGGAAGCTTTGATGCAATAGGATGAAATGCGCACGTGCAATTAAAAGAGGAAATGCATCGGAAACAATGTAACTGAATCTGAATCATCCCTTGAATCTGAACCAGTACGGACCGAATGAGATTGAGGTCTTCTGCAGAGCAAAAGTGGGCGTTTCTGGATTTCTGATTTCTGTGTGTTTTCACGTTTTAATCCAACTTGCCTCAACACACCTGCCACAAAGTGGGGGAAATGATGCTTCACACTGGGTAACTTAAATAGACATACTGTATTATAATTATACTGTAGCAGACACAATTTTACGAATCTCACACCTATCATACAGCATTGTGGTCAATTTACACTGGTAGGGTCAGTGTATTCACCCTGTTGGGAGTATGACAGTGTGAATTAGCTTGTAGGTGTTTTGGGGGAAATAAATAAATAAATGTGTGTAATTTTAGGGACTAAACTTACCATAAAGCAATGTGAAAGAAAACAATATTGTTGTATTGCTGCCCTGTGTCCATGGTAACGTCCTCCTCCAGTTTAAATGCAGCTTCAGTGTTTAACTTGCATGCCAATTAAAAGCGCAGTTTACTTCAACACGCGTTGAAGTAATGCATTACTACAAATGATAAGAATGACAGATAAAATGTTCTGAAACTTGATAACGTATTGTCTAAGTGGATAAAGGTCCTGACATAATATAAAATAAATTAGCATTTTGGTACGGTCATGACATTTTTTAAATAATAAATATTTTTGAAACATTCACCCATCATTCCTTTAATTTCAGTGTCATGGTGTACATTAAGCTGTTAGCTCGTTATGACAATTTGAAACAACAAAATCTATAAGTAGCCTATTATTATATTTGAATATGTACCACTTAGGTATTTTTACAACGTTTCTAAAACATTTTATTTATGTTTGATTTTTTTTTTTTACTTTTAAAAACGTTTTTGAAACGTTCTTAAAACATTGTACTACAACAAACCTAATTGCAACCAAAATACAACGTTTTGTGTTTGCTGGGTATTTCGCAATCATGCAGTCAAAATGATCCCCCTGAAATACCCTCACTAACACGACAGCTAGTCAGGTAACATGGCCTATAAACTCCCATTACCTTGCTGCAGAGACCTAGACCAAATCAACACAATTGTCTTACTGTACATTTAAAAAGTCAAGGACCCATATTTATCTATTAAATCATAAGACTTTATTAAAATGTATGCACATGATCATTATGATTAATAATAATACATGACTATCATAATTAGCATTAAGTTGTATAAATGAAAAAAAGGTCCCTGATTAAAGCTGGAATCTTCAGAGTACCAGGAGTTCTGAGGATTATCTCTTGCCTTCTTTTTCTGACCATTCTTTGTAGCCTCCAGCATAATTACGGGCACTGAAGAGAGAGAGGGAATTATTGTTACAGCTTTAGCAAAACTGTGATTGGTTAAGTATTCGTGATACCAAGTTTATTACTTTTTGAAGCCCAGGCTTCTGGCTTTCTCTGTGGCAGCATCCCCGCGTCTTCCCAACTGACAGTGGAAAACCAGTTCAGGGCTGTCCATAGACGGCTTAACTACGCCAAACTTAGACTGGAACTCAGCTGCATCCAGGGACATGTCATTTTCAACATTTTCCACTAAAAAAAAGAGAAAGAAGCAGTAGCAAGCGCTCTTTTTAGTACACATGAACACTACAATTAATGTAAACAGAAAGAAATGGCACACCTAGACCCAAACAATATGTCTACCCGTTTTCAATATCATTTTTATTTGGTCAAGCACCCTGTTTTAGTGATGTTTATGATTTTTGTATTTCATTTTAGGTCACCTACAAATGTGCTTCTTTGTGCAACATGATGCAATGCAAAGAGTAGTCCATCTCTCTTACCTGGGATATGGATGGAGCCAGGAATACGCCCTCTATCTACCTCAGCTTTACTGCGGACATCCACAACAAGCCCCGAACCCTTCTCCAAGAGAGCTTTGAAATCACTGTAGGAAATCTCCTTATCTATAGCAGAGAGGAATGTGTACAATCAAGCAGTTACGCCAACATTCCTGTCACGAAATAAACACTGTTGGGTGAGCTCACTTAAAATAATACTATATAAAAAATTTAGGTTTGTTTATATTTTATACCTTACATGCTAAATATCTGATTATGAAAAAAATAGAACTTTACCCAATTGATACTGCAGTTTACTCGTGATTTTATTTATATGCCAATTGTTTGGTTACTAATTCTGCTTTATGATTACGATTTTTTAGTGTATGTATGTCTCATATGTGTTTATATGCAAACAATGTTTAAATCATAACAAAAAACAAAGTGCTGTATTCCATACACATAAAGCATGCCAATTATTGCAAGTCATCCTTACGTCACAGTTTCTTAAGCTCTTTAAAACGACCAAGCAATGAAAATAACGAGCATGCACTATATTACAAGATGCATAAATGCAAATGAGAACGGGCACCGCAGGATACTAGCAAGTGCACAAACGTTCAGCTTGTTATTCTATAAGTAATAAAACGTAGAGATAATAGAGGTGTTTATCACAGGTGCACCTGGGTACTGTCACCCTGACTACAACACACTACGAAAACAACAGCTGCTCCAATGCCAACATATGCATTTCCAGCATTTAGAAACAGTAAACAAAAACACGTTTCACACGTCGCGTTATTTAGTCTTTATTTAAGTATGTTTTCATATTTTTAGACGAACACAAACTTACCGCTGCTTGCCATGTTGACGTTAAGACAGTACACCGGGTTGTAGCACTTCCTTGTCATTCAAGATTTTAAAAGCCGTTTCATATTGGCCATACTGTAATCATGTAGGCGTGGTCTTGTAAAAAAACCCCGCCTTAAAAGCGGGGTTGGCCACCTTCCTAATAAAAGACCCGTGGCTTCAAAATAGAAGACTATATAATATAGTAATAATTTTAATAATGATTATAATAATTTGTTATTGTTATTATTGCTGCTGTTATTAAGAACAAAAGAAAGTGTGCTACTAACTATTAAACTGGAACTTATAATAACCATCTGGGATTCTCGATTGTGTTACAAAGCAGTTTACCGTAATATACATATTTCAACAAAACGCCTTTTATGGGCTATCAGATTATTGTTACTGCTGCAAAGCATAATAAAGTCAGATGGAGGCAAACGTTGTATGGGAGTAAGTGAGGTAGGCTACTTAAGAGATGATGAGACTTTAAGATCTCTTAAGTTGGTTAAAGTTGGTTCCTTCAGCTCTACGATTATGAGAAAAAAGAATTGCGTGATAAAAACTCAGAAGTGCAAGATTTAATGTAAGAATTATATGTAAACTTGCACTTGCAAATAAGTCTGAATTGTGAGAAAATGTTGTTATTATACCTTATTTATTTGTATACTTATATACACTACTCAAAAAAATAAAGAGAACACTAAAATAACACATCCTAGATCTGAATTAATTAAATATTCTTATTAAATGCGTTGTTCTTTACTAAGTTGAATGTGCTGACAACAAAAAATTATCAATGGAAATCAAATTTATTGACCCATGGTGGTCTGGATTTGGAGTCACACTCAAAATTGAAGTGCAAAAACACACTACCGGCTGAAGTCAAAATGAGGCTCAGTAGTGTGTGTGGGCTCCATGTGCCTGTATGACCTCCCTATAATGCTTGGCCATGCTCCTGATGAGGTGGCGGATGGTCTCCTGAGGGATCTCCTCCCAGACCTGTACTAAAGCATCCGCCAACTCCTGGACAGTCTGTGGTGCAACGTGGCATTGGTGGATGGAGTGAGACCCAGATGATGTCCCAGATGTGCTCAATTGGATTCAGGTCTGGGGAACTACAGGTCATAGCATCCATAGCAAGTGCTGACACACTCCAGCCACATGGAGGAATCCAAGGCCCCACGCACCGGCATATGGTCTCACAAGGGGTCTGTTGATCTCATCTTTGTAAATGACTCGTGTGAAGCAGTTCGAAGAATCAGTCTGTCTAAACCCCTCCTTCCGTGAGCCCTCACTGCTGTGATTGGTCAGATGGCGCAGTCCTTTATGATTGGTCTACCGTTACAGCATGTGTCGGAAACCGAAAGGCCAGTGCCATAACTGAGTGACAGCTCTGGAGACCTGTCAATACATAGAAAAGATGGCCTCGATATTACAATTTGATATCATATCAATTTGAGCCGGAGTCTGACGATGAATCAGTTGAAGAAGCAAATCGACAAGAAACTGTTTCACAAGCATGACTGGAGCAGGACGTTTCTCAGTGGTAAGTGTCATATGCTAACAAGATTGGGTAACGGTAATTGTAAGATAGCATCGTCATTGTATTAATTTTTTAGGTGCACATATGAGAACTGTGTCAGAATGGCAAGCGAATGTGAAAACCTATGCTGCCTTGAAGTACAACAGGTAGTATAGTTACTTCATGATGTGTGGCTGTAACAGAAAAAGATTAGAATTGCTGATGACTCATTTAGGCGAATGTGAGCCGACTCTTTTTTTTGATAGACAAAAACATTTATCGTGCACTGTCGCCGTCACAACTTTGCAGATAGTTTATGTTCACATACAGCTACATGTCACACTGCATGAAAGCTCATATTTGAAAAGGCATAATAGGGGCACTTTAAGTGGTCCCTTTATTTTTTTTGAGCAGTGCATTTTTTTATAAAAAAATGTCAGAGTTGAGGCATGCAAAAGAAATGCCGACGTAAACTCTTAATTGCAAGTTGTAAACTCAAAACTTCAATAAAGTCAAGACAGACAAAATATGTTGACTTCTCACAATTCAGACTTGTAATTCAGAGTAAAAGACAGAATTGCGAATCTGAATTGTGAGATATAAACAGGCCAAAATTGCCAATTTTTAATTTGGTGGTGCTTCTATATTCCCCTGACTACCTGCTATGGAGTTTTGTCCTCTGTAGTGGACATTATATTTTTGTGAGACCTCACATGTAACCCCCAGCGGTTTGGAAGTTCCACCATGACCACACCTTCTACTAGGTCAATTGTACATCTGCATGGAAATATGATTATATTTTGTAATTCTCATTTAAATTTAAACAGGACATAATTTCATGTAGAGGACACCAGGACTAAAAACATGCTTATTGTGCATTCTGGGAGAAATAACAATTCAATAATAAAAAAAAAAAAAACCAATATTTGTATGGAGATATTGTTATAAAAATCTGACCAATTGTTACTCCCATTATGACAAATCTTTATATTAATGCAACACATTAATATGTAAATTGGTTACAGTGTATAGATGCACTGTGTTTAATGGGAAAACCAGTTTGGGGACATTTTTTTAAACATATTGCATAAAACAAAACTGTATATGAAATGATTTTGTTATATATTTTATAACATATGAAATATGAATAAAATATCATTTTTTTAAAAACTGTTATTTACATTTTTTTCTCTTACACTCTAAACAATGTAATAAAAAAGACTTAATTGACAAAGAGGTTTTTGCTGGTAGTCAGGAGTATATATTACTATTGGATATGTTGAATATAAAATAAAACATACCCAAAAACTGTAGTATTACTGCATTCCCCCAGTACACTTTTTTTGTTACCATAAATGTTTTACTATACAGTAACCTCTGGTATTTGGTCAGAAAGTATAATTTAACATGGTCAGTCTTTGTAAGGGAACGGCACCCTCTCTATCAATAAGATGTGGAGAAATGACATAAAACAGCAGCGATTCATATGTGAAGACATTTACAAAAACATGAGACTAGCCGAACTCACATGAATTAAACTATTTATTGGTAAGGTCTCAGAAGAGTCTCACTTGAGTAAGAATCATCCCCTCAATACTGATTTGGTACATCATGACATCCAGAATGAGTCTCTTCACAGTGGATAGAATCCATTTCTATGGTTTGGGTTCTAGTACAGCAAATTTTCTGATTAAAAACAAAACTAAACAAACAGAACATCAAACGGGGTATCAATATTATTCATCTGTGATATCTGAGTGTCACAAAATTCTAGTGTTTTAATACCAGCTGTTGATTCGCACATAACAAGCCACCTTCTGTTAGAAATATAAAAGTTGATATTATGAACAATATTCTACTGTGCTGCATAAAGGTAAATCTATACACTGTACATACAGATATATTTTGAAAAACAAGTTTCACAGTTTTAAACTTTATTTAAAGTATAAACCATTTTAAAACACTTTACATAAATTATTTCTGTGTATGACTAGAGTTTGCTTCGAAGCGAGAAAAAAAAATACAAAAATGAAAAATTATTACATATCGTACAAAGGAAAATTAACTCAACCATCAATGTTTATCTTTGTAGCTAAAAGCGGTGACTCCTTTATGATTGTCATAGAGTACTATGAATGATAAAAATTAAAACAAACTAATTAAAAATAAATAGTTTCTGACACTAGTAACCTTTCAATCTGGAGTCTGTGAGTGTTTTTTTTTTTTTCTTCTTTTTCTGATATCTCTATACAGAAGTGCCCTGGTGAAGGTCTCGTTACTCTAATGCGACTGGGACGTACAAAACTATCGCATCTAAAGCACACTCAGAACTTCACTGTTATCAGATACAATGCAAGTACTGTACTCTATCAGTGATGAAACAAACTACGTCAGACTTGGATGTTCTCATCACTTTTACTCCGCTGGAATTGTCTTGAAGAAACAGTCTGTAGATGATGGGACTTTGCTGCAGTGGCAATTGACAGTTTAGCTGTGAAGAATGTGAGGCCTGAGACTGACATTTCTCGTGACGGATGTTACTCCTCAGTTCTGACGTCGAGACTGGGCCTCTCCAGGGGCGCGTGAGACTCGCAGCACCTCTCCGATCCAGATCACACGATCACAAGCGTACCATCTGGCACCAACATCCTCTCGGTAACCCAAAAAATATGGGTAAAAATATCTATTCTTTTTTAAAAAGGGGATTTTTCGTATTTCAGCAACAGTAGCTCTGTTTTGTTTTTCAGTTTATCAGTGCTTTTTGACGTCCATTGTTGAAAAACAAAGACGAGGTCTTTCAAATTGTTCTTTTTTGCCAGAGGCAGTATTAACAAAGTTTTTGAATGTTCTTCTTTTAAAAGTCCCTGCAGCGTTCAGTGAGTTTCCCCATTAGTTCGATTATTCTCCGTGGGTTCAGGAGATAACGGAAAAAAAGCGAGGAAAAAAGAGAAAGTCGGAGCAAGAGAGAGAAAAAGATCGAGAAAAGAACTGATAACGGTAAAGGTATAAGCGGAGAGATAGCCTAATATAAAGAAACAGGATAACAAACCCTTTGGACTGTTACCTCTTCCCCATCTCATTCTGTCTCAGGAACTGGATGTTGAAACTGCTGTCCGCTAGTTCAGGATACTGTTCCACGGGTAAAATGTAGTACCCGTCGTACCCCTGCACTTTCCCTGTTGAAAGGAGCTGCTGTCTCTCTCCTTCAGTCCATAAGCGGCTTCCCTCCTTATTATCCCGGGCCCTCTGCTGCTCTCGCAGCCAGGCTCCCGAAAGCGCCCGCTGCCGTGCCAGCTCCAACAGCCGGGCTTTCTCCTCATCCAGGACATCCGACGCCAACCCGTAGCGCACGCTCAGAGAAAGCGCCGGAACCCGGAATTCGACGGTGACCCCTCTTCGCGAGCGCCCGCTGACCGTCACGTTGATTCCGCTTTCCAGCGCCTTGCGTCCATTGGTGAGTCCCAAAGCTAGTAGGTCACTGTCAGCTGAGCCGATCTTTACAAAGAAATGACAGTCACGGCCATCCTGCGTGTAGTGTGTCCCGTCTAAGTAGATACAATTATTGAGCACCAGAGCCACCTTCCTGCTGTCATCGCTGGCCATGCTGGAGACCCCTGTGACCACACGGCCTTCTTTCACCGCCAGCATCACCCCTCGCCCAATGATGGGGGTACTCGTGCCAAACCAGTGGCCTTGTTTCTCATGTTTGGTCTTGCGCTCTTTGTCAAGAAGCCGTCCCTCCAGAGCCATGAATGCTTGGTTGTGCCGTTCGGCTTCCTGCTGAACTCCCGTTATCAGCTGCAAGAAGACAATAAAAGATCTTGGTAAATGCAAGTTAGATCATCTAGCACAAACTGGAAATACAAAAGTTATGCCTCCAAGGATTTACTATGGTATTAAGTGTGTTGACTCACCTGGCCGTTTTCACTTTCTTGACTGGCGAGGAGCTCATAAGGTGGATCCACGAAATAGTGCGTGTGTCTGGGAAAGCCTGGGATAATGTTGCTGAGCTGGAAGCCAAACATCACCAGCCAACTCTTCACATCTGCAATGAAAAATACATAGAAAAGGAGTTTAAGCTTAAGATTTTGGGATTTACAATACAATTACAGATTATAGGGCCATCTAAGTGAAATAAATAAATAAATAAAATAAAAGTATATCATAAAAAAAGTATGTCATAACTATAGCATAAATAATAATAATACATGTTTGATGAGAAAATAGACCAAATTAAGACATTTAGTTGCAGAGAAAGACAAAATTTGGCTGAATGGTAGTATGCATTCATAAACTATTATATATTTCATATATCATATTTCTCCTATTTATATATGTAAGAGTGGGCCTTCTTTGTTTTATACAGTCCTTGAATATATAGTTGATTTCCATATGACTGAACTAAAAAAAATATTTAATTACACTATATTATAAACCAATACCAGCATTTAATTAACATGTCGAATTTAATTAACTATCTGGTTAAACTGCAACAACACCCAATTATAAGTTCTCACCTGTGACATAATTCTTGACATCCAACATGTCACTGAGAGGGTTGTTATTCTTGAACATGTACAGGTTAAAGGGTGCTAGATCTTTTCCGATCTTCTGCCACATGGTGTAATCAGGGGATGTCCATCTGGCCGCCAAAACATCATAGTCCCTCTGTGTGAAATGCACCAGCTTGGTTAGCGAGTCATAAAGCCCACCGTGGAAGCCGATGACGAGCTGGAATTCAGGGTTGGAGTCGTGGTACACCTCCCCATAAGCGGTGTATTGCACCTGTTTGATCATCTGCCCGTTGCTGCTGAAGACAGCCAGTGGCGTACCGGTGTTGTCTGAGGCTATGTAATACTCCTCCCCACTGCTCACCTCCATGGCAAACAGATGGCCCTGCAGGTCATAGTACAAAGAGCTGATTTCCGAGCTGGAGTGGTTGAACACATGCGTGACCCGAGTCGGGTTGTTCAGGTCAGCATAAAAGAACTGGAGGTGCTGACCCAGACTGTTCTTAGTCGACACCCTGCGCCCGAGTCCATCGTAACGGTACTGGACGCTCCATCCTCCAGCTGCACGGCTATAGGCGCGCACCAGCTGGCCTTTAGAGTTGTAGTCAAACACATCTCCACCCCTCTGGCTGAGGTAACCGTCCTCATCCAGACGGTACTGGACGTCACCCAGTCGCGTGATGCGGTCTCGTAGGTCATAGCGAAGCGGCATGAGCCTGGCGCTGTTACCTGGGTTAAGCAAGTGCAGGTTGCCGTTTAAGTCGTAGCTGTAGCGCCAAGTAGACCAATCGTTCACCTTCACACCACTGAGCTGTCCGTCATTATCGTATTCGTAGCGGTACTGCGTGGTGTTGGCGTACGGGCCAATTTTTAGCTCTCGCTTGATTACTCTTCCCATGTTGTCGTACTGCACTGTCATCCAGTACATGAGAGAGCGGAAGATCTCATACTGAACCTCTTTGATTCGGCCGTGAGCATCAAAATGCTTGCTGAGAGTCATGACGGCAGTGGTGATTATCTGATTAATGTCGTAGTAGATGACGCCAAACTTTCCAAAGTGCTCCACTTTTCCGGAGATCTCGTCGTAACGATATAGATCTACAGGAAGTGGCGTCTCGCTGATTACTGGCTTCATGCTTGCGATCCTGAAACTATTGTCATGGTAGGTGTAGTCGAAGCGTGCGTTCACCATACCTTCTTCCGAGAAGCGGTAGATCTGCTTGTCAATCAGGGGACCCATTTTACGATAGCGAATCGTGCATGAAAAGCCACCGCTTTGCAAGTTGACCATTTTTAGCACGCCAGCTGTCTCGTCGTAGCCGAAGGTTATGGCTGTGCTGTCGTACAAGATCTCGGAGAGCTTGGCCAGCTTGCCGTATTTGTAGAGCACGCGACGGCCGGTGCCTAGGAAGTAGGTGGCCTGGGGGCGTCCGTCCTCGCTGAAGTCGTAGATGATGGACGCGTTGCTCTCCGGCGGGTTGTAGGTGTTGCGGATGTAGCCGATGGAGACGTGAGTAAACATGGTGTGACGGGCAACGCTGGGCATGGTGACAGCCGTGATTCGGTTAGATGCATCGAACTCAAAGATGTATTGTCTCTGACTCTGCAGGAGCAGCACCATGGACTGTGGAGAGAAATATTTTCAGAACGTCATTCTCACGTTGATATTAATTAGCAACAACCTCTTTAACAAGCTGTCATAATTCAAAATTAAATCATGTATCAAAAGTTTCCAAACTAATTGCTGGAAAAATTAATTTACAATTCGATTTACAAAAGGAATTATGTAATATACTGTGTATTCTTGGTGTAGTTTATTTAGTGTATATATATATATAGACACATACATGAAATGTTTACATGAAATTTATAATAAATATACATAAATATGCACAGTACACATACATATATTTAGCTATATATATATATATATATATATATAATTTTTTTTAATATATATATATATAATTCAGTAATTCTAAATTTTGTCTGGGTGTTCATAATATACATAATATGAATATACATAAATATACAGAGTACACACACACACACACACTTAAAAAAATAATCTGTATTACTAAATTTAGCTTTTTAACATTGTAATCTAATATTTATATTGTAGTTCAGCCTTTAGTTCAGTAAACAATAATTTGTAAATAATTACGTTTTAATTCACAATAACAACCTAGACTATAATTAAACAACATTTATTAATAATTATAATATAAATATCATTATTATTTACACAATTATTAACAGTTTAATTATTATTATCCCTCACAGTTCTAAGATCAAATCTCACTATTTTGAATTAAATATTAAGTGAATATTAAGTTAAAAATAGAAATAAATATTAAGTTAAAAATAGAAAGAAAAAAGGCAGATTAAAAAGTAGTATGAAAATATGTATCCTAATTCCTAAGTCCTAATTCATGGTTTATTATCTGACAAAATATTTTATTCTACCTACATTTTCACAATATATTTTAAAATTTCAAAACAAACAAACAAACACAAATTCTAAATTAATCTTTACCTTAATCTCACTTTGATCAATAATCTCACCTTGTCCAGATAACTGTAGCTCCAGACCTTTCCATCCACAAAAGAGCGTGAGAGGATTCGTCCCTGTGGGTCAAACTCTGTTCTCTCACTCATACTCCCTCGGTGCAGCCCCACTAGCTGGCCTGTGCTGGAGTATGACACATTCACTACTGCAAGGCTACTGCTCGGCTGCCATATTGCTGGCCTGCCCTGGGCATCATACGTGATCCTCAGTGTGAACTTCCTGTGATCGTCATAGATCTTCTCCGTCCTTGTGTTCCTATCAAAATCTATTGACAGGAGGTTGCGTCCATGTGCCTGAAAATTGCACAAATAGATAATATAAAAACCTCATGATAGAGCAGGATTCTTTGCTTGCATTGTGTAAAAAATAATGCATTACAGTAATGATATTAAAATCTTAGAGCAAGTGCCCACCCGAAGCTTCCTGCCAAACACAGTGACCTTGCCCTTGGACAGTTCTTTGCGCAGCCGCCACTCGATGGAGTTCAGGCCATTATCAGTGGGAAGGCTGATGTTCCTGCGGCCGATGGTGGGGCTCACTGATCCTGCTAGGATATGGGGCTCTGTGTGGTAGCTGATGCCCATCCCATTGGCATACATTACTCTCAGAGTGCCGTTGTTACACAGTTGGTAGCTGTTCCGTACTTGATCTGCAGGGGGCAATAGAGTGACATCAAGTTACCATGAAATTAAGAACAAAAAATATTTCATTACAAATTTTCAACATGACAAGAGTACAAAACGACAACTACAAAAAAGGCTCGATATATTCTGAACTCGTGAAAGGGCTGCGGGGCATTCATCAGCTCAAGAACAGTCTGGCTGTCTGTCTTAAGATCATAAAAGATAACAAGAGCAGTGCTTTGTTTATAACAAATGATGTGAAGCCTCAAATCCCTTTGTTTCAGATTGTCACAAACATTTATTATGCTTCAGAACATCCACTATAAATAACTTACAAACCATGAAACTAATTTATAAGCAAAAGGTACGTTCATAATTTGAGATAATACAGTTTATAATTTATAAAGAACCTTTTAGAGGCATTTAGTCAATTTATTATTCGCCCCATGAGCGTGTCAAGGTTAGATTCAAAAGCGTGATCTGAGGAACGTTCTCCTTGGACTAAATCGTCTGTAATTCAATCAGAAGGTTCCTCCCTCGTCCTGAGTTACTTAATTGAAGTTTGAGTTTGGTTTAGCCTGCCATGGGAAGGAAGTAAAACATTGTTGCTCTCTCGCTCTGTTTTTATGTCCTTTCATTGTAACAGATGAAATAAGCTTTGGGAGAGTGGGGTTTGTGGTTGAGGGCAGATGGAAGACAGTGAATATTTGCTTGGGATAAGGTAATGAATTTGTCTTGAATCATATGCATCACGGCAAAACACAACTGGAGCGCTAGGCATGAGAGCGAAAACAAATGGTGTTTTCTGCACTGAATCATACAGTACTTTGGCCTCCAGACTCCCACGTGAGGTATCTGTATCTTGCTGAGTAAGTTCGTATGCAATGCTATATAAAACTATTACGTTTAAAATGAAACCAAATATGAAACCAACCAAGCTGAGCAGAGAATCTTTGATGAAAATGATTTCTGAAACCCAAAATACAAACTCAAACGACTAGTAAGGAGACATACCTTGCACAACAGTATAAGAGGCTTCTACCGACGAAAGATTTGTGATAACAGTGATGTCATCGTCTCTGTTGGAGCTCTCAATGTCAATGTTGATGGATTTTTCGATCTCCCTATGCAGACTTGTAACCATGCCCGTGGGGTACGTCACATTGGTGAGTCTTCCTTCACTGTCATACCTGAAGATACAAAATCCATTTTCAAATACATATTCCTAAAGCACTGGAGACATATATATATATACAGTATATACCAAATCTTTGACCATCTCAAACTAAAAAAAAAGAAAAAGAAAAACTGTGTCCTCTAGACAATCATCCCATAGAGTTTCAGTGCTATCCCTGCCTGTTTCTCTCTTTCTCTCTCTCTGTGTATCATTACATTAGGGAGCAGATCTGGATCCTGCCACAGATCTGTCACAGTCTGGCTGATGTGTGTGCCAGAGCAGCGGAGTGTAGGGAATTCTGCATTCTCAGGAGCAAGCTTGCGCTGTCCTGTTCCTGGAGATTTACTTTCCTGCAGAGCGTTCCAACTTTAATCAAACACACCTGAAAAAGTTAATCAAGATCTTCAGGTTCCCTTTGGAAATTACAAGCAGGTGTGTTGCTGGGTTGCAACTGAACTCTGCAGGAAAGCGGAATTTATCCAGCACTCTTTTCAAAGTCAAATAACGGATATTCCTACTGGATATGTCTAGCTTTCAACTAAAAGTTGTTCCATGACAGACTACCGTTCAAAGACTACCGTTTTAAGATTAGTAATATTTTAAAATGTTTTTTAAAAGGTATTTTAAGCTCACCAAGGCTGCATTTATTTGAAAAAATAAATAAATAAATAAAAACACAGTAATAAAAAAATGGTAGTATTGATAAATATTATTACAATTTAAAACCATTTTCCTACTTTAACATATTTAAAAAATAATAATAATTTATTCCTATTAAAGCAAATATATATGAATCAAGATATGAATATAATTTATGCTAAAAATACTTTCAATCGTTTTTCTTTTTTTTAATCTAAACGCCATTGCACACTGAATCTGACATTTTCATATGAATTTTGTTTCGTACAAAGCATGATGCAAAAACGCAGAAAATCAAACCTGATCTGAATTTTTTTTTCTGATGGACAAATGACAAACACTATAAGTGTAGGATATGATCATTTACAGCGTTTCACACAACTGTCTCTGCAAATATTTGTTAAACAATATTTATCATCAACTAACGTACATGTTTTGACTCACTGACACACTTAATTTGGTTAAAAGTGTATCAGAATCTGACAACAATGCTATGTACAAAGATTTAACATGCCAACTTACTCATAAAAGGTCGTCCAGCCAGTCTCATCAGCCTTGGTAGCTAACAAACCAGTGTTTCCATTGTATCCCAGCAGAACGATCTCCTGGTTGAGAGCAGAGATGGAGCGCAGGCTTCCTGCAGGATCCAGTCCCAGCGTAACCACCTGATTCTCAGGCTGCAGGACAAGTCTGAGCAGTCCCGCTCCACCCTGCCCTGCCCCGTCCCTCCGCACTTTCACCGTATTATTGCAGTTATCCACCACAGTGGCCAGCTCTCCATCAGGGCCGTAGCTGAAGTTGTAGAGAGGCAGACCCGTCACAAGACTGATGGTCTGAAGGTGGAGACCCTCCTCGTTAAACACATAGAGCTCTTGCTCTTGAGGGGACGCCACCTCGTAACGTCCCAGCGCTGAAGGCCCTGGTTGGTTAGTGCGCACAGCCCGGATCCGAATGTTATTGAGGTCTGCAATGTAGAGCGTGCCATCTGGTGAAACGGCCAGAGACATGGGAGAGTTGAGGTTGGCATCCGTAGCGTATCCGTCGTCTCCTGCAAAGCAGTTACAGTTGACGTCGTTTTTGCAGTCGCACTCTGATGTAGCACCAGCCAGCAGCGACATCTCTCCGTTGGTGCTTACTTGTCGCACACGGTTGATCTTCTTCTCGTCCGTCTCGGCAATGTACAGCACACCCGTATGGGAGATGGCAATAGCCGTGGCGCTCTCCAGAGCAGAGTGGATGGCCAGTTTGCTGAGGGAATAGTCAATGCCAGGCACCTGGCAGTGCATGGGACGCCCCGCGATGATGCTCACTTGGTGGTTTTCTGTGATGCGCAGAATAACGTTGTTCTCAAGCACATACAGAGAGTTATCCATAGGGTTCACTGCCAAGTCGGTGGGCCACTCTAAGCGTACCTGGATAAAAAACAATTTAAAATTTTTAAATTAAGCTTTCATATTAGCCATGTATCATCTTCTGGGCTTCTGATCAAGTTTTTGCAAGCCTGCTAGACATGATTAATACTTGCATTTCTGCGCTTTCAGCTCTGTTTTGACTCTTTTACGATCAAATAAACCTTCTGAGTCCCTGTTTCTGCCTGCAAATAATTTATAATGTGGGCTGTAGGCTTGCTGACCTGACTGACATCCATGCTGGAATCGCAGCTCAGTGGGCGCACAGCAGTGAGGTCATTGGCGCCCAGGAGAGTAGATATGATGCCGTTTTGATCCACCTTCCTAATCATGGTGGCATCCACGAAGTACATAAGCCCATTTTTATCTACAGCAATGCCTGAAAAGAGAAACAAACAGATAAAGAGTCAAGCAGGAAGTTCAGGGGTGATGCAAACCCACAAACCCTTGGCCTGTCAGACTCGTTTATTTTTGTCTTCTGCTGTTCTTAATGATCAGAGCGAGTGGATCTTTGATCTGGTTTCAACCTGATATAAGTTTATCTTCAGGCTCTGCTCAGTTCGTCTTTCTCTCCCAAGCCCCTGTCTTATATAAGCTAGCAAATAATACACGTCCATCAAGCGTCACTCCTGTGTCAAGCCATCAATTCTCCTTATCAGACATTGAAGGCAGAGCAGACGAGAATATCTGGAAGGGCTGACAAGAAGATGCTCATAGAATGGACCTGTGTAGGTGTATGATGCAGAGGGGTTTAAACAAAAAGACGGGGAGACAAATAGCATGAGGGGAGATACTGAGTGCACTTGACTGAACCTTTTCACTGTGAAGTCATTTGGGAATCGGTAATGAGGCCTGTGTAGTCTGTCACCTCTCTACTCTCTCTCTCCAGAAGCTCAAATTCAACGTCACATACAGAAAATGTGACAATGTGACATCCTTGACAGTTTGGTGTCAGACTGGCTATTTTTTCCTTACACCAAACCTGGATTTCACTTTTAAAACCTGCTCCAACTTATCATTGTACCTTTATCTTTTCCTTTCTCGTTGCTATATTTGTTTTGGTTGAGTATGCTGTGCTTCAATTCCAGCTTGAACTAAATTCAGTTTGAACATTGTGTGTCATGACTTCGGTCATGAACTGGTATAAACCCAATCAAAAAGTAATTTGTTTATATATAACACAAGCTAAAGAGAATCTCCAGGGGAAAATTTAATTGCAGAGCTCTTTCACAACTCAGGGGAATTTCTGAAGTTCTGAGATGAGATGTGAAAATGGATACAAATGAGAGCGCTGACATACAGTGATATAGATGAGAAATACTGAAGTTTGTATGGAGATCTCTGGCATTTTATTAGAGTTTGTTGATATTGGGATATGTACAGTAAGAGACATTGTTGAGATCACATATTAAGACTTCTCCAATCATTCACACAGCAGCAGAATACGCTCGTCAGTCCTGTATTTAGGATTGACAACTGTGTTTTCTTTGCAGGTGTGAGTCTCGAAAAATTTCGTTCACACAGCTGCTTTCAGTTGTGTTTAGAATTCTGTCTGTACTGTATGAACGTGAATGGGAGTCAAGCCCGTATTCCTTTCCAGTAACCATAGCGACAGTGACCGAAGTAATATCAAAGATGGCAACGTCCATAAACTGAAAGTCTTATCACGGATTGACATGACAAGAGTCCAATTTAGCCATGAATTCTTTCTTCAAGATTAACCCAGATAGCACAGGTACATCTGCAAGATGTCTCTTAAAGATCTCCTGATCTAGAAAACATCTGCTGTCTACGGACGTCTGGCAGACGTCTTACAGATGTAAGTTTTACATACATTCTAAATTATAAACATCTTCAAGACATCTAATAGACGTCTATTTGACATCTAAAAGGAGACGTCCTATAGACGTATTGCAGATGAGCAAACAACCTAAATAATACGTCTTGCAGATGTAAATGCAGACATCAAATAGACATCTCCTAGATGTACGGTACGTGTGCTATCAGGGAACTGACAGCAGCTTTTACATTTGTGCAGAGAGTGAAGCATTTAAATAGCACTTTCAGATCACCGGCAGCTCATTGCTCCGTCACTGTAAGTTACCGAAAACACACATGAAAACACGCACTAAACGATAGACGCGGGTTTGTGCAGTGGAGCGGCTCTCTCTCATAGTGTATGACGTGACAGACAACTAGTCCTGTCCCGTTCCGTTCACATAGTGCATGTGTTCTGAGAATGCGGATGAGAGTCCGAAAAATGTACAGGTGTGAGTTCAGTTACAGAATCCGGTTGTCACACCCCTAAATAACCAAACTGTGTGTGAACGTAACCGTATTAAGGATTCAAAAACAGGATTGACAACCTGCTGCTATCCTGCTGCTGTCTGAACGTAGACTTATAGTCTAGCCACAATCAGCCACAAATTCTCATTCAGATCTGCCTCCAGCCAATCAGTAATTAAATGCTTGATGCAAAAATCTGTTTCACTTGGATATACATAACAATATGGAAGTAAAGATCTGTCATACAGTACTTCCATTACATTGCGATTTTCTTCAGAACTCTTCGTCCTAATCTCACTCAGAACATTCACCAAACATATTTAATAGAATGTGATTTTTTCTTTTGTGGGATCTACCTAAACACCAACGCTGTATAATACAGAAATACTCTCGCTTACAGCTCTGAACTGTAACATGAGAGTTGAAAGAGCCACCATATTAAGTAACATTATCTTTGAGAGACAGACAGGGAGAGGGAGAATACCAAGAGACTCCGATAATCGAAGCCGGAGACTCTTGCTCCCCATAGCACATTCAGAAATTAATTAATAGCTTAAGGTTGAATGTTCTCTGTGATTGTGGAAGCAGCTGGAGGATAAGGCTCTTTTTATCCATGTTAGGTGTCACTGCTACAAAGGAAGCAGATGTAAAGACAGCCTGCAGAAACATTTCTTCACCTCAGACAGACACATGTGAAGACATGTGAGCAATAAGCAATAAGATCTAGCATCTTTTTTGTTTTCTTCAATGTTTCAACCTCACCTTTGGGGCTCATGAGAGTGGCTTCTATAGCTTTGCCCCCGTCCCCACATCTTTCATCAAAGGGCAGGCACTGTTCTCCTGTGCCCGCCACCACCTCAGCATTGTCGGCCAGCAGTCTTCCCCCTGTGAGCAATCGCACCTTGTAGATTCGCCGAGAATTTGTGTCAGAGATGAACAGAGCCCCAGAGACTGGGTCGACGGCCAGGAAGTACTTATGAGTCGGGTTGTTACTACGAAAAATGAAGTCATTATTAAGTCAGTGCTGCAATTATGCAATTAGGCGTAGTGCACCGCTTTATCGCATTATTTATATTCAGCGAATAATTTAGTTTAAGTTAAAGAGAAAAAAAAAAAAAGAAGGTTAAAGGCTCACCTGTGTCGAAAGTCCTTATTTCTGCAAATGAAGAAACAGACAAGAATCACAATTATGATTTCAGTGACAAAATACACATTGAGTATTTTATTTAAGAGTAATCTTACATTAATTTTAAAATCAATTACATCTAGGTAAAAGTAAACTCTCCCCAAGGATGATATATTAGCATCTACAATAATGCACAATAACATTTAGTTTATTAAAAAAGTATGTGCCGCAGTTTTGTCGCCTGCCACTTTAAATGCTCAAGCCTTTAAAAGCAGGATGAATTCTAATTGGCAGCTAATGATTTAATATGAAAGTGATTCCAATGATATTGTTCCCCTGAGCTGTTATTGTTATTAGCTGTTGACCGCTTAAATTTAGAATGATTTTAAAACTGTCAAACGATTAATTGTGATTAATCACATCCAAAATAAAAGTTTTTGTTTACATAACATATATGTATATTTATTATGCATATATTAATACACATATGCCTGTATATATTTCAGACACATTATGTTATGTTTATATATTAAATATATTTAAATATACATTTTAGGAATATAAAAATATATATGTAAATACATGTACATATTTCTTAAATATATGCTGTATGTTTATATATTTAAACATACATAATAAATACACACATACGTATTATGAAAACAAAAGCCTTTATTATGGATTTGTTTAATCACGATTAATTGTTTGAAAGCATTACTTTGTTTTAAATAATTTTGAATTATAGCATGGTTATCATGCTTATTGTGAACGGGCCTAACAACAAAAGTCTCCTCTGCTCCTTTCTCAATACCTGAGCTCCAGTATGCGTGTGGTATTGAGGTTGGGATAAACTCTGCGTACGAAATTTAAGTCTCCGACGTAGAGGCTGCCATCAATGCCTGCTGCCAGGGCTACAGGTGCCAACAGCTTATTTCCATCAGCCAGGCCATTACAGCTCGGGCATGAGATGCTTCGTCGACGCCCATTACCCATGATGCTTGTGATGATGGGTGGCTGCTGGGACACAAAGACGTTCTCACCGCTGCCCTTATGAAGGATGCCTGGTGTCAGATGAATAAAGAAACAATAACCATTTAAATGGGAATAGAAAGTGCTATTTTCAAAAGACCATTTTTAGTAAAAGCTGTTTACCTGAGCCATTTCTGAACATTACAACCACATTTTCAGACCATTACATTAAATTATTGATCAAAATGACAGGCTCTTCCACTGAAAGCAGCCAGGCATCACATCATTTCAGACTTGGTGTGTGTCAGAAAGGGACGGTGCTTTCTACACCTCAAATCTCGATCTCAGCGGGTCCAGAAAAGTTACTTTACAGTTTAACCAATTCCAATTAAGATTACATTTTTAATTGAGAATATTAGAATTTGTTTTAAAGTAATGATTAAGCATTTGGTCTCACTTTATATTAACTGTTCCTAATACCCGTGTACTTCCATAGTAAATAGATGTGTATGTAGTATGTAACCACAGTGTAAGTACACACTGCTATATAGTATCTACAGCTGTAATATTTCTGTAACTACACACATGTAACACCCCTCAGAATGGTGTGTGTAAGTACAAATGTGTAACAGGACATTGGTAACACTTTTGGTAACAGGAATTACATAGCTACATTTAGTAACAGCAGTGTGTATAAGAGTAACTGGAACAGGGGGTGATCGGGGGTGTAGTTGGGTAGGTTTAGGGATATGTAAAGTGGGTGAGTTGGTGCACCTCTGAAATACCAGTGTATATACACATGGTAACTCCTCAGGAACTGCCCACTTAATATAAAGTCTAACATTCTGGACACCAACCAAAATTTATGTTAATTTGTGTATAAAGTGTAACAATCTGGACACCAACCACAATTTATGTTAATCTGTTTATAAAGTGTAACACTTTATTTACCAAAAAGTGCTGTTAGTCCTGTTACACATTTGTACTTTCAATACCAAAATGTGTTGTTACCAATGTCTTGTTACACATTTGTACTTACATTCTGAGGGGTGTTACATGTGTGTAGTTACAGAAATATTACAGCTGTAGGATACTATGTACCGGTGTGTACTTACTCTGTGGTTACACACTACATACACATCTAGCTACTATGGAAGTACACAGGTATTAGGGACACTTGATATAAAGTGGGACCAAGCATTTATTTCAGTTCAATTTCAGTTTCCAGTTCACTTTAAGTATGTATTATTTCATTTTATTTCTGTTTACTACCTTTTACCAAGTTATGCATACCTGGCCAGTAAATACTGCATGTAATTATGAGATCAAATGCTATGCCCCCATCAAAATAAATAAAAAGATACACACAAAACGTACAATAACACAAGGCTCATACCACTGCGCAGGTTGAGTATATGGTGTTTGTCCAGAGACCAGCCGCCCAGATTGGAAGGTTCCAGCTCATAGCCTTGAAGCATAGCAGTCCTCTTCTCCCACAGCACCAGACTAGGACATGATTCATATTCATACCCCACAGAGACTTGGGGACAAAGACAGAGAGAGAGAGAGTGAGAGAGAGAGAGGGGTGGGGGGGG